>QGSO01000145.1:606400-775728 GCA_011037825.1 Carya cathayensis
GTTACCCGTGATGTTGCAAGTGCTCATAATATGGCAATTAAATTCAAAATTGAAAATCTTAAGGACTTGAGTGTTCCTCTTCCAGCTGTTGTGCAGTTCCTCGTGTTCGCGCTCTATTCTCATAGAACGCGACGATCGAGGTAAGTTAGCCTCTAACTTACTATCAGTTTATTGTGTATGTGTGATGGGTAAGGAACTAAATTTATGTATGTATGTTTCGTATATGCCATGTCATGCTATGTCATTACATGTTTATCTGTATGTATGATTTAATCTCTCATGAATATTATCTGTTACAAATCTTTTCTGTCATACAATTTGTATGTTATAAGTATGTCATGTTAAGTATGCCATAGATACATGTATGCCATTAAATGTTTATGATTAAATCATATTGTGCCATTTACAAGCATACGCCATGTTAGAAAAGTATATGATATTAAATAATATCTCATGCATTAAGAAAGATAAGACATGTTATGTTACGTATAATACGTGGGGCCACAACAACTGTGGAGTACGTATTATATTTTATGTTACTTATAATGCGTGGGGCCACAACAACTGTGGAGTACGTATTATATTTATGTTACTTATAATGCGTGGGGCCACAACAACTGTGGAGTACGTATTATATTTTATGTTACATGAAGTATGGGGCCACAACAACTGTGGAGCATACACTACATGAGACACAGCAATTGTGACATGTAGAATACGTGGGGCCACAACAACTGTGGAGTACGTATTATATTTTATGTTATGTGTATTCATGGGGCCACAACAACTGTGGAGCATGAAGTATGGGGCCACAACAACTGTGGAGCATACACTACATGAGACACAGCAATTGTGACATGTAGAATACGTGGGGCCACAACAACTGTGGAGTACGTATTAACGCACGTTATTAATCAAGACAATTGAATAAGATTTCAAGTTTATGTTAAGTCCAGTTTCAGATCAAATACATGATAAGTCAAGTTTTAGATCAAGTCCATGTTATGTTATACTCACGTACATGTTATGTTCAAGTTTATGTTATTTTCAAGTTCTTATTTATGTTATGCATGTTTACGTTCATGCTATATTTCAAGTCCATGTTATGTTTCACGTTCATGTTATGTTGTTTGTTCATGTTATGTTTTAAGCTTAAGTTTATGCCATGTTAAGTCAAGTTCAGTTCACGTTTAAGTTCTGGTTAAGTCATGCTATATGTCAAGTTATACTATGTTTATGTATGACTATAATTATGCATTTATGCTTTTACTGCCATGCATGCATTTTTAACCTGTGTGTGAGTTTTATGTTAACTTACTGAGATTTGTAATCAAATCTCACTGTGGTAGTCCCAACTACCATTCCCCCCGAATGGTAGATCTTGTTACAGGACCCGAAGGAGAATTGGAATCTGACCAACTGAATACGGTCAACTAGGCCACGATGCGATGTTGATGATTGTATTGTATTTAACTTAGGTTAATACTTGTACTTTTGGAGTTGTATTTCAAGTATTCTTTTGATCACAACCATTTTGGACTAGTGTGGTGATCACGGCTTTTTAGTATGCCTTTATGTATGAAATATGTTTCAAGTATTTGGGATAATTTTTAGTTTGGTGCATAGTATTGCTAAAGAAAAAAATTATCCGCTGCGAATATTGCATAATGCTAGATGCATGTTAGGAACATTGCATCTTATATGTCATGAACGGGGGCAGGTAACCTTGTGTTGCATGTCTCGACGCTTCAAATGTCCGTTCAATCCCAAGCGAAATTTGGGGGCGTCACATATAGAATGCCTGAAACTTCTAATCTGAATACATCCAGAAATATATATGAAAATCCCTGAAGGATATAAATTGCCTGAAGCTTGTTATCTGGTTACATCCAGAAAACAATTCGGATACATGTGGTATAAATGCATTAGCGAATATTTATTGAAAGAAGGATTTGAAAGTAATCCAATATACCCATGTGTTTTTATTAAGAGATTCCGGATTTGTTATTATTGCGGTTGATGATTTAAATCTTCTTGAAACTCCTGAAGAGAATAGAAGAACTACACATATTTGAAATATAAAACCCTTTCGGTTTCAAGGGGGAGATAAATGTGCATGAGAAATAAAATGAAGCACACAAAATAGCTACCAGAAGATAGATACACAAATATGAATATTTATGAAATTTTATTATCTTGAAGAAAAAATTACAGAAATTTGAGGCAGTTCGCCTCATTTTTTAAACACTCTTGTTCTTCAAGAATCTGCATGGCATCCTTATTTAAAGGAGTAGGCAATCTAAAAGAAGACTTAAGCAGAGATTTTAATTTCCTATTATCTTGCTTTATTGCTTCTATCTTCATGTTAGACTCCTGAAGAAGTCGCTGAAGGATAGAAATTTTCTCATGGAGTTTGTCCAAATCATAAGGTTTGGATTGTAGTCTCTGAGAAAATGCATAAATAGTTGAAGAGTAATGGGCACCGAGATTTACAAGCTCATAGATAGCTTCAACATCTGACTTATTAGTCAGATTAGCACCTGTGGTAGAAGCAGGAACAGCTGATGAGCGAGGTGCATAAAACCTTATATATTGGCCATGAGAAGATTGCTGAGCCATTGCAGAAAAAGAATACAGAAAGAGATTGCAGAATAAAAATGCAGAAAGAGATTGCAGAGTAAGAATGCAGTATGATTACAGAAAAGTGAAGAAGATGAGATGCGAATGAAGATGAGCTGAATATCTCTTTTATAGAGAAAATTATGAAAGGAATGACAAAGTATCTCTATTGCTTCACGGCGTCCCTCGTGAAGCATCTCTCTGCAAGAGACGAGGCGTAGCATCATAGCCCTGCGGCGCCTGACAGCAGATGTAGCCTGACAGCAGATGTAGCATTATAGCCCTGCGGCGCCTGACAGGTACATAAGAATTGTAAAATCCCGCAATGCTTGTCTGGCCTAAAAAGATGGCCACCGTTTTTGAATATAGAGGTTTGCGGCTTAATTTTGATAACTCCTCTAGTAATTATGTTATTTACAAGAACTCCAGAAGAGTAGTGAATTCAATGATCTCGGATCAATATGGTGAATTTCACTATAAAGTCCTGAGTACTCCAATGGTTGCTCGATAATTTGATGAGCAGAAAAATCCATTTCGTCCTGAATACGATGGAGAAATTCTTGGTCCTGAAGTACCTTATCTCCAGTTCAATTGAAGCCCTGAATATGTAATTATTTGGATCAAGTCCACAATTAGATGGATATACAGATGCGAGTTATCTATCAGATCCACACAAGAAGATCATTGCAATTCATGAGAAGAAAGTTGAAATTGATGTCAAGAAGATACGGTCAAGAAATAATCTGGTAGATTTATTCACTAAAGCATTACCAACTGCAACATTTAAGAAGCTTGTGCAGAACATTGGAATGCGGAGACTTGAAGACATATTATCATGCACTTTTGAGGGGGAGTAAAATCTTGAAGACTTGTGCTGATTGTACTCTTTTTCCTTCGCTAAGGTTTTATCCCACTGGGTTTTCCTTTGCAAGGTTTTAATGAGGCAATCTTAAAGCACTTGGCGATATACAGAATATTGTACTCTTTTTCCTTCGTCATTGGTTTTTTTTTCCCACTGGGTTTTCCATGACAAGGTTTTAACGAGGCATATTCTTTATATGTGGTCATCCAAAGGAGGAGTGTTATAAACCAAGTTCAAATTGTATTGTATGACCACATTTAGCCATCAATTGTGATTTTAGGTACACTTACCCCCCAATGGTGATTTTAGGTACACTTACCCCCCAATGGTGATTTTAGGTACACCTAACCTCCTTTGTACTCTTTACCATTGGATTGATGACAAGTGTAACAATCATAACCATTCTTTGTACCAAGAGATCCCTATAAATAGAGGGAGTCCTCATTTGTGTAAGGCACCAAGAAATAAGAGAAAACAAAATTCTCTAAACATTTCTCTCATATTCAAGATCTCTCTCTTTTACTCTCTCTCTTTTCATTAGTTTTATAACAACTTCTTCTTCTTCTTTTTTTCTTAAAAGAAGAAGGTGGTTCTCTAATTTTATTAATTAATAGTCAATATTATTATACAAAGAGTTGAAACAATCGATATTAACGACAAATTAAGAAAAGCTGATAAACATGCCTACATAAAAACAATTAATCTAATTAAATTAAAGACAAAATATAAAAGAAAGCAAATTTGTACGAATCTGCTATCTGCTTTGAATAAAGTGTAATCCAGCTTTGTCGATTCGAACTAAATAACCTTTCACATGTCCTGACTCCTAATATTCCATTAATCGTCCAGGATGAACAATATTTCATCCATACAAGGGTTTTTTTTTTTTTTTTTTTTTAGTATTTATCATTTTTATATATTATATTTATTTTTTTTCTATAATAAGTATGTGGTGTATAGATAATAACTAGAATGATTTAATTAATTTAATAAGGATAAAATAAAATAATTTTTTTTTTTAAATATGTAAAATTTTTGGTGTGAGATGATGAGTTTGATGCTTCTTCTTTTTTCTCTTTTCTTGGCCGGGCCCTATAAATATGGCACTAGCCCTACAGTAACCTTATTGTGCCAAATATCACTTCGCTCGTCTTCCCCACCATCGGCCTCCAAACTTCATAGACAAATTAATAAAATCCCGAATTAAGAATGAGTACTGCCCTGCCCCAAACACAGGGGGAAACCCTGCCAGATGCCTGGGACTACAATGGCCGTCCAGCCGAGAGATCTAAAACCGGTGGCTGGATGGCAGCCGCCATGATATTAGGTCTCACATCCACTGTCAGTTCCCTGGCGTACGTCTTTCGCCTTTCTCTTCTAGCTAGCTCGCTAATCCGTGATTCTTTCTTCTTTGGTGTATTTTTCTTCAGGGGTGGAGACAATGGAAAGGTTAACGACGCTGGGTATTGCAGTCAATTTGGTGACTTATATGACCGGAACCATGCATTTGGGCAATGCTACCTCGGCCAACACCGTCACCAACTTCCTCGGCACCTCTTTCATGCTCTGTTTACTCGGCGGCTTTGTAGCCGACACCTTTCTTGGCAGGTACTTAAAATACTCGGATTTTAGTTTTTTTCTCTGTATTCGGTCTTCACTATTAAAAGATTCCTTAAAACCTATTAATAAGTCATGTTTCCTACAGGTATCTCACAATTGCAATCTTCGCAACCGTTCAAGCAACTGTAAGACTTCTTAGTTAATTAAATAGTGGGGATTAGCTTCATGTCTCGCAAACATGCATCTGTCTTATATGCATGAAATTCAATGATCTTATATTTACTTTTGTTATAGAGATCACAGAAAAACTCACATCTTTGTGTCTAGAAAAATATTTTCCAATTTTAAACTCCTTTTGGTGATTAGGGTGTCACAATCTTGACGATCTCAACCGTAATCCCCAGCCTCCGCCCACCCACATGCGCCGTGAGAACAGTTACATCCTGCGTCCCCGCAGGCGGCATGCAGCTAGTAGTTCTCTATATGGCGCTGTACCTCACCGCCCTCGGCACGGGTGGTCTGAAATCAAGCGTTTCGGGCTTCGGCTCAGACCAGTTCAATGATTCGGACAAGGAAGAAAGAGCCCAAATGACTAACTTCTTCAGCTGGTTCTTCTTCTTCATAAGCATAGGCTCACTCGCCGCCGTAACCGTTCTTGTATACGTCCAAGACAATCTTGGGAGACAATGGGGTTACGGAATTTGTGCGTGTGCCATTGTGCTAGGTTTGGTTGTGTTCTTGTCGGGCACGAGGCGGTACCGGTTCAAGAAGCTCGTCGGCAGCCCGCTGACGCAGATTGCAGCGGTGTTTGTCGCCGCCTGGAGGAGTAGGCATTTGGAGCTACCTTCGGATACATCCTTGTTGTTCAGCGTTGATGACGTACTTCTAGAAGATCAGGGACTAAACAAGGAGAAGAAGCAGAGTTTGCCCCATACCAAGCAGTTCCGGTTAGTGGTTACGTAACTAAGACCTATCTACCTCAACTAACTTATTAACTGTATAGTAGCCGTTTTCTCCATTTTCCTCGCTATCTTTCACCTTTTTTTTTTTTTTTCATCTTTTTCGTCTTGTCTGACTTCCTTTTCCATCTATTTTTAGTGTTTCAGAAATTAGTCCCGTATGATCTATTTGAAAATGGGACCACTTTTTCTTTTATTATTTTTTATTTACGTATACTACCAGAAAACTATTTATTTATTATCAATTATTTCTTATTAAAATAAAGATTTTATGTTAAAATCAATCTATTTTTATCAATTAATATTTGAAGCCATGCCATATAAGGCAGAGTATGATCCAAGAATTAATACGCCTAGGGTTTGGAGTGAAGCATAAGGCTTATCTGATCTTTAGTGGTGTCAAAATTGTAGACGGATGGATAAATATCTGTCAATCAGACACCAGAATTATTGCTCCAGCCAAAGTACCCTGGCGCCATGAAATGGACAGCCTTGTTTGTTTGGCTAGGTTAATTCATGGGAGATGATCATCATGTTCTTTTATGGATACCGATAACACACAACATGCAGCTTGGGACTAGTAATATGTCTGCTATATATATATAATTATCTCCTTGTCTGTATTTCCCACCGAAAAATATCTACACTTTTGATACTAGATGATCGGAACAAAAATTTATTTCGTGTCATACGTCGTCTTAAGACTAGCAGCCAAACCGATCATATCAATCCATTTTTCATTCTCCACGTTGTCACGTTAGTACTCAGTTACATGTTCACACCCCAAACATATCATGGGAATTAATAATCAAATCATAGGATAATATGCTGTAACTTGTCTCAATCGATTCTACAGTATTTACAAAGGAATCTACAATGGGGGGTGCATCACTGCATGGGCGGTAAGACAATCTGTATCGATCTGGAATCGATTGATGTTAAGCCTACTTGTCTCAGCGTATGATCCCTCCTCCCCCAGCCAGAGCAGTCACTGACACATTAGCTAGCCATGTGTTCTGTTTCGTTCCATCACCTTCTATTAATAGGAAAAAAAACATTTTTTTTAAGATACTGTCCACGAATATATTGGTTTGATCTGTCGTAAAAAAAAATGATCACAAAAAAACAAAAATAAAAAAAAAAATCATGCATCATGTGCTCGATGCAGTGTCTGATCTATATATCTTACCAATATTAATGAATCCACGAGATATTCACATCATGTTGATGTTATACATGCTCCTCCAATTTAATTCACCAACTGACGTGCACATGACGACACCCTAGTCAACAGGCCAGAAAGTAAAACTCCCATTACTTTTAAATTATGGTTATTAACTTATTATCCCACCAAACAAACCAGTTTATAATTTCGTAAAGCATTAATTTTTTTTTCAAAAATTAATTGAATTGGTTAAATTTACACATGAGCTCTCTCTTTCGCAGTTTCTTGGACAAGGCAGCAATCAAGGACCAGGAAATGTGTAGTGGCAACGTCTATGAAGTAAACAAGTGGAAACTCTCAACCCTTACAGATGTTGAAGAAGTGAAATTGGTGATTAGAATGTTACCCATCTGGGCTACCACTATCATGTTTTGGACAGTATATGCCCAAATGACCACATTCTCAGTCTCACAAGCAACCACCATGGACCGCCACATTGGCTCCTTCGAAATCCCCTCAGCATCCCTGACTGTCTTCTTCGTTGGCAGCATTCTCTTGACTGTCCCAATTTACGACCGGATAATAGTTCCCACTGCAGCAAAAGTGCTTAAGAATCCACAAGGTCTTACTCCATTGCAACGCATCGGGGTTGGTCTTGTTCTTTCAATCTTTGCAATGGTGGCAGCAGCACTGTCTGAACTAAAACGTTTACGAGCCGCACGATCCCATGATTTAACGGATAACCCAAAGGCGGAGATCCCATTAAGTGTGTTTTGGCTGGTCCCGCAGTTTTTCTTGGTGGGATCTGGGGAAGCCTTTACTTATATAGGGCAGCTTGATTTCTTCCTAATGGAATGTCCAAAAGGGATGAAGACTATGAGCACTGGGCTGTTTTTGAGCACACTTTCGTTAGGGTTTTTCTATAGCTCTGCACTGGTTACTGTCGTGCACAAGGTGACGGGGACCAAGAGGCCGTGGCTTGCGGATAATCTAAATGAAGGGAAGCTTTACAATTTTTACTGGCTTTTGGCACTTTTGAGTGCCTTGAATTTGGTGATATATTTGGTTTTTGCGAAGTGGTATGTGTACAAGGACAAGATGCTTGCTGACCAGGGCATAGAGTTGGAGGAAGTAGAGCCTAGTTACCATGCATAAGGATTTCAATTTCATTCGAATGTCAATATTAAAGCAAGGCTGAATGTATTTGCAATCCTTTTATGTACGAAAAGAAGAATGCAAAGCAGCTCAATTCTCGATAATTACGTATAGCTAGACCATTTGGGTAACAAAAGTTACAAAACACCCAAGTTTTATTTTGCTAGCTAGAAACGTAGAATAAGAAGCTGGCCAGTTTCCAAATTACAAACTGGCGGCCAAGTACTCAGTATCAATGTCGGATCAATACTACTCGGTGATATTCTTAAGATAATTAGAAGATTAATCCCATATGATTTGATGGATGCAATGTCATAGATATGAGTTTTCCCGGCCAGAACAAAGCAAAAGAGACGAGACACATATGTACATATATACTTAGTATTCCTATCCATTGAATTACCATTAATTATACCATTGGTAGCGAACGTCTGCTGTTCCCCACGTCAACATGGCCATGTTCATGTGAGCTCCAAGCTCCTAGCTCATTTGTACCCCTAGTACTATTAATGATCATCGGGTACTCTTCCTAATGGTTAAAGGTGCAGGCTGGCCGCTATTATTATTATTATTATGCGACCGAGATAAATTAATATTACCAACCCTTGCACTCCAAAACCTTTATCGGCTTTTTTATAACTAAAAATAAAAATAAAAATAAAAAGATAAAAGGGTGGGGTAAATATCCTGGACATCTTTTGAAGTAACTTAACACACAAGGACTTAATTAGCTAGCGAAATTAAAGGACTCGGAAAGGACAAAGCAATTAGATCGATTAGGTATTGATCATGACGTGCATTAAGACATGATTGAAGAAATCAAGAAACATTAATCTAATAATTACTTAGTCATGGCATGGTGAATTAATCCATTTCTTCCTATGATAAGGATTGATAATGATTACTTTAAGTGAGAGGATCAGGATTAGGCACTAACAAGAAATTTTGGTACAAATTTTTCTCTTTTTTCGCTACGTGTATATATATATATATATACTAGTAGAAGCAAAACGTCCAAGGGACGTTTTCTGCAATTGCTCTAAATAAAATAGCGTCTTCTGCAATTGCTCTAAATAAAACAGCTATCAATCGTCCTGTATTTTCATCTATCTCAACATAGGCTCGACAACTGGAACAAATAAAAGTAGAATTGTCAATTTTAATGATCTATTCATATGAGGAAATTGTTATAGCAGAAGTTATAAATCAAAATACGAAGGAAACATATATACCGTCGTTGTGCGATTCTGGAGTTCTTGTAAATAATACAGTTAGTGAAGAATTCATCAATATTAAACAGCTAACCTTATTTTTCAACAAAAATGGTGGCCAGCTTTTTAGATCAGACAAGCACCGCAAGTTTTTTCAGGTTTTCTGTAGTTGTCAGGCCCCGCAGAGCTATGATGCTACATCTTCTTGTCTCTTGTAAAGAGACGCTTCACGAGAGATGCCGTGAAGCAATAGAGGTGTTTAGTCATAATTTTCTCTATAAAAGAAATATTCAGCTCATCTTCATTCGCATCCCATCTTCTTTACTTTTTTGTAATTAGTCTGCATTTTTACTCTGCAATCTCTCTCTGCATTCTTACTCTACAATGGCCCAGCAATCTTCTCGTAACCAATACGTGAGGTATTCTACACCATTTTCACCAGTTATTTCTACTTCTACTGTAGGTTCTATAGTATAATACAATAATGATCTGGCTAATAAGTCAGATGTTGAAGCTATTTACGAGCTTGTAAATCTCGGTACCCATTACTCTTAAGCTATTTATGCATTTTCTCAGCGACTACAATCCAAACCTTATGATTTGAACAAACTCAATGAGAAAATTTCTATCCTTTAGCGACTTTTTCAGGAGTCTCACATGAAGATAGAAGCAATAAAGCAGGAGAATAGGAAATTAAAATCCTTGTTTAATTCTTCTTTTAGATTGCCTACTCCTTTAGATAGAGATGCTACGCAAATTTTAGAGGAGCAAGATCGTTTGAAGAATGAGGCGAAAAGCCTCAAATTTCTGTAATTTTGTTTCGAGATAATAAAATAATATTTCACAAATATTTATATTGTGTATCTATCTTCTGGTAGATATTCTGTGTGCTCTATTTTATATTTGGTAGCTAAAATCATATTCTGAGCAGATGAGGGTTGCATTCACTTCTACGTTTAAAGTGAAAACTAATAGATCTAAACGAATAGATATAGATCTGTCAATACTCAACAAAAATACATATTCAATACCCAAAAAAATCAATTTTTTTCTCTTTCAAAAAATCAACTCGGAGATGAAAATAAAAGAAAGATGACTTAGAAAATAGAAAAATAAAAATAGAAGGAAGCAGTTTTGATGGTTTTGCTTTGCCTTTTGTGGTTTAGATGGTGCAAAAGTGGTTTTGTTGTTCTGGTGAATACCTTGAATTGCAGCAAAACTCGTACAGCTTTCCTCCGCTTAGCAAAGGTCACCTGCGTGTTGATCTTGTTCTCGATCCTCAACATGAACAAAAGAAAAGAAGAGAGAGAAAAAGTTTACTTTCGGAGAGAAGAGGAAAGAGAAAGTGAAGATGAAAGTCTGAAGAAAAAAAAACTTGAATCAAAAAGAAAAAAAAAACATATGAACACAGATAGAAAAAAAATTTGTTTTGTGGATCTGAAAAATAGAAATTAAACGAAAGGAAAAAAGAAACTTGAATAAATTTTTTACAAACAGATATGAAATAAACGCAAGAAAATCAACCAAAAACAGATCTCTTCATATCTTTGTAGATGTGTTCAGACCTGTTTGTAGGGGAAGAAGTTGTGAAAAGATGGTGGGCGGAGGTGGTGCGACGGCGCCGGAAACAGCTCAAAACCGTGCGAGTTAGATGGGCTGTAGGTGGCTAACGGTGGCTCGGATGGAGGTGAAGCTTGGTGGGGATGTTCACCAGTGAGAGGGGAAGAAAACTGGGTGGGTGGTGTACGACACCTCCACCGGACGGGGGTGCAATGACCGGCCTAAGTAGGGACGACGGGAAGGAGAAAAGAGAAGGGGAGAGAACGGGGAGAGAGAGAAAAGAAGAAAGAAGAACGGGAGAGAAAAGAAAAACACAGGGGAAGAGAAAAGAAAGAAAGAAAGAAGAAGAAATAATTATCTTTACTGTGCATTTCAAATTTTTTATTATCATTACTGTGCAGGAATCGAATTATTATATTACTGTGCATAATTACTGTGTAGTCACGGAAATTTTCGACGATTTATAGAATTTTTTATTATATTTACTATGCATTTTAAATTTTTTATTATTATCTTTACTGTGTAGGAATTGAATTATTATATTACTGTGCGTCGTTACTGTGTAGTCACGGAAATTTTCGACGATTTATAGAATTTTTTATTATATTTACTGTACATTTTGAATTTTTTATTATTATCTTTACTGTGGAGGAATCAAATTATTATATTACTGTGTATCGTTACTGTGTATCACGTCGACGATTTTGAATTTTTTATTATTATTTTACTGTACATTTTGAATTTTTTTATATTATTTCGAATTATTATCTTACTATTCATCCGATTTTTTATTATCTTTACTGTGCAGGAATCGAATTATTATATTACTGTGCATCGTTACTGTATATCACGTCGACGATTTTGAATTTTTTATTATTATCTTACTATTCATTCGAATTTTTTATTATTTTCACTGTGCAGAAATCGAATTATTATATTACTTTGTATCGTTACTGTGTATCACGTCGACGATTTTGAATTTTTTATTATTATCTTACTGTGTATTTTAAATTTTTTATTATTATTTCGAATTATTATCTTACTATTCATTCGAATTTTTTATTATATTTACTGTGCATTTAAATTTTTTATTATATTTACTGTGTAAATTAACGAAAATGAAAACGGAATGTTACTGTGTAAAATGTTAACTGTTTATTATATATGGAAACGAAACGACAAATATTACTGTGTAGTTTACTGTAGTTAGCGCATAGGCGCTTATTATAATAGATAGATATAAGATATAAGTACTGAGACATTAGAAAAGAAAAGAAAAAAGCCAATATCATATACAGTTATATATGACAGCACACCAAATCCTTAAGGTTAATATCTCATCTACAGATACTATTGCCGGTTGAGAACGTGGGACCATTTCGTTCTCACGAGGTTCAGCTTGTCACGAGGCTGGGAAGCAACCTATAACGTGGGCCATCGATCTCAACTAAAAACAAAAAGTCCTATGCATGCATGGTCGATGCAAAAACTCTCTCTCTCTCTCTCTCTCTCTCTCTCTGATAGGTCCCAACAAATATGATAGACGTTGACGTAAATAACTCTCTCTTCAGGTGAGAAATGAACCACAATGTTTGAGTAATTTTTTTGATAATCCATTGAGAATTTCTGGACTGCTTAAATAAGCAAAGCCAAGTACAATAATGCCGAAAATAAAGAAAAACTAGTAGCTTAGCCACCGGAATTCAAACACATAAAATAGAGCATGCAAAACACATAAAAAAACATAGCATAACAAATGGAAATAAAACGCTATGAAAAATATGTAAATGGGAATAACATATAACGGAAATATGTAAAACTCTCAACGATAAATGACACAGTCCACTCTAGTGATCTTCTCGTTCTCTACTTGCTCATGACTGCAACAGTCTTGATTCACGTCCACTTCAACCTAGGTATTTGGGATTCGATTTTAGGCCTCTCTCTGAATGACGTGGCCTATCAATACTCCCCCCGTTAAGTGGATCCTTGTCCTCAAGGTCCATATTCATAAACATCTCTCGTAGCTTTTTTTTTTTTTTTTGGATTCCACGTTGCCTCCTCGGCTAGAAGATGCTTCCATTATACTAAAATTTATTCCACTTGCCCTTCACCTCGATCAGCCACCAATGTCCGTTGATCAGTGATGTCCTCACATACCATGTTACCCGCATGTCCCTCCAAGAGTAACAACTGGGGTCTTTGGCATCTATGCCTGGCTGTAAAACGATCATTGCAATGGAAACAGAGGCCTTGTGCTCTCCTCCTTTGCATTTCCTCCCATGATAATCACTTGGTCAGATCAGCAGGTGCTGCGGGAGCTACACGAGCTGCTGCTGGAAGAGCTAGAGGAGCTCGTGCAAGTAAGGGTGGTTGTAAGAACTCCCACTGCCGTGTGAGTTGATCGTCTCTCATCCGCGTGAAGCGGATAGCATCTTTTAATGTTTGCAGTTTAAACATGCGGATCCCATCCGAGATCTCCGTCCTTAAACCACCCATGAATGTTCCCACAAGAGCCTTTTGCATCCAGCCTCTGACTCGATTGCCTAATTGTTCAAATCCCCATTGGTATTCACACAAGGAGCTAGTCTGCCTGATTCGTGAAAGAGCTTCATCAAAATCTTCGCAATCCGAAGGCCCAAAGCGCGCCCATAATTCCTCTTCAAAATATGTCCATGAGAAAACTCGTCCTTCTTCTTGGAAAGTCCTACGGATCCACTGCCACCACTTGTTGGCCTCTCCTTCTAAGTGGTAGGAGGCCAAAGCCACTTTTTGGGCTTCGGGAGTATTTTGAAATTCAAAAAATTGGTTTACACAATTGAACTACTCCGTTGAGTCATCTCTAGAGAATCGAGAAAATTCCAATTTTGCCGTTTTGGAAGAGACAATGTGCCATCCCCCATCGTGGCCTTCACGGTAGTGGTTACCGTGCTGTGGAGGCTCCTAATTTGCGAGCAATACATCAGATAGACGATTAAGAGTTTATTCTAAATGCTGCAGTCTGTCAGCCATGTCGAGCTCCATCCAATGTAGCCCATCTTGAACTTCACCAAGCCCAGCCTCCAAATGCTCAATACGTTCTTTATTGGTTCCCATAGTAACCTGGCTCTAAGGCCAATGATAGGTCCTAACAAATATGATAGACGCTAATGTAAATAACTTTATCTTCGGGTGAGAAATGAACCATAATGTTTGAGTAATTTTTCTGATAATCCATTGAGAATTTCTGGGCTGCTTAAATAAGCAAAGCCAAGTATAATAATGCCGAAAATGAAGGAAAACTAGTAGCTTAGCAACCGGAACTCAAACACGTAAAACAAAGCATGCAAATCACATAAAAAAACAAAGTATAACAAATGGAAATAAAACGCAATGGAAAATACGTAAATGGGAATAAGATGCAACGAAAATACGTAAAACTCTCAACGATAAATGACCCAATCCACTCTAGTGATCTTCTCGTTCTCTACTTGCCCATGACTGCAACAGTCTTGATTCACGTCCACTTCAACCCAGGTATTTGGGATTCGGTTTTAGGCCTCACTCTGAATGACGTGGCCTTTCTCTCTCTCTCTCTCTCGCTCTCTCTCTCTCAAAAGAATATTGCAACAATTACATCAATATATAATTTGATCAAGGACTACTGCATGCATACATGTGAGGGTATTAAGATTTTAAATTTAATCACGCACACGAATTAATTAATTATGTCAATGAATAATTAATGAATCGTGCACGCAAGGTATTGGACATTTATATATGGAAGGAAAGTTAAATTTGGAAAAGACGTTCTGCAAGTTGGCCGGGCAATCTCCTGCATGCCTTGGTTATCAAAGCAACTATAGTTATTTAATTTGGCAGTGAAATCTGATATATAGGGATTATGATGGGTCAAAGATGAGGAATGACGAACGAAACTTGATCGATTTCAACCAACCAATTACGCTTCGGTTTACCTTTCTCTTCCAATCATCTCTAAACATTTCTTTCCCTTACTGATCTGTACAATTAGCCCCCACCCCATTTGTTATGTAGTACTGGAGTGTAATAAATTCTAAAACCCCAAGCACGAAACACTAGTGCTGGCTAGCTTGACAGGACATACGTCACTCATTGAATATAGTTAATTTTATGCGAACTCTGATTAGAATGTTGCAATTCTTTCACTCCATGCATATATAATGATCGATATGAATTAAGATTCCCTTAAAATGGAACTAGCTAGACCACCCTCAAATTACCAAAAGCGCCGTGGTTCAATGGACATGGGATAGCCAGACAAACTTTCCATTAGGTAATACCGTATGGACCAATGGACTCGAATTCTATACGATCGAGGTTTCTTTCGTGGGTAGATGGACATTATTCCGACTAGCTAGGTATGGGCACCATAGCGGCCCTTTACCTTTCATTCCCATTACAAAAAGAGTTTATCAGAATCTGCAAATTATTAAAGACAGCAATAGAACTGTAGGATGATGAATTGGTTGAAGGGAGAAGCACCTAAAATTTTGTACAGTTGCAACTTGGAAAGCAGTCTTTCTCATACAAATTAACTAGGATGAAAATAGAGAACTCGTGCCCATGAAATATGGAGGCACGTGGGACAAAGAAAGTTAGGAGATCATAAGATCGTCCAACAGTACCCTGGGTCATCTTTCAGATTTCTTGTAACAATTGATTTAACAAAAGGCCCACCCAAAGACCGGCCTGAATCGGCTACAATATCATATCGTTTGATCATTTCCGCCAATATTAATTTGTTGGATTGTAGACACATTCATTGACCTCAATAGAGGAGAATTTATTAACAGCCTGAACTGATATTACACTTTCACGATGATTGCAAAAATGAATCTCTGTTTCTTTTTATTTCTACGAAGGGGACACATAAAATATGAAATTAATGCTCGGCCTGTGGCTCGCACAGTTTAATGACTAGAGAGCTAGGGAGGGAGAGATTACATTACACAATCCACTGCATGCACACTGCAGACAATGAGAATGTTCAAAAGATGAAACATCAGAGTACTGACCATCTAACTAACAGTTGACGTAGACTTGAAAGATGAGAAGCTTCGCTTAAATGCCCCGTGGATTTGCTTTCATCGCCCTCAAAAAGAAGCAGGATATTTCTTGCCCAGTTTCTATCTAAACAATACTTGTAAAGGACATCTGTTTTTCCTGCATTAACAACACAATCACGTCTATTAAAAACTTGCTACGCAATGCAATTCCAACGGACAGTTCCATTGCTAAGATGGTAAGAAAGCTTTTTACCATGCGATATAATGCACGTTTGATCATGTGGTGACTGCATATGATTTACGGGGAGAAGTTATTTTTATTTTTTTCTTCTTTATTCGTTTTACTGTGACTAGAAGGATTATTTTTTCTTTTGGCAATACTCACTGAAAAGAAAATACCGCGAAAACAAGATACAAGTTTTGGATTTTCCTTCCACCAAAATTAACGAGGTAGCCCTTGTTACAACAACGTGCTGCTTCAATTAAGACTCCGGCTCGAATCACACAACTGGATCTTAAAAAGGAGCAAAAGATAGCGAAGTATGGAAAGTTGTGACGAGGCATGGCTTGAACCAGAGAATGAACGCACCTGAACTATGATAAAGACACTTCCACAGGATCAACAAGGTCTTCGTTAAATTCACCAAATATATTTGGGCATCCATCCCATTTTCCCAGATCCCGAGCTTCCCAATACCCGCCAACATACCGGAAGGGTCCATCATCACCTTCTCTCTGGAACCATCTCGGCTTCCATCCAATTTCTTGCAACTTCCTTGACTGCACAAAGGGTACAACGAATCAGCAATTAAATAAAATTAAAGCTTTATAAATGGGGGGCACAAAATATAAACCGGGCCTTCCCTAAAGATGTGCTCACTACTAAGATTGACAATTTTTCAATTCAACAGTCTTCCCATTCTTCCCGGCCAGTAAATATACAAACAAAACGACACAAACTGAAACAAGCAATAAAAGAAAAAGAAAGGAAAGCAAAACAAGACATGACAAGAATCAGATTAGACAGAGGAATAGGGATGTAAGACTTCACGCATAGGTATTGTGCTTGTATATGTCCCATGATTTGGGCTATGCCTTTTCTCATCAATCAAATTTCTTCTTTACTTACAAGAAAAGGGATGTAAGACTACTTGGGCGAAATCTGCATGCCTAAGAAACCCCAGAACTTCATGTGACTTGTTACAGGACTCATTTCACTTTCCGTTGGTTGCAGTCAGCCATGCCCATGGTTTCTCCAATAATTCTGATATCAATGCCCATCACAGCATTTTCAAGACAATATATGACTGTTAACCTCGAATTCACAGATGCACCATTACAAGCAAGACAACTTTACATACACTCAACAGTATAGGATCAACTACGAAGAAAGATTCAGCCCTATTGTCAAAGTCTGGGGTACCTTTTGTCTAATAGGTCAGTTGATACTCTTTTTAAGTTCCCTAAATCTCTTTCTTATCTGTTGCTGTAGCTGCCTTCCTATATTGATTGTCCACATCTTATCAATAGTGCACAATATCCAACAACATGTTATGGCAAAAAGCGTGCCAATTTATATCATTCCACACTATTCAGCATTCCTTCCTGAGCTCAAATCTCAGTAGAAGTGAACAAACAAATAACTACCTAAAGTTCTACTACGCATTCAGGAGTACTGTTAGTTAAACTATGATTGCACAAAAGCAAGTTTGACAAGCAGGACCACAGGTACGCAGGTAATAACCCATTAAAAGCAAAAACCCATCCAAAATTTGGCCAGACATTTGTCGATGCCACATTGAGTTGCTAAAACATGAAACAGGGACAAAAATTAGCAAATGAAGCTATAATATGTGTGCTCAATTGTTGACATGAAAGAGCAGCCAAGCATACCATTCTTTGCCTTCTCTCCAAACGCTGCTTCTCTGTATTTGCCTTCTCATATTCCCCATTTTCCAGATGCCGCTGGTCTGGTCTGAGCCTCGAATCTGTGGGTGGGAGCTTCTCCTTAATCCGTGATCAAATACCCGGGATCAGACAACTATAAAAAACAATTAGACATGCATATGAGGAAAATGAAAATGCACATGAAAACTCGATTTTAATACATCGTGTCTACCTGCAGTCCTTGTGTCAGCTCATTCAGTGTGATTGCAAATGAAGTTAAGTTGTATCGAGTAAGATTAAGAGACGGCTTGTTCCTTTTCCATAGCAATGATGCATCAGAAGGAGTACAATCCTTGGGCTTGCCACTCCCATCATTATTAACATAGTACATACCATCATCCCACTTCCCAAATATGGTGGCAGCCTTTTTTCCAATAACATCTTCAACATATCCGTGTACCTGTGTACATGTAGGATTAATTGAATGAATCTTGTATCCAGACTAGGGGTAAAACATGTAGATTTATATACAGGAGGGTCACCAAGCAGTTAACAGAATCTAAAAGCATCTAGAATGTTCCCAATACTTAGAGAACATAAAAAGTACCATAAACAATCAAGCATATAAAATGGTATTCCCAATAAATAGAATGCATCCCTAACCTGGCGAGGATTCCGGTCAAGAATAGACTGCTCTTTAAACTTGAGTTTGCATGAATACTGGCGATTACCACGTATGTGCATTGTCCCATGGTGACCACAATACACTTTACCAAGGATAAGATTATAAATACTAGTAGTGACCTATAAATAGCATGATCATGTGTTAGAATATCTCTAAAAACAAATGGAAAATGAAGTATAAACACCCTTCAACATTGATAAGGCACTAACTAATACATATTTTGAGTCGGCTTTTACTACAATTAAGCTGTCTAGCTAATAGATTAGGGAGAACATATATGAGAGAAATTACTGAAATTATAAACCCAGTGCTTTTTTAACTAAAAAATTATACGCTTTTATGGCCTTGATAAACACCAAAATATGCCTTCCAAAACTAACCTCAAGATTTAATCATTTTACTTCAATAATTTGTACAGGCTTTAAAGTACTTCAACCTTTGTTTACCAGAGATATTTAAACAATTCGAATCAATGAATGAGAAAGCCAACAAAAGTATGTAAAAAAAGAGTGATGCCACAACAAATTGAGCAGTCAATATTTTTCACAAACATAATCAGGCAGCAGCACACACCTTGCTCCACTGGAAAATTTCACCATCTTCAAACTCTAAAGTGAGAACTCCAACAGGGTCAAGCTGAATTGACTGCCCCCAAAATTTTGTGCGGAGGTTACTGTCACCCCAGAATTTCCACCCTCTGCCTTCACAGTGGCAGGCAATGAGTGTTGGGTGATGACTAACCTGTTTCAATCACATAATCTCTTAATATTTTGGATTGAAGATTACAGTCAATTGCTTGATCACATAGAAGAATAATATATACTCAAAGTGTACATTTCGTGAATTGATTAAGACACTACATATTGCGGGTGAGTAAGTATGTCTCCAGCTCATGTCTCTTAGATTCCCATAGAACACATCAGCATTTTAAATAATTGATTTCTTTAATTATTCTGGAGCCACATACAGAATCTTCAATCTTCCTAAAGAAAATATTCATGGAAGATTCCTTAAAATAGGTTTAAAGTCATTGGACTGAGATTGACTTTTTCCTCCAAGTGTATCTAGTGGTAGCCTTTTGTAATGGTTTATGTTTGGAATTTGTGGCATTTGGTCATTCGATTACCAATTTACATAAAGGCAGACCACCAGTCGTTTTCATTTTCTGGAATCTTTCTTTCATGGGTAAGAATTGTGATTTATGGCATTTGGTCATTTGATTACCGGATCATATAAAGGTGGGGCCATATGTCCTTGTCATTGTCTGGAGGGCTCTATCCTTTACTCACAATTTACTAGATGAGTTTCTTAGTTTATGGAAAATGATAAGTTGGATTCTCTCTTTCTTGTTGAGGAAGTTCCATGTAGAGTATTTTCTTTTTTTCAAATTTACCAAATTTCTTATGAAGCCAGATTGTCTGAAACTAATAATTACACACGTCTCCATTTTAAGATCATTACAATTGCTGTTAATTGCTTCCTCAGAAAAGAAGCAAATTGTTGGATACGATACAGTACCTTCTCAGAAAAGAATCGAATTCCTTTCTCAGGATAGTCAGCTTCATATGTTTCCCCTAACAAAGGATTGAACGGCTTGCAGTGACGACCTTCAGAGGAAGCATATCCAGAAACCGCAAAAGCAGCAACATTCAGGACCCTCTGGAGACTGTTCCCCTGATTTTGCACAATGTATGGGACCGTGAAGCAAAACGTCAGATGCAATAAATTTCTGAACAGTTAAATTCTTTGATTCTCATGAAGCATGTAACCATACTAAACATGTAAAATGTCTAAAAAAGAAACTTTAAGCATGTTCTATTTCACAAAAACATCTCCAATTATAGGAGTCAGGCATGCAACAGATTTCTTCAGTACTGCACTCAAACCAATCAGTTAGGGCTGGTTTGGTCCTCAACTAATTTGCTTTTATTATGGGGCCAAAAGGGACCTAAAAGATTCAATTCAGTTTTGTAGCCAAGGGGTCGAGTACCAAACCAAACTTTGTATATATAATATCATGATTATACATGTTCTGGAATTATATACAGGTTGCAATATGAAAATAGAGATCCAACACCCAGTCAATCTACAAAGAACTCTATGGTGAATACTATGCATTATCTTATATTTGTTTCCTCTATCACCCTCTTTTTTCTAATACACTAGTATGTCATTATTTTTGTTCCTCAAGTAAAAAGTGACAACTGGAACCCTAACCAACTGGAAGATATTTGGCTTGGTTCACTTTGGGTCTATATCCAGTCACATTCAGTTATGAGGCAAGTCTTCTAAAACCAAGTTTGTCAGCTTAATTCATTAATCTTATGAACAAATGAACCCAAGCCAAGTTGCACGGCTAATAGGTAAACAAGACCATGATGTAGAGGTAACTGATAAAAACATTGTAGGGAAAAATTTAAATATAATAATAACAGTTGTATCTTCTCATGAAAGGCATGGAAAAATCAAATTCATTTTTTTATTTTTGATAGGTAATCAAGAAATTATATTCATAGAAGGAAAAATCAAATTCATAACCCGGCCAAGCTTGGAATGCTTACATAGTAACCGTAACAGTAGTTTATGAAGATAAAATAAGTTCAATAATAATATGAGGTCCACTCAGACAATCATGTAATCAATAAAACAGCAATGATAACGTGAAGTCTTTCATACACTAGCAAATTAGCATTTAGTATCATAATAGGCAGTGTCTGCAGGAGTAATGCCATATTATATTAAAATGTTTTTGTTTATAGAAAAAAAAGCAAAGAAAAAAAAGACATATAATAGAGCCATAACCAAAAGCACAAGTAATTCATAATGATTACAATGTGAAACAATATGGATCCAATCAACTTCCCCTCCAAATCCACAAAACACCCATTAAAAGACAATAATGCAGGATAGAAAAGAAGGATAGGCAGAGTGGCTAGGATTTCAACTGCATGGACAACCATGAACTCATTTTCCTGAAATATGTATACCAAGAAACTAAGTTTATCTATTAATAAGTAATGCATATCAATCTTACCGCTCTACCATACTCATATGCTTTATCCAAAAGAAACGAGTACTCCATGTCCTCACAACATTTTTGAAGAGAAGATAGTGGCTCATTAAAGTAAACAGGGAGACAAACACGTGTGAGATCTTTTCCCACATTGTCCTTGATCAAATACCAGAGACTAACCCCTTTCTCCTTTTCAACTGGATCGGGAAGCTTTTTCCGCCTTTCAAAGTCCAGATATCTGGAATTCCGACCTTCCTTCTTACTCTGCAATTTTTCTACATCAGATTCGCATTGAGCTTCTCTATAATTATCCAGGTGATTCGAAACTACTTTTGTAAGCCCACAACTAGCAGTCGGTTCAATAAAATAGTCTTTTGTATCATGAAAGCACATTTCATCTCCATCCGACAATTCCTCGAGCTCATGTTTCTCAATATCATCTGATGACTCAGTTGTGCTGCACTCTATAAACTATAAATGTCAAGATATATGTAGACATGCTAAGAAACTATAACATAAACCTAGATATTAGTGCGAAGAGACAGTGGGAAATTGGCTACTTCCTTGCATTATCCAAAAATTACTTAATAATCAATAAATTACTTTTGGTCTTGTCAATTGTGACTCTAGATAAATACACAAATTGGCAATCAACTTTAACCAAATCATTCGAGGGAAAATTTAATACTCTAAAAATAATAGAAAGCGATCTTTTTCTTACTAGAGAGAGAGAGAGAGAGAGAGAGCTGACCTAAGTACACCATGAAATAGTGCAATTAAATGTCAGATAAACTGCTAGTGATCAAAATACAGCCATTTCATTCTAAATGCTAGGTCAGGATAGATCTTAAACACTAGATGAAGGAAAACATCAAAGATCTAATGAGTATTGTACATCAGCTCTGATTTGACATGGACACCTACGTACAGGTTATTAACATCTACAGATAGAGCTAACTAGTCTACATACAAAGAAGCGAAAGATGGAAGTATATACTTTAAGTGAGTTGGGTTGTCAAATTAAAAAGGAATTTTCAGCTAAAGTTCGATCAGAAATGTCTTCAAGTAATGTATATGAAGGGAGCCATCAATGTTCCATTTTCAGAGTTTTTGATCAAATGATCCAAATATAGGTTCAACTTGATCTGTTTACTCAACAAGGAATTAGTTTCTTATTGTTACAAAATAAATAAACAGATAAAAACTAACTAAATTTACTCATTAAAAAACAACCACCAAGCAAACATTCAACTAATATCTAGGAAGAAAACTAAAAGGCAGTAAAAGTAACAAACATCCTATATACCACTGTATTTTCCACGCCCAAGACCAGAAAACTCATGTTTGGTCATTCTGTATTCACCGTCATGAATTCCAGAGGCTTCAGCTTCGATAGTAGCTGCCTGCATGAGCAAAGTAAATATAGTAGATACACAAGCTAATTCCAGGAAGCATATGATGTCCACTTCATAAAGAAATGGTCGAAACTAATTCAAAATGCAGGTGCTCGTTGCCAAAAAGATGTAGAGGTCTTTCAAATATGGGGGGATCATTGCCTTCCTAGCTAGGCGCTCGTTTGGGCTACTATCAGTCAAGAAACAAACCAATATAATGAGCAAGGCTGATCAAGATGGGTGAGTCAAATGAGGAGACAAATGCAGATTGAACATGTTAAAACATAACCAACAAATAAATAAATAAAAACAGCAACAAATTGGTTAAATGGTTCGCACATATCTAGCAAAGAACAATAACAACACCATATGGAAAATTCTGTGAGGAAAATCAAGGATGCAAGGAATGGTATTCTATGACTTGACAAGATATAGTACCTCAACAAAATCACTCAATAGGACCACGTTGTGACACGAGTAGGTTGAACTTATTAGCAATCTCAAAAAAAAAAAAAAAAGGTACCCTCAAGCTCGCAGCCCAAACTGACAAAGCATAGGAATCACTAGTTTACCTCAAACTGCCTTAATGTGTCGAGCAAATTGGATCGCTCTTCACAAAGAACTTTAAGCTGTCCCCGTACTTCAGAGAATTCTTGAAGCACGATCTGTTCGCAATCCCTTACCAGGTTTTCGTTTATTCCCTCTTCAAGCAAGCGTTTCCTAAGTCCTTCTGTTGATATAGACAAATCACTTGGTACCAGGGAGAAATTGTCATTCAGTGGTCGAAGTGGAAATAGGCTCCGAGTTGAGACCAAAGCTTGTATCCAGGCCACCCGATCACTCTTTGAATCAGTTCTCAGATGAAGGGTCTTCGTGGCAGTAAATATATAAAACCGCCTATCATCGGACTTGCTCTCCCGGAAAGAAGAGATCTGATAAAACAAAAAAGTTTCAAATGAATCTCTCTAAATATCAGGCTGGCACCAGCACATTGTTCCCCATGGAATGAAAATGTATCTCTTCATGGTAACATAAATTAAATAAAGCAAGCGCAATTAATAGACTATCACAGACAATTTCTCTTGAAAATGAAATCAAATATAGATTAAGATAGATATTATCCTTGATAACAGATAATGTAAATAATAGTCTGCCAAAGAAATGCAGCAATTATAGACAGCCACGTGAGACTCGGTCCATCTACCAACCATAAAACGCCACAAATGGTAGCCGAAGCCTAGCCTTTTACAGCCGAATTCTTACTGCAAAAGCACCAAGGCATGCAAACTCCTAACTAGACCCACAGTATTTTCACCAAGCCGGCGTGGAGATCCAGATCATATTTAAACTCAAACCAAGAACATCTCCAAAACCCTAAAAGCTTCAGGATTTTCAAGGGCAAAAAAAGCCAGAAAGAACAAGAGATGGAGACATGGTTGGGAATTAGTGGGGATAGTCTGTTGCTGCGAGGCAATGCCTAAAATCACCGAAAAGTATCTCTTTTTTTATTTTCCTCGTTCCTAAACAGTGTTCGCATAGACTTGAATATCCAAAAGGGTGAAATCCGACAGAATGGTCTCAAAGTCCCCACATTTTTCTTTTGTTTTATATCGCTACAAATCAGACCCCAGTCTCAGATATCAATAGCTCAAAATAAGACTCAAAAAGCGACTTGGAACCACTCAATTCCCCCCAGTGAAAGCCATAATAAGTCAAAGCAAACGAAGTTAACAAACTCCCAAAAGAAGCAACAAACAAAACCCACTTAAGGAATTGCACAGAAAACATATCATCTCTACCGTCCGATCACAGCAAGGTTCCACTTATCCTTTTTCTAAAGAGGGAGAAGAAGGCTTCACGTCTTTCTATATGATGGTAGTACCAAATTTCAAGGACAAAAGGTCGCGGCATCCCAAAGAGAGAAAAAACACAGAACTTCCTCACCTTGACTGAAGAAATGGTAATGGAAGATTTGCAACAAGGAAACAGACTACTGGACTAAACGAGAATGAGTAACATTGTGAAGGATAGGAAAATCTCAGAAAACAGAGTGGAGGAGAACGAAACAGGCCGAGACCAATTAGAGCTGTAACTTACAGCTCAAATCCAACCAATAATGATCGAGCCCTGATGTGACCACAGGGTAATACCTAGTCTTTACAACGCAGCCTATCCACAAACTCTCTCACCACCTGCTGATGTGACCCACTATACATTGACAACCAGTAAACTGTAAAAAAGTTAAAAATTGAAATTGAAATCACCAGACCCACCAACAGAGGTAGTGCCAGAAACCCCTGGTTCTTCCGCTTCTGCGCTATGATACCAGAGCCCCTCTTTTCTCATTCTTTATTATTTTTTATATGGCAGAATTCAGAACCAGTGGTGGAAAATCTTTAGATAAAAAATGACAGAATTGGTGAGACTCCTTCGTGACCTTTTGGGATCGGAATTTTTGCTATAATAGAAGATATGTTTTTGTGCTATACCGCCAAAACTCCAGCAAATTATACCTTGAGATGGACAATGCCAACGGTTTTCTGGTGCTTCCTTCTCCCACTATCCATCCTCGAAAGCCGATTGGTGGAGATTTCACCGATCAGTCTGACGTCATCAGTCGTCGGCGTCAGCAGGTTGAGATTCTCCGGGTGCCGAATTTTGGCGTAGGACAAGACTCCGTTCCTCAGAAGGAACCACCTGGATCTCCATCCTTTGCCGTAATTTGTCCACTTATAGAGCACACCGGCGACGGTGGCCTCGGATCGTCCCGCATTGCCGTCAGATCCGCCGGGAATCGACGCGAGACTCGCCGGCAAGCTCCTCGCCCTGGACAGGGAGGACGCCGTAGCCTCCGCCGATTGGTCCCCGAGGCTGCCGCAGGGACTCTCCAGCGAGATGCAGCAGAGTGGGTGCAATTCTCTCACTCGCATTTTTTTTCTTCTCGTACAAGGCCTAAATTTTATCCTCACACGTTCAGTTTTCCATCGCAGATGACAGAAATCTTCAAGTGCAAAGCTAGCTAGGGAAACCAAGAATGTGAGAGGGAGAGAGAGAGAGAGGACCTAAACTCTCAAAGTGAGAGATTTTGGGGAAGAGAGAGAAGGAAAGAGGGATTTACTGAGAAAGGAGGTCTTTTTTATTGCTTGAATTGATGGCAAGCTTGTTTTATATAAACTTATGTGAATATATATTATAGCACTATGTATCAGAGAGAGAGAGAGATGGCAGTGGGGTTAGAGAGGTCTGAGGAGGAGCAATCAGAAATAAAATGCTTTTGAATCACACAGTTCTCAACTTGAGAAATGGTTGTTCCTCTTCGTTTTCTTCGTCTTGCGTTGGGGAGAGAGAGGACGGGGGGGATTTATTATTGGCGAGGAATGGAGTGTGATGGGTGTGGAAGTGTCGGTAAAAAAATAAAAGAGGAGCGTGAAATGTGAATGGAGTGTACGGTTAGTTTGAAGGAAGACGATGACTCTGGTCGCTCGGGTCTGGTCTGGGTGGCACTGCAGCCCAGTGATGATAATGAATAACTACTGAGGCATTGTTATCAATGCCATTTAATGCGTAATCATGAGATTATTTATATATATTTTTCGTCACTATATTTATCTACATTTAAAAAAAAAAATTCCTGATCTTTCTCCTAATTTCATAAATTAAGTTCTCAATTATGGATAAATTGCTCAGTAAATTAATAATGATAGAAAAGTAAAGCTTTTAGCAATGGCGGAGACGATTAGCTTTGGCAAACAATAAGGGAATTTGGAAATGCTGAGGAATGGTACCCATTTCCATCTCCAGTTTCCACCTACAGCTACCGTACGACCCTACGACTCTGTAGGTTTCTTCCTCGAACCTTCCAAGCTTTTAAAAAGATACCTCTGGCTCTGGTTCTTTTCCCCCATACACAAGGATGTCTTACATTTGTCTGCGCTACCTGGTTTAATAAAGACAAATGTTTGTTTTTATATATACTCTCCAACGTTTGAGCTCACAAAGCCAGCCCTCTAATGACAAATATATATAAAAAACAATTAAAATACTCTAACAAATACTATATATATATATATATATATATATACAGTATGCAATAAATCTGAAATATCTTGCCATATGTTTTGAGTTTTTTAAGATATAGATTTTTTATAATTTAAACAGAGATATGTATATAATTTTATTTCATTAGTTATTTATAATTTTAAATACAATAATATTTATTATTAAATTTAAATGATAAATCCATCAAATCAAAAATAAAAATTAAAGTAAAATTTAAAATAATATTATTTTATTACATAATAAGTCTATCATTTTTCTTGATAAAAAAATTATAAAACATACTTATCCATTTCTTTTTATGGTCCATCACTTTGAAAGTTTTAACAAGGGAAGTGTTTAGTCTATTAACAGTTCAGCCAAATCAGGATCCAACTCCATATCACTTTAGTAGAATCTCATCATTTTCACCTCAGCAGCACACGCAGCAGTCCAGCCATCTCAACATGAAGAAGCTTTTCGTATTCACTAGAATAATTTTACTGTAATTCTTTGAGTAGTTTTTCTGTTTCTTCTCTGTAAATGGAATCTTACGGTTACAACAATGCTCTGTAAATAACTCCAAATAACATGCACACCACATGCTTGGTTAAATGTCCAATCTGCCCTGTATTTCTCCTATATTAAGCAGCACTGTAAACAGCCATTCTCAATCAATGAAAATACAAATTCTGAAATCATTCATGGCATCAAAGCCACAATAGACAAACATCTCCATGGCTGAAGCTAACACCGAAAAATCTCCAAAATAAACCCACCCTCTCCTTCCCCTTCGTCCCTTCCTCACCTCTCTCATCTTGTCTCCGTAAAATTAAACAATGATAATTTTCTTCTTTGGCAAGCTCAAATAGTTCCATATCTGAGAGGCCAACGTCTTTTTCATTTCATTGATGGCACATATCCCCCTCCCCCACGCTTCCTCCCTAACTCTGAAACCCCCAACCCAGAATATCTTGAATGGTCACACACTGACCAGCTCATCCTTAGTGCTATCATATCTTCTCTCTCTGAAAATCTCATTGCTTAAGTCGTTGGTTACACTACTGTTCATCAAGTGTGGACTGCCTTGGACAAACTTTTTACATCTCAATCTCATGCCCGTATTATTTAGCTTCGATATCAACTTGCAACTGTGTCAAAAGGTTCCTCCTCTATTTCTGATTACTTCCGCAAGGTCAAACACCAATCTGACACCATGGCTGCCGTTGGCATTCTATTATCATATGAAGAATTTATTTCCTATCTCCTTGCTGGATTAAACAGTGATTTCGATGCTTTGGTTACTTCCGTCACTGCTCGCATTGAACCCATGACCACTGAAGAACTTTTCAGCCTCATTCTCACACATGAAAGTCGTCTCGCTCAACTCCCCTTGTGGTCGTGGTAACACTCGGGGATTCTCTCGAGGTGGTTATCGCGGTCGTGGCAGGGGTAGACCTTCAAATTCCTCACCTCCGAATTTTTCTCCCACTTCATCAACTCCAAATCAGTCTCCACTGCCGCACTCCAAGTCTGAGGCAAGGTTGGCCACCTCGCACTACGATGCTACTATCGTTACGATCATGCCTATGAAAACAGCCCCCTTCGGTGTCTTACGGCCAATTACACCTCATCCAACTCCACCTTAGATAACAACTAGTACCCAGACACCGCAGCAACAAATCATCTCACTGCTGACCTCTCCCACCTGAACCTTAACTCCACCCCTTACAATGGCTCCGATGAAATTCGCGTAGGTGATGGAACTGCCTTACCTATTTCCCATATTGGTGACTCTCTCTTAAACTCTAATTCTCGTTCTTTTCAACTCAAGCACATTTTTCATGTTTCTCACATAACCAAAAACTTGGTTTCTGTGAGGCAATTTTGTCTTGATAATCAAGTTTATTTTGAGTTTCATGACTCTTATTTTATTGTGAAGGATTCCAAAACGGGGACCCCTCTCTTTCGTGGCCCCACGCATGATGGCTTATACACCTTTCCAACAACTTCATCTCCTCTTCAAGCTCTTGTCGGCGAGCGTACCACATACTCTCAATGGCACTCCAAACTTGGGCATCCCTTTCTTGAAGTTGTGCAGCGAGTTTTGTCTCAACATTCTCTTCCAGTTTCAACCCGAGACTTCAATTCACCTTGTCCAGCTTGCTGTCAAGCAAAGAGTCATCAATTACCTTTTGTTTCCTCTCATCAACGGGCTACTCAGCCCTTAGAACTCATTTACACAGATGTATGGGGCCCTGCCCTAGTTCTTTCTCGCGAAGGATACTGTTGTTATGTTGCCTTTCTAGATGAGTGTACTCGTTTTACTTGGTGGTTTTCATTAATCCAAAAATCTGATGTTGTCTCGGTTTTCATTAATTTCCAACGTTCAGTTGAATTACTCTTTAATTCCAAAATAAAATCAATTCAAAGTGATTGGGGGGGCGAATTTCATTCTCTTAGTCATATTCTTAAATCAAAAGGAATTTCACATCGACTCTCTTGTCCTCATACTCACCAACAAAATGATGCAGTTGAGTGCAAACATCGACATATTGTCGAAACTGGCTTAGCACTCATGGCACATGCCTCACTTCCTCAACATTTTTGGGCCGACTCCTTCCACACTTGTGTATATTTAATAAATCGTCTCCCTACTCCCCTCCTTCAGCACCGTAGTCCCTTTGAAAAATTGCACTCAAAACCTCCGAATTAAAAATTTCTCAAAGTCTTGGCACTTGCTTGTTGGCCTCATTACGACCATATAATCGTCATAAACTTGATCTTCGCTCTTCACAATGTCTCTTTATTGGGTACAATGACTCTCACCATGGCTATCGTTGTCTGCATCTTTCTACAGGTTGTCTCTACATCTCAAGAGATGTAGTGTTTAATGAGCAACTCTTTCCTTTCACTCAAACCAACAGCTCAACTACAAGCCCAACTCCAACGCTTCTTCCCTCCATTATTGGTCCTGTTCCCACTCAGCCCATATGCACACACACTCAAACAAGGCTCACTCCTACAGATCAGCCCACATCTCCCTTGCCCAGCTCACTACCACCCACCGAAACATTAACTCCAACCCACCCCTTCAGTTTATCCTCTACAAATCCAACTAACCCAAGTGAGCCCATCATCCCACAAAGCCCACCGTCCTAACAAACCCTTCAACCCGATAATCTTCAATCCTCCCCTTCTTCCTCACAAACTCTCGACTCTTCTCTTCAAACCCTAACACCAGTTGTCCCACCCCCTCAAAATCAGACCATCATAAGATCCAAGACAAACTCCCTTTGTCCAAAAAAATTTTCGGATGGCACCATTCTCTGGCCACCTCCACGCAACTTCCTCACAATTTCTTCCCCCATCCCTGACACTCCTACCACCTTTACCGAAGCATCAAAACACCATGTTTGGCGGTCAGCCATGATAGCTGAATTTCAAGCGCTGATGAACACCAACACATGGACTCTTATGACTTCCTCTGGTATCACAAACCTGGTAGGATGCAAATGGGTTTTTCGCACCAAGAGACTCTCGGATGGAACCATCGACAAACACAAAGCTCGTCTCGTTGCCAAAGGCTTTCATCAACAAGAAGGTAGTGATTTTTCTGAAACTTTTAGTCCAGTTGTGAAGCCAACCACAATTCGCACCATACTTTCAATAGCTGTCACCGAAGAATGGTCCCTACGGCAGTTAGACATCAATAATGCCTTTCTACATGGGGATCTCCAATAACAAATTTTCATGACCCAACCCATCGGTTTTATTCATCCTGATCATCCCACCCACGTTTGCCGCTTGAATAAGGCCATTTATGGCCTCAAACAAGCGCCACACGCTTGGTTCTCCAAGTTGAGCACCAAACTATTTGAGTTCGGCTTCACACAATCTTTGTCTGATCCCTCTTTATTTTTGTACAAACACTCCTCTGTGACTCTTTTTTTCCTTAGTGTACGTGGATGATATCATCCTCACTGGCTCCAGTATGGCTGCTATATCCTCTGTGCTACACTCCCTCAATTCCTTTTTTCCAGTTAAGGACCTTGGTCCTCTCAGATTCTTTCTCGGACTTGAGATTCAACATCTCTCACAAGGTCTACACTTATAACCAAGTATGTTTGTGACTTGCTCAAACGAACCAACATGGATCTTGGCAAACCTGTCCAAACTCCTATGGCCTCCTCTGCTCGACTTTCCCTCACGAATGGTCCAAATTTTTCTGACCCAACCCTCTACCGTAGCACAGTAGGTAGCCTCCAATACCTTTCTCTTACCAGACCCGACATTGCTTTCGCTGTAAATAAAATTTGTCAATTTATGCATTGCCCAAAATTACCACACTGGTAAGCGGTCAAACGGATCCTCAAACATCTCAAGCATACTGCTCATTATGGCCTCCTCATACGTCTCTCCTCCTCATACAAATTACATGCATTCTCTGATGCAGACTGGGTAGGCTGCCCTGACGACCGTCGCTCCACTGTTGGAGTTCCAAGAAACAGCCTACAGTTGCTCGATCCAGTATCGAAGTCAAATACAAAGCATTAGCGAACACTATTGCCGAATTACTCTGGCTTCAGTCCTTACTCAAAGAACTTGGCATTTTTCTTTCTCAGCCCCCTACTCTCTGGTGTGACAATTTGGGGGCTACATATCTCTCAGTTAATCTTGTTCTTCACTCACGCACAAAGCACATGGAGATTGATTTTCACTTTGTGCATGACCGTGTAAATTCCAAGTCTCTCCAAGTTGCCTTTACTGCCTCTCAAGATTAAGTTGCTGATATTTTTACCAAGCCCCTACAATCATCTCGGTTTCTACACTTAAGAACGAGTCTCACAACGGTTCCCATCATGGACTCGCGGAAGGGTATTAACAGCTCAGCCAAATCAGGATCCAACTCCATATCACCTCAGCAGAATCTCACCATTTCCACCTCAGCAGCACACGCAGCAGTCCAGCCATCTCAGCATGAAGAAGCTTCTCGTATTCACTAGAATAACTTTGCTATAATTCTTTGAGTATTTTTTCTGTTTCTTCTCTGTAAATGGAATCTTACGATTACAACAATACTCTGTAAATAGCTCCAAATAACATGCACACCACATGCTTGGTTAAATGTCCAATCTGCCCTGTATTTCTCCTATATTAAGGAGCACTATAAACAGCCATTCTCAATCAATGAAAATACAAATTCTGAAATCGTTCACAGTCTATAAAGACATATTACAAAAATAAATCTACATGATTTTACGTAATACATCATATTTATTTTATAATAAAAATAAATTTAGAATCTGATATCTCGTATCAAAATATATCAATTTATAAATTTTATTTATTAAAATTTATTTATAAATAAAGTATTTCTCTTTTAACTCCTAAACAATAATATAATATGAACAAGGCACATGTGGCTCGGCCTCCCACTCCTCTTCCCTTATTTCTTTTTGTAACTTGGTTATCTCACTTCTAAGGCATACTTTTCAATACTACCTCTATGGTTCTATATATGATCGAGCTCAAAGCCATTCTTTTGTGACGTAAATCTCAGCGCAGGCCCCTAAAATGCTTTAAGAATATTGCCAACTTCGATACACCCACAAATTAAATATTAATCATAAAATATACACAAACTGAAGCACAAGTAGTCCAGGTAAAGGGATACAATTAAGGGTATTTATCGATCTCCTTATTTTCCTCTCTACTTGTTAAACCTCTCTCTTCTCTCTATACACTCACACATCGCAGATCTCGGCTAGAGGGGGTGGGACCTTCCCCCTCCCTCCATCTCCCCGCCTCCTTCGCCTCCCCCTCTCTCGGTTTCTGGTTTTTTGTTGTTTTTTCTTCTTTTTTTTTTGGTTTTAGGTAAATAAGGGAGAATCGTAGATCTGGAAGAATCCGACGACCACCGACCAACACGCGTTCCTCCATGGTGTTGCCTTGCCACCGATATTCAAGGCCACCCAAAACGGCGACAGAAGAAGAGGCGATTGGCCCGCACGCGCGGGTTGAAAGTTCCCGGCGTTCGGGTGTGTGATAGCCACGCGCCACCGGAAAGCCCTCTGCCGACTCCATGAGAGGCGTTTCTGGTTCCTGTGCGTCGGAGACATCCATGATCAGCCGTCGATTCCCTCCCAGCGGGGCGCGTGTTATGCACGCGCTACATTACCTAGTGGATACACTGATTTTCCGTGTACAGTGTATTCATTGTAGTTTATTTTGTCTCGTCTTTTCTTTTTAAAAAATAAAAATCTAAAAATTAGTACCTTCGAATTTTATTCGAATGATGTGGTCCCCCCCTCCGCTTGGCGGTGCTTATGGTGGGGTTGTGTATCCTATCCCGCTTAGTCAGGTATAGGGTTTTGTAACTCTATCTTGAATAGAGGTGTGCTGTCTGTTAGACTTTGGTCTGTAGAGATTAGCCGTCTGGATTAGACTATGTCAACCGGTTTAGTGTGTTGAAAAACTTCAAACGTTTGTATTGACTTGTAGTTTAAAGTCAAAATTGTAAGTCCGCTTTATGTATGGAATGAAATCCGTTTTTTCAAAAAATAAAAAATAAAAAAAGGGATACAATTAAAACAAAAAAAATCGATATACTAAAACTTATAATGAATCTGCAAGCATTTTTACAAGAGACAGCTAGAAAAAAAAAAGAGTTAATTGTTAAAAGAAAAGTGTTACAATTATAAATAAATTTCATAAAAATAAATTTATAAATTAACGTGATTTTATATGATATGATAAATTTATTTTATAATAAAAATAATTGTAAAATCTAACATATCACGTCGAATTACAAATATATTTACTTTTAAAAAAAAAATTGAGGATCAATATACCAATAGCAATCAATGCAACAATTCTTAATTTCTTCTCAGTGTCACGGATATAAATAGATTGATGTGGTATGTTTTTAATAATTTTATGGATTAATCATTTAAAACATGACATATTAATATATATGTAATTAAAATGATATTTCTATCTGAGAAATATACGACCAAACTTACAGTAAAAGGATAAAGTGTCCTGGATATTTTACAGGTTTGCAGTGCAAGTTGCTTTTCTTTAAAAAAAAAATCAATCTTAAACCACCTTGTGCCTAATCAATATTGAAGATGGAGCCCCCACGTGACCTCAAGATCCAAAGTTACTTTTAAATAAGTTCGTACATTTTTTTGAGAATCTTTACCTTTGGAAGAACAACCACTGAAAAATCTAGGTAAAATGTTTAAAACTGTCGACGAATTGTTCTGACAAATTTTACCCATCTGATTTTTTTTTTTAAATTTAATAGTTTAAAAATTATTTTTTAATGAATTTATGATTTTTTTAAATGATTTAATAAATACTTTAAATATATATAAAATAAAAAACATTTACGGATGAAAACTCTCAAAAAACTTTTCGGCGGCAGTTTCCAAAATCTAGTTAACGTACGTTTTACTACAAATATAGAGTACAGTGAGAATAGTGTCACGTATCACCGTAAAATGTATAAGTATCGCATAATTATTTAAAAAATAATAATTTTTTATTAAAATATTAATTTTTTTTTCATATAAATTTTATATTTATTTAATTTTTTTAAAATGATTATACAACGTTTACAAAATCACGACTATAAAAATCATTTCTCATATATTAATAATTGCTAAAACTAGGTCAAAGCTCAAGGCCGAGCAGCAGAACAATCTGGTTGAATCTTGTTTTATTCGGTTTGATTTATTATAAATTGTCCTAATTTATTAGAAAAATGATAGATGTATAATTTTTTTTATATAATTATCTTTTAAATAAGAGATATTTTATAAAATAATTTATACAAAGAACATCATTTTACATAGATATTCTCATTTTAAAATATAATTATATAAAAAATTATAAAAATGATTATATATTTATCATCATCGTTATCTTTTTATGCTTATGTAATCATGTTGATGCAACCCTCCATAACCAATAATTAATTGTGTTTGGTCTTGCCAACAGATGTGTATATCACCTAAATTAACAACACCCCTTTGAACTGAATATTGTTGTGGTAGTAAATAATTATGGTCCTCTTTAATTTATACCTTCTTTTGAGTAGAGCTTTCTAAGAAAAATGGGGAATTTTTAGTTTAAAATTGTACTCTTTTTAATTTTTGTTTTTAAATCATGAAACTTATAAAAAAGTATATATGTTCCACTTCTTAATTAATTTTTTTAAAAAAAATTATTAACAGTACTGGATGTAATAATTCAAGGTGTGAATGCGGAGTTATAAGCTAACACATGCATGAGTTTATATATAGGGCTCATTTCAGATCGGAGTACTCTACGCATGATCTTCTCTAGCTAAGACATACATATATATTATATATATATATGGGATCGAAGCCTTGTTCCTTTTATTTGAATGGTATCTGATTCTAATTCATGAATGAGTCTGATCTGAATACTCGGACGAGTTTAACGAAAATGACATTATAAACAGATAGGATAAGATCAAGAAATTAAGAATCTCAATCCCTTATCTGGGAGGATATACCTTTCATGATATGCTAAAGTGGCAGAAGGGATAGAGAGATGATTATAATGATGATGCTTTTATATATATATATATATATAAGGAACCAAGTCATGATCCCCCGTTGATAGAAGATTTTTATACTGTCACCTAATTTTGACATAGACAGTGGTATTTGGCACTACTATTGATGATCAAACTGTACTTTCATGGGACTGCATGGCTCTATGTGGTTTGTCTTTTAAACAGATCATCCTCATCATCTGTATACTCAAATTTTAAATTTTTGTGCTTTTGATCTATTTTGTTTTGATCAGCTTAGTCATTTTGCTAGTAAATAGTTGATAATGATCCACTAACAATGCCACTCAGTGCTTTCACATTACACTTGTAGAAAAGAATATTAATAGAATAATAAAAAAGAAAAATTCATTTTCAAAAGTAAAAATTATAAAAAAAAAGGCAGTGCTCAAATCTAGTCGAACTACGCATTAAGACAAAATATAAATGAAATCTATATCTTCACATCACTTTAATTAGCTTTTAAAAAATTACCTTGTGAAAACACCACTTATCTCAAAAACTTAATCTATAAAAAGAGTTAGACTTAATCGATCATTTATATTTTGTCTTAACAGGATCGACTTAAATAGCTTTTGAGTGACTCTAAAGCTAGCAAAGCATGGGTGCCACCCATACAACATTTGGTCGCACAGACTCGATATATGTAGACAATATATATACCTTATTAATTTCTTGTTTTTCAATTGACTTATTTTATTTTTATTTTTACATATGCCATGTAAAAAGACACAGTATCACATATTTTTTAACTAGCATCGACCTTGTTTTAATATTTTTGTTAATAGAATGATTAAAATGAGTTAAAAGTATATTAAATAAAAAGTGAAAACAGAATATATATATATATATATATATATATATATATATAGAGAGAGAGAGAGAGAGAGAGAGAGAGAGAGAGAGAGAGAGAGAGAGAGAGAGAGAGAGAGAGAGAGAAATATAGATATCGAATTGATGATCAGATGCATGGCTAATGAGCTTTATACAAGTAGCCGGCCCGGCGCAAAGCATAGAATCATGAGTAGTCCTAGATAGATCAGTTAAATTAAAAAGCAACAGGAGGAGAAGGAGGAGGAGATCGAGCAAATCAAATCACAAACACTGAGTCCTAAACAATAATGGTGTCATCTCTTTGTGAGACCAAAACTATCCAATTTATCTGGTAGCCATGTGTCTGTATTAAGAGTGTGTTAATACCCCCATAAAAGTGGCCCCACCCAAGATTAACATGGTCCCAATCACAAGTCTCTTCTGAGACATCATCTGGAAAAAAAGTCCAAGTTTTAAGTTTCTTAAGTGTCGCAAAGGAACATGAAATCTCACTTCCACAACCTAAACCAATTGTCATATGCTCTTTTATATCTTTCCTACTTCATAAAGTAATCTCTCTTTTTTGGAAAGCAACTTGCACTGATTTGAGATGGGTACAATGCTTTGTTTTATACTATCTATTAGATAAAATAATGACCTTTACACAGTGAAGCTTGTTGGGGGCAGGGAGGAGAGGGTGGTGGTTTTTTGAGGTTGATAGGGGGTACTGGGGGAATCTGGGATCCACATGATGCTCATGCCTTAACAAAAGGGTGGATTCATTCTGATGTGATGCCACCATAGACTTCTCTCTATCTCTGTCTGTTTTTCTACATTTCACACACACCCAGATGATCGATCAATTAATTGCTCATGTTAATGCACTACTTATTATTTGTAGCACATGAATATGTATATAGTTGATCTAACGGTTGATGACAATAGCACATTAATATTATTGTACAACGAAAATTGAAATGAGAGTAGGGCAAACAGCACAAGCAGTACTACTCTTTCCTAAAATTATTTGTTTTCAATCGCTTTCCTTTCCTTATCTTGTTACTCTTAAAGATCAAATGGAATCTTAAAACAGGGATGATCACTAGAAAAAAATAATGACAATAACCCCACAAATTAAAATGGTTCATGGACATTAACCCCAGTAATACTTCTTACCATATTATATGCCCAGTAAATAGTAAAACACCTATCATATATTATATATACGGCCACTTGCTCGATAGGGCATCTAGCTTGTATGCCAGATGGGATGTTTATGGACATGTATATTTGACTTTTTGGCACTCATAAGATTTGCCTTGCTATGTATCATTGCATTGAACTTTATCGAAACCAATTATTAACGATGACTCATATCCACTAGTGTGAAATGAATTATCAACTGGAGAAAAAGCTAGAAATTATAGTTTTCCAAAAAAAAAAAAACCCCTCTGTCGTCTCAAGTTATGGTGTCAAAACTATCCGAATGGCGTTTGATCATATAAATATATATTCTGGAATTTTGAGATAAATCCACTAGCTAATACGAGAAGCTGGGATTAATGCATCTTTATTAGATGATATCTACCGCGTACGATAGAAGGGAACTCGTGTTCACTTCGTATGAGTTCAGGCGCAAATATGGATTTCAATAATGCTTCCAGAAAAAAAAAAAAGTTGTAGCAATTGAGGGTTTAGGCAGGATTTCACTTTTCATCCAAGTTGCATGCGACCTTTCTAAAAGTACTGGACTGGATGAATGTCCACTTTATTCTGATTTTGGGTTTCGCTTTTTCTGAGCATTCATATGTATATGGGAGGGGTAAACAATATTAATGGCGGAGCCTTGGGGTCCATAGTAGGGTGCAACCCCTGGCTCGCCTTAGAAAAGCTACATAAAAGAAGTAAATTTAGGCCTTACGGACTCTGTCGACCCTCGAAAAGAAGTACCCCACCTCCAACCTAGTATCCGTGTTTTCATCATTGACCTGCCATAAAACTCGTGACAGCCAACAAAAAATATTCTAGTAAAAAAAGTTAATACTTTAGCTGCGAATTAAGGAATTAAGTCAAAATAACTGAAAAAACTAGGTTGCTTATAACATTATATTAGATTATAAAATTATTTTTATTTTAAAATAAACTTTAATATATTATAAAAAATCATGTCATTTTATAAATTTATTTATACGTGCTATAACATTTCTTATAATTAAGTTAGAAACTGCAGTTGTACAGATAAATAGATAAATATTTTTTCATATATTAATTATATAAAATATACTTAATTGTAGTATATATAGTTAACTATATATTGAGATCAAACAATCATTCTCTTTGAGTCCAAGTGGTCAAATTCAAAACTTGCACCCCGTGATCTGAAAATTTTGACTCCGCCATGCACGCGACGACCTTTCCATTATTTGGAGGGCATCAAGTGTGAGAGCATCATTAGCAAGTTATATGGGATAGTGCATTTTAAGTTATTAGCATAATTAAAAAGAAGCTTTATGCATTATATCATGTTGGGTACCTAATTAATGATGGTTGCAAGCGATCGAAGAACCAATCGAGCAGGATCAGACAATAAAGCATATAAAGGGGAAGTCTTTATTCTTTTTCTGACTCGATCGTGTTCTAGCTGTAATTCGGATGGACCAGGTTCCATAATCTTTTCTTTTTCTACCACGCTTTCTGGCACCTCGACATGGAGATCAATTGAGGTCAGATGAATCCGATCGATGCATATATATATCATCATTTTACTTCTTAAACATTAATATTCATTGATATCCAACATAAGAACAGGCACTAATTATTTGTTCCATACTACCTTAATTAATGTTCCATTGATGCTTACTCTGATGATCTATAAATTCAGTTGATGTAGGGTTCTGGTTTCCATGTTGCAATTATATATTTGATGTGTTAATATTGCCGTAAATGTAATGGCTGTACTATATATGATCGAAGACCGATCGAGCCGTGCATGTCATAGAATTATTTTTTTGCTCCATAATTGAAGTCTGAAGATGGATATTTTTCAGCATTCTCACGGTACTGCATTCTGAAACGCACATGCATTATTGGGGTACTAAAGCTGTTTTACTTTACGGAGATATAAATATTCAAAGTTCAAAACCTAGAGCGCGCACCAAATTTAGATTTGTCAGAGGCTGCTGGTGTGGGTCATCTACTACGTGTCCCAACCCTCAACCGATCCATCTTTTTTACCGAATATTACTAAAGAAGTGATAGATCGATATTGGAAAACTTAATTATATCCAGAGAATGGGAAAAATAATGAACTATGGCAGTACGCAGCTAACTGGACGTTAGGTTGAGGGTGGGAAAGAAAGCAACAAACAGCAATCAAATCAATGTTTCTTAAGTACCAAACAATGAACAATTTTTCTACGTTGGGATCACCAAATTTCCAGTTGGGAAACAACTCATTGGAGCACTAGCAATCGCCCCCACAGCTGAGCTGCCATGTCCTCTATGCATGCAGCAATATTTACTTAATTCTATGCTCGGCTCCTCCTATCATATCAAGTTTAACATAATATCAAATATGTGTCTGCCCATGCAGCAAAGCATGTGCCTGCCCATATCATCGATCTTTCTAGATTCCAGGGGAAAAAAAATGTAGTGGCTACGTTGTAATAAGATCTTTGCACACAGGGGATTCAATTTCATTAATTATTGGTGACGGGCGGGGGTTCGATCGACTTGAAAACTCGATCGGTGTGTGATTGGCCAGCTTTAATTTTAGACCATGCGCCTTGCTTTCTTAGATAAACCTAGTCTAGCTAGTTATACACAGTTGTGCTGGACATGCACGTACGTACTTCTGGGGACATAAACCTACATTAATGGACAGGATCGAATTGTGTTCTCCATCATGTTCATCAGAAAATCTTGAAATTTCTTCCCTAGTCTTCCTGTTTTGTGAGTGATGCTAAATTAATCATTTTCATGTCCATATTCATCATGTTACGTGCAAAACGGAGTACAATGCGGACGGGTCTTTAATATCTATTGTTGCGGGCCGTAATGAACAAGTTTGTAACCTATATGGGGTCTTGGAGAGACATGTCATACATATGGGTGGCAATATTTGTATCGGATCATATTCAATTCTTTAATGAGTCGCTCATAATCCCATCTAAAGGTGTCGGTCGCGAGTAGTACGGTAACTAGTTTGTGATTAACGTATATATATGGGGTCGACATTGGATCGAAGACATGCCATGCACGGGTAGTACTATATGTATATATGTAAGTGTGCTGCATGCTGGTGTTGAATAGAAATATTTCAGTTTGTATTTTTGATGTATGGGACATAACGCTATCTTATCCCCTGCAGAACAAGAACCTGCACGGAAATTGATTAATATCTAATGAGTTTCATATATAACTAAAAGAAAAATGTTTATTTATCGTCAGTTATTATATTAATTCTGATAACTTAGTGCATTCCTTCGCCCTTTCTACTCACGAATTTGTTGATTTCAACATCATTGGATAATGGGAAATATAGACTTTTTTCATCGTTTAACATGTAATTTGAAGGGCCGTACTGAAATTATCAGATAGGGAATGGTTCAATGCCTTATTAAAGTGATCAGTTTTTTTTTTTTTTTTACCCTTCTTTTGAACAGAAAGATATGCCGGCTTGAAGTTTAATATATATATAATTTGATATTCATCATCAAGAAATAAGTGGAAATTAGAGGCTGAAATATTTCTGTCGCATGCATGATCCTGCGCGCAGGTATCTTTTGATCAAATTAATCTCACACCCGGCCAGTGTTGATTTGTGTGCTCCTTTACTTAAGTCCCACATGGGTGGGAAGTGAAGGAGGGGCACATGTGCAAGCCTATATAAGGAGGCTTGGGTTTCTTAGTTTAAGTGCATCAGTCAAATGCTTAGCTAGTAACTTTTGACTCTAGTTAAATTCCTCTGTTGTCCATTTTTGTAAAATGGGAAGAGGTGTGAGTTAAAGTTTTGCTAGTGGGGAAAGCTTTGTGGGTGTGTTTGGGGTGAGGAGAGAAATTATGTGATTATAACAATTTTTCACATAGTGGATTTTCTTCTCTGGGTCTGGTGATTTTTCTCCTGTTTTGGAGTTTCCACGTAAATTTCTTGTGTTGTTATTATTTCTCTATTTTTCTTGTTACTCCTGCAAATGGTAGATCCTGTGGGGGTGAATTTGGAAGGTCCAAATTCCCAACAATTAGTATCAGAGCCACTAGGTTCTTTTTGTGGGGTGAAGTTTTGGTGTGGTAGTGTGGATACGTATAGTCTAAGGAGGTTCTGTCTAGGAGATTGGAAATTTTAAGTGTGTCCATTGTGACCCTCCAATCTTTCCTGAGAACTTACTTAGTGAGGTACTATTCATTTCTACGGTAAAAATTCATCAAGACGATGTTAGGAATGATGTGGAGAAATTGGTTTACACAAGGTGTGGAAGAGCAGATCAACCCCTGAAGTCAGCAGTGATACTAGCGACTGGTGAAACGGCTAGTACAAGGAGCTGGTTCGGCAAGTGGCTCCAAATCAGTAAATGGAGATACTGGTATTGATGCTAACGTTGTGTCTCTTTCCATGGAAAAAGGGACATGTACGTCCTCATGGCATGCCGTTAATTCCCAAAGTTGCCATGATAGAGGATGTGTTAATGTTAGCAGGTCCACAAGTTTGCACACAGGCATTGGTTTGGCATTGATGCAGGGTGTGTGGTGGAAATTCATGTCGATGGCTGATGAACTTCCAGGAAAGCCAAACGTGAAAGTTACACCATAATTTTCAGCAAGGTTGTTTTTCAACATGGGCCGAAGTGAAATGCTTGGAATTGGTTTGTTCTGAGTGAGTATGTTTTTATGGTGAAGCATGATAACAAAATCTATGAAAATCTTCATTGAGGTGGAGTTTGGCTGTGGGACCAGTCAAAGTCGCACGGTGGAGATTGATGATTTGTGTGCTCCTTTACTTAAGTCCCACATGGGTGGGAAGTGAAGGAGGGGCACATGTGCAAGCCTATATAAGGAGGCTTGGGTTTCTTAGTTTAAGTGCACCAGTCAAATGCTTAGCTAGTAACTTTTGACTCTAGTTAAATTCCTCTGTTGTCCATTTTTGTAAAATGGGAAGAGGTGTGAGTTAAAGTTTTGCTAGTGGGGAAAGCTTTGTGGGTGTGTTTGGGGTGAGGAGAGAAATTATGTGATTGTAACAATTTTTACATAGTGGATTTTCTTCTCTAGGTCTGGTGGTTTTTCTCCTGTTTTGGAGTTTCCACGTAAATTTCTTGTGTTGTTATTATTTCTCTATTTTTCTTGTTACTCCTGCAAATGGTAGATCCTGTAGCGTTGAATTTGGAAGGTCCAAATTCCCAACCGCCAGAAGCTCGAGCTTTTTTGTATGATCTGACACCTAGTGCTTGATGTTGAATGCAGTACTGCAACTGTAGCTTTTAATAACTTATGAAAATGTACGTACCTTTGAATGCCTTGGGTTAAAACAATTATAAAGACAAAATGCTATCTCTATCTGGATAGCAACAAAAAATTTTTCCACCTGCAAATATGGTTAAAAACGTCGATATTGCATTTGTAATTGGCTAAGATTGAGTAATTTAAAGTAGATTATCTTATTACATGACCGCTGCATCTATTTCCATGCCGAATTTCGAGTACAAAGTGATCCATTTTACTGTGTTTCAAAAATAAATCCGCAGGGAATGTTTTATTATGGTCGTGACATGATCATCAAACGAAGTGGCTTAAACTCTAAACCTAAAAGCACCTCTCTCTCTCTCTCTCTCTGTCTGAGCAAAGTAATTCAGCCTAGCTCAGGGAAAAAAGAAAAGAAAAGTACTGGTGGGGTTAAGATGTCAGAGCTTCAAATGATGCGCATGAAGTGTCGTCGTCTCCTCTTAACTCTTGCTATGTTTCTGTTTGAATAGTGTCAGTCTTTCTGGTCTGAAAACCTCTGCCCAGGTCCTCCGATTGTGGCAGTAATCAGCTGGGGACACTGATAAAGTAGAAAAAACATGTAAGGCAATTCCAGTCCTCCTCAGTACTGTTGGCAATCCAATTTGGCTCATGTCGAAAGCAGATAGCTTTTTGTTCAGAAGGTAATCAAACTCTGAGCTGAAGAGCTTCTGTCCAAAATCATTTTTGAAGTTACTTACAATGCATACCATGCTACTGCCAGTACTGCTTCCCAATACAAATATTAATATTAATATTAATGCATGTGTAAGATCAAATTCTGTAAACCTTGCATGTTTGAATCGCATGCATGCATGTTTGGCTGCATTCCCAAGCTACATTTCATTAAATATTCAGACCTAGCGTAATCAATGAGGCTTGAGCCCTACTGGTCAGTTCATAAGTGGCTCACGTACGTTGCAGCGTTTGGTCCGTGCTCGAAGCCACAGGCACGAGATCAAGAGCCAGTAAATTAGCCAAGAGTTCAAATTTTCTAGACTGACTGGTTTATTTATTTTTTTTATAATTAAAAGAGTTTTATGTTGTGAAAGTCTCATATAATTTTTTTTAGAAAAATTAAAATTAATTATTAAAAAAATAATTTTTCAATTGTGTTCAAATTTATTTATTTATTTTTTTTAAAATATGTATACAAAAGTTGCATATCTTGAAATTATAACTACCATTTCTCTAATTAAAAATGTGTTTGTCCTAAATTTTTCTTCAAGCACAAGTTTACACTAAAAAGAATTATTTTTCTTTACATCATTAATAATTATATTATGGAAAATACTATTCTTTTTACTGGCAGTTCTTATTGGGATTTTTAATTTTTTTATTATTTGATGATTAAGAAAGTTTATTTTAATAATATTATTAATTTTTTTAAAAATATTAAAAAGATACATATATAAAAAGAAAAAAAATACTAAGCGAAAGCCTAACAGAGCTCACAGCGGTTGCTATAGAGTCACCTTTACATTATTTCGTCAAAAATAAAATAAAAAATAAAGAAAAGCTGAATGGAGTCCTGCAAATATCAAGCAACATGAGTGGTTTTAGTAGCCTACACGTGGGTACTGTCGTACACTAGCAGCCACATCAATCAAACGCAGTGGACTGAGACCTTACCTCTGAATCTTTGTTCATACGGGTAAATTAGGATAGAATGAGCTCGGGATCCCTCTAGAGATCCCGTTGTTAGTTCTTTTTTTCTTTATTATTATCTTTTTTCTTCTCCTTATTCTTCTTTTTAACAAAATATGGTTTAATATTATTATAAATTTTTATTATTATTTACATAATACTTAAACACAACTGAAATCTAGTTTATTTTAATGACTTATGGATTCATTTTAGAATTGTTCTACGGCCACACATTGGGCTTCCATAGTGTATTTTATTAAATTTTTTATCATGTATTTTTTAATACTTAAAAGTAATTCATAATATTATTAAAAATATATTTTCTTAATTATTAAGTAAAAAACAGAGCCCTTGAGGGAGTCCTTGTGTGTGAGTTTAACATTTTATATTCATCTTATCTGATCTAATCATTATAATTTTGGATAAAATAAAATTAACAATTTTTTTTTCAAATTTTAAAATAAAAATAATCTTAAAAAAATATTTTTTAATAATACTTTATTCAATTTTAATCTCTTCTTATCTAATTTATATATGTGAAAACAAAAGAGGCAATTGAGAGGAAAAGTTAAAAGTCTCTCGCAAGAAATAGTTCATTTCAGTAATTCGTGCATAATAAGATGGTCAGAATCATCGTTTACAACCAATTACCCCGTGGGAAGAATTGAACTAGGAGTCGTTCCAAAAGCCATGACAATGAGCTCCTGTATAATGGGCATTTTCCTCTGTGTGTAGTGACCCTGCATTCCATGGTCTACTGCCAACAGATCAAGTTGTGTTTGCTCACAGAAGACTGGACTAAGTTAAAATTAAAAGCAAACCTAGACAATCTGGTCTTGACACAAGCTTAATCTAACTAGCTTTCAATGATTGTTTGCTCTTATTAAAGCTGTCTGTAGTCTGTACTCCAACATAGATTGGGTTAGTTTTTGCAGGAAGGCCGGTCTTTCTGGATTCAAGTAACAATCATAAAAAAGCACGTATGCAACTATGTAAGTGTCCCACAAATTGACAAGATCGATACACAGGTCCATGGTTTCAACAAAATTGCCACAATTCTCTTGTGAATAGACATATATATTCAAAGTGCAGTGTCCATGGTTGGACCCCAGCACAGACCTAGCTGTAGGCTACAACCCAAATTATTATAATCGACAAGCAGAAGAACAGAGACTTTGGCATATGCAATTTCAAAACACAGTAAACATAACCTTGACTTAAAAAAGCATGTGTATCTTTTTCTTAGTGACAAAAATAAAAATAAGAAAAAAAGATTAACAACATCAATCATTACTTATCAGTGGTCTTCTTTCTTCTTCTTTTTTGGGAATATACCCTTTTTCATGGTTATGGGGTAGGATTATAATTCTTTATGAGAAGAAATGTCCACCCCACTTGTCAATTCAATGAACTGGAAGATCAGGTATTGATTTATCTTTCTTTTTATCTTTGGTGTACATCCCATTTCCATCATAATAGCAACAACTAGGCCATGATGCAACCAGCAGATTGCAATGATAACTATCAGACTACCATAATTATCTGATTATCTTTCTCAAAATCGAAAGGAATGCAAGAAGCATCAATTAATCAGTCAACCAACAACACTGAATCTGGATAAAGCATATCTCAATGCATAAAGCCAGATATTTTATCAATGATTGTGCAAATTTAGTCTTTTTCTTTTTTTCCTTTTTCCAACCCCTATTTCAAATCAGAAATAATAAAGAAATGAAATACATCCAGCAAAAATAATGAGTCAATGAAACATAGAAACGTATTCTTAAACCCAAGCATGCTATGGCAACCAATCTTTCACCTACTAAACTTTAAAACACTACTCTACAGATGTGCACTTTCTTATGTTTTTGCAGGAGAAGATTGACTTCCCTGAGATTTCCTACCATTTCTTTCTCATCCAGTTACTTTCTGCCACAGAAGCAAGTAAGACAGATGAATCAACTCGATGTGGCAGAGCAGAGCAATAACGGATGACTGAGCAATTTAATCGATTCGAATCCGATCAGAGAATGAGAAAGTGATCTGAAACCTCAAAGAGAGGAGCAACCCTACTGCGCGCATTGGTGTCAGCAATGCCTAAGAAAGAAGACAAATTGACAGCAGATGGTAAGCACATGGGATAGACGAAACAGTATGTCAGAAACCAATATCCTAGATTTGACTGCCACTTTCGAAGAAAAGCTAAGCTTCAATGGACCATCATTATCTGAATTGTGTTGTCATTCAAACAGACTCAAGTATCTGAATCTGTAACCTCGTGCTAGCTTTATTCTTCAGAAAAATATTAGAATTACATGTCAAAAACCATGCAGGTAAGTAAGTAGGTAACCTTTCTGATCTCAATCCATTTTGCCGGCACTCCAAAGAGACACTTGTTCGTCTCTCCGTCTCAACTTGATCCATGATGGGCCAAACGCTACCCACACTTATCGCCAGTAGAGGCCGGAATTCAATTCAGAGCTTGATTGGAAAATTGGGCTGAGGTAAAAGAAAGAGACCCTCGATGACGGGCTCAGCATCTACAAAGATGGGCATTGCATTCCCTAACTCGGCCTGGACCAGATTATCCCAGCCCCACTGAAGTCTAAAGATGATGTCCTCCAACTCCACACAGGGGGATATGGTTAATTTCCTTCTAAATCTCAAGCGTTACATAACATAAATATTTCCATAATACGAGACAGTCAATAAGAGATAAGAAAATGAAAAAACGCACTTTTTCACCCTCTAATTATAAGAAATTCTATACTTTTTCGCTAAGCATGATTAGGGGTGCTACCTGCACCTGCGGGGTAGCCCCTCACCACACCCCGCCTCACATGGTGCCAGGGGGTTGCACATCCGCCCCCTGCCCCGGCATCTCAGGTCCGGGGCAGATAGACTCATGTTCACTTAAAATGTGGACTACATTCCATTAGATTTAAAAATTATTTTTAGGTCTAAAAGTGATCAAAAATATATTTTTAGATTCAAATTGTAAATTTAAATTTGTAAATATGACTATAATTTAAAAATTATATAGTTTTTAAATTTGCTGATGTATATTTTGTATAAGTTGTAGTGTAGTAGTTTTTAAACTATATAGTTTTTAAATTTGCTAATGCATGTTTTATGTAAATTGTAGTTTTTAAACTATGTACTTTTTAAATTTGCTAGTATATACTTTGTGAACAAGTTTAACAAATTGTAATATACATATTTATATATATACAGTTTGTAAAATATAAATATATATTTATATTTATATATATATATATTTTTTATATATATAAAGTGTGTATGAAATATAAATTCTTGTTTTAACGGAAGTTATTAAATGAAAGTTGTTGTTTTTAATGAAGATTGTTAACGCAGCTAAATTTAATTCACATTGGACTTTTCATTCAAGTATAGACGTCCGGCCTTATTTTATGAAAGAAAAAGCTGTCGATTAATTATGTACGTCAGTTTATTTATGAAATAGTAAACATTTATGGAGAAGATAAAGCTAGATGCATACACGGGCAGCAAGCGGTTGGGGAGTTTGAGGTGGAGTCGTGTTTAACGGAAGAAACCATGTTCTGTTTTTGTTGTATAGAAATAGAGCTTGCCGTGTGGGTTGGAAGAGTGGAGGAAAAGTGGACTAGGTGGTGCAACTGGTGGCTCACAGTGCATCTGAGTAGGAGGAAGGAAGTGGTGAAGAAACTGAGAGAGTGAGGAGGCTCAACAAAAACAGAGTTAGGCTAGAAAATTATAACAAGGGACCCAGACGCCACAGAGAAGGCAAGTTCAAACCATTCCTTCACAGCAGGGGTTTTAATGTTTATCTATGCCAGTCATTGGAGGGGTAATATTGTAGGAACAGGATTAGTTGTCACAAACACTTGCATTTTCTTTTCAGTAATAGCTAGACTGTCTTACTTAGCTATGTTAGTGTGTTGGGTGGTGCTTTCATGGAGGCATCAAACTATTGAGTTTTCATGAATCTTGGACCAAATAGCATATATCTTCCACATAAGGGTTGGAGATGAGGTTGTAGATTCAATCCCATGAGTTTTATTTATCTAAAAGAGATACAAGCTAAATCTATGAGGCATTGCTATGGATTAACTGAGTTTTGTTCTCATTTTTTGTCACTCCTTTGTCATTTCACCTTTTTCGATTTTGAACCCGCAACAAGATTTTGAGTCCCTTACTAATTAATTGGATTCCAATGGCACAAGTATTAGAGTTTTATGAAGTTTTTTCATTTTAGTTGTGCTTTTATTTGTCCATAAAAAGGGTAAAGAAAAAAAAAATAGAAAGAAAGCTTACGTTTTGTTATGTCTAGATACTCACGGAATGCTTTTCTCACTCTAATGGTAGAAAGCAGCCCTTGCGTGTTTATGGCATGGTGAAATATGCAGCCATAGCTCGGGGAGATGCTAAAATATTTATGAAGTTTGCAAGATCTGGGTATAAAGAGAAGATATGGGATCATGCTGCTAGTGTTGTCATTGTTGAAGAGGCCGGTGACAATTCCTATTTAAAAGTTTTCTATTAATACTTTTCTTTAAGTTTAAAGATTTTTTTTTTTGTGCTAATTACTATTTTTATTTTATAAATGATATATATAATCTTAGTAGTAATGTTATTATTTGTTTAATTCACAAAAAATGTTACTCATCATTTCATGTCATATATTTTATATATTTTAATATTATTTTTTTATTTTATTTTTATTAAACTATTAAGTTGTTTTACTTATCATCTATATACTACGTATTTATTATAAAAAAAAATAAAAAAAATAAGTATGGTGTGTATAAATGATAAATAGAAATTATCATTGATTAATCTGCTATTCAAAATTTATTTTATAGGAGTATGAACCATATGTTAAAAGCGTTGCAGAGAAATTATCAAAAAAAATCTGGAGGATTCAAGTTTATATAGATCCACAGAAACTAAAAGAGAAAAAATATAGGCATTTTAATGTCATCTCTATTGAAGTAATGCAAGATGAGGAAAATGCTGGATCGTCATCCTAGAAATAAAATTAACTCAAATAGTTTTCATAAAACTATGGGCGATGTTTATTTATAAGATCATACTATAGATTCTATTAATGCTCTTTTTTTTTATAATATATCACAACGTGTAATTATTTATTAATTATATAAAAATTACATCGTTAGTTATTTAATTAACTAAAAACATTACGTTTTTTTTAATAAAAAATTAGTTCTTAAAAAAAATTAAATATAAACTAAGCAAACGGACATTGCATGTCGTTTTCACCTAGTATATATAAATATATTAATGTTTTTGTATATATATAAATATTTATTTATATAATATATATATATAAAGAGGCAGTGTGGGGAAAATGTGGACCTCTAGGGGTGCTAGATGCAAAACAGGGTTGCCTGTCCTACCATGAGGGGTGGGGCAGACTGGGGCGGGGTTGCAGGGTGCAGAGCCACGCTGCCCACCCCTACACTCATTAGCAACATCTACTAAATTTTAATAGTTTGGAGTGCAACGTGTAAAATGACCTGCATTGATTAGAAAATTACACATTGAATTTGATCATATAATCTTTTCAAATATTATGATTTAATAATTGGTTCGTGTCATTAATGTACAAATCATTCAGGTCAACTGCATGCATGCCGGCCGGCAGCGGCCCTGTAACGGAAGCAATCTCTGATCGATCTAGAAAATGTAGGGCTGCATATCAATTCTACAATTTGTGTGCTTGTCTCTCCCATACATGTGCATCAATCAATCATGTGACATTTAATAAAATGATGAGGAGCTAGCGCCCGATGTTCTCTGGATATTGATCTTTTAATTTGGTTAACATGCAGATGATCAATTTGAAAGCAACATATATAAAATAGCAGTTGAATTAAGTACTAGTTCGAAACAACTTCTTAAATCATGCACGATCGATCGAGAGGCAAAATTAAAAGATGAAGGCCAAGCCATGCCATTTATATATAAATATTGCAAATATAATGAAGTACTGTATAACATGGCCGGCCACTCGACACCAACTTTGGAGAATGATGGATTCAAATTAATTAAACCGTCAACTTCGGAGAGCATGCAGCCCATATTATTCTTTCATATGTATTAATCAAATCTAAGCATGCATGTGCCTGATCGTGATCTTCAACGACCTATTATTCTATCTTTCTTTTATTATGGAATATTTTTCTTAATTTCTTCCATCCATATATATATATATTTATTCAATTTGTGAATGTTATCAATTTCTATTACCATTTGCATGTATCAATGATGGGGAAATCTAAACAAAAAATACCAGTCTATCATGTTTAGAATTAATTTATTAAATTATTCTATTTATAATTAGTTGCAAGAACTTTTGTTTGTTCAAATAATGCGATTTCTTTAAATTTTAAAACAAAATTAATATTAAAAAATTAATATTATAATAATATTTTTATTCAATTTTTAATAAAATATTTCATCCCTTCTCATTTTATAAAATCGCTGGTGAAGCAAACTTCCAACCAACAGTTTTCGGTTGCATTAGGTATAGTAAGATATGTAAATATTATCCAAAAAGATGCTGGAGAGACGTAAAGCAAATAAAAAGGACAAACTCAGTTTGAGGTTACTTTCTTTCACTCTGCTAAAAAGTAAAAAGCAGCACTGCCTTCCTCTTTTTTTTCTTTCTTTATTTCTTTTCATTTTCTATTCATGTGCACTGATATCAATTTTAGGATAATTCACGGGTGAGAGATAATTGTCCCGACTCCGGAAAGACAACCATAACCTAATAATAATAATCTACCAAATTGGGATGGGGTCGACCCCCAGCTAAAGACAATATCGTAAGGCCAATGTCACGAGTAACTCCATAGATCTGAAACATGATAATATGAATCCAACGCAACATTGTATGTAGTACAGATGATCAGATGTTAACATCCTGGAATTAGTTTAGTAAACATGTGAGGGACCAGACCACCTACACAGGGGTCCCACTCCCCAACCCTAGCTAGCTCCTTCCTTTACGAACTCAGCTTGCTAATCACATTTCAATAATACACGTCAAATTCTCCACGTGTACCTAGCAGAAAAATCCCAGGGTGTTGCATGATTCTATTGCAGCATTTTGCATGATTCCAGCAGTCAAAATCAATATTGACACTGAAAATCACTTGTACCAGACTGAGTTCCTTTTCCAACTTTGTATCTATCTTTTTAAGAGTAGACTTTAAGCTTTTCAACAACTTGTACAAAATGGTTGGATTAGGAGCAGGCCGCAAAGAGCCAATTTCCATGCTGCATTAATGGCAGAGATGCATCGATTTATCTAACTCAATTTATATCATCGCCTTTCTTCAGGTACGCACGTACTTTCTCCAAAGAGGTGTTAACCGCGCGAGAAAATCTTGAAATCTCTTTGATTATTCTTGAGTTTATATAAAATTGCATGATGCAGGAATTAAGATCACTCCTCGCCCGCGCGGTAAGAGACCAGCCTTTCTCAATATATTCATGTACTGTACGTACGTATGTAGTACTCATCTTCAGAATCATCCAAAGACTCGATCGATCATGTGGTCCGATAATTAATTAGTTCATATACGAGAGGCTGGCTTTACACATATCGAAATAACGTTACCTCGATATATACCATTGATTTTAAAAGGAAAAAAGGATAATAAATTAAGTTCATTTTGAATTATTACCATTGAATTTTTATTTATAAATTTTTTAATTAAATAGTACTGATTTAACATGATATCAGAATATGTGCTAAGAGCATGTCCGATTATGGACTGACCGAAAAATCATCCTTGTGCCGACCACCAGCGCCTAGAGCCATGCATTTCTTCAAGCTAGTGTACTTTAATTATTTTAATTACTTTTGTAACAGTAAATTAATTAGTAAATTGAAATGCTGCCCTACCATTTGTAATGGTTCTCATGTCTAATGATAATGTATTATCATTTGCCTTAATTTGTTGATACAAAAATCTGAAATAATTTAAAACGTTGGCGGATTCAACACGGTGTCATAACAACCTCGATCGGTACATTCGGTAGTTTTAAAATTATGTAGATGTTTAATGCACTATATATATAATTATTAGTTTATAAATTGCATCCAATAATATTCGGTCATCTAGGTGAGCCAAACGCAATGTATTTGATGTCTGTCATGAATCATGATCATCACCTCCTACTTCATCTTATAAATGAAGCTTGCCGGAGAAAAACTTGAATAACAGTTTATAATCATAGCTTAAACAAATCATGTAGCCCTCAAAATTTACGCAATTTGACAAAAAGAAAGATATTTTTTTTAAAAAGATGACGGTATCCTAATTTTATTGATAACTTAACGGAAGAACTACTTGACAAAAAAATGATATTTTAGAGCATTACCGATTTAACAGACCTTAATGAAGTCTGAAAGTGAAGTTATGGAGCTGGCTGTTGAATCGAAGCACGCCGCCCAGATATAAAGAACGCAGTTCCCGGGACTGATCATCAGATAAATTCCACAGGCGTGAGTGCAAAGGCTGGCAAGACTCCACCAGCAGCCCCAACCTCCCAAGTCCCACTCCCACCCACCAAACATTTTCTTTTTATTATGTATCCTGCTAAAACCATGCACTTCTTTTCATTAAACACCATAAAAAACCTCATAATGACCATAGAATAAAGCAAATATTGTAGACTGTTTGATTTTTAAGTTTGAAACTTTTCCCCAATGGGTTGTCCATATATTATCCATCACGAATCCTGAAGTTCTAGACCCCTTGGTGTTTGGTATGCAATTAATATATAATGCAAGTATAAAATTATTCGTAGGCTTTGATTATCTCAATGTAATTGTCTCCTTCCAATCTAAGTACAAGCCATGCATATATATGCATTATCCCAATGTCACACTGAATGGCTACTTGGTGGTGCCTATAATGAGGTTTGGATGTACTGTTCATAAAATAATAAACAAATTGAAGAAAAACTGTCGTTTTATTACTACTGGTTTGAATTTCAGTGCTTTTTTAGACGCATTCTCTGCCAATCTCCATTCTCTTTCTATTCTTCTATTCGCCTTCCCACCTGTTCCACTTCAAACTCCTATAAAAGATTCCACACCCACGATTCCCTTATCACTTTCTATTTTTTTAAGACTAGGGAATTTAAAGATGCATGCTACCTATTCGAATGGCAACCTGATCTCAGCAGGCATGATCTCTGCAGGCATAAAATAAAAGTGCTTTGCTAGAAGAATGCTCTGTTTTGGGGGACTTTAATGGAGTGGTTGAATTGTGTGAATAAGGAGAGGCTAAAGACAAAATCGTGGGTTCAGGGCCTAGCTAGCTTTTCCTATTTCATCGAAACTTCAAGCTCACCAACACGACTGAAATAGTTATTGTTGCTTCGATTTAAAGAACCATTCAAAGTTAGATGGCACGGCAAACTTCTTTGAGAAAACGACTTGAGAAGATTAATTAGGTAGTACATCACCAACAACTGAATGTATAATGATCGAAGTTCCCGTAATCTGATCTCTCAAAAAGAAAAAGAAGAAGAATCTGTCATGGAATACAAGCGTGTAATGTGGGTGACACAAAAAGTCAGGGATCTTTAGCAGATAGCCCAAATCTAATTTCTAGCAAAAACTTAGCCTGTTTAGTAAACCTTGAATTAGACAGAAAGTGCATGGTACCGTGAGATCAAGGAGTCAGCAAAAAATTTGTGGGTTAAAAAAAAATAATAATAAGAGAAATGATATTTACTAGTATATAGCGTATAACTCTCGTACGCTCATTTTTTTAATAAAAAAACGTAAATCTAAAACATGTGAAAAAGTTATTTTTTTAATGTTAAATTTTACTTTTTTTTCAAATAGAATGTATGAGACTTATATATATTAAAATATTAGAAAATAATAGGTGTATTGACAAAGTGTACTTATCATTTGTACCAATAAGTTTTTTTTTTTACCATATATTTGTGTTTGTTTATTTTTTAGTATTGTATTTTTTATTTTTTTATATATTTTTTTAAATACACGAAAAATGCTTTAAAAAATAAAAAAAAATACTTTAACACTATGGTGTTGTTTGGATAATGAGTTGAGATAAGATAACTTGTAATGAAAATTAAAAGTTGAATAAAATATTGTTAAAATATTATTTTTTAATATTATTATTATTTTAAGAATTGAAAAAGTTAAATTGTTTATTATATTTTATGTAAAAATTTTAAAAAATTTATAATAATAAGATGAGATAAAATAAAACACTTTCAATATAAATATTGATATACTTTATCAGTGGCTGTAGTGCTATCTTACTATAATTGTATAAAAAATTATTTTTAATAAAATATTTTAGAAGGAAGGGGCAATAATGAACGTTATAAAATGGGCAAATTAAGGCTCTTCTTCCACAAAATTAAAATCAGGAAAACAAAACTGAAGAAATTATGGAAAATATGAATACGATAATGACCAAAACAAACCTCTTAATAAATGGAATAGACAAGAGAGAGAAGAGACAGAGAGTCCACGTGAGTAATACTGAGATCAACAGAAGGGTAATGCCGTAATTTATGGTGTGCCTGTCGTAACCACGTCAAACCGACCATTTAATATCGCGCCTTGGCCATCCCATCCCATTCTTCTTCCAACGCCCAACCACAGCAAATAACATAACAGAGCCCTAAGAGCGACATGAGAGCAGACGCAGGCACCCAACCAGAACGAAGACAACCTTACGAATTTTCTCTGTTGTAGAGAGAAAGAGAAAGAGAGATTCTTGCTTAAGAGAGTATCTGAACCCTGGTTTTGGATGGCGAGCGGGTGGCTCAAGTCGCTGCACTGCAAATCCAGAGCGTTCGATGACGTTTATCACCCCAACCCGAAAAACCTATTACCCAGTGCCAGTTGCAGGAAGAGTGTGCAGAGCAGCATTAAGGACGTGATCGATACCACCAAGCACAAGCCCAAGAACAAGCCGAAATCCACACCGCCGGTCAAGAGGCAGGCCGGTTCGAAGTTTAAGGACGAGGCCATTCAGACCCCGCCAAGCAGGTCTAGGTTGAGTGATTCTGTTGCTGGGCATGCCGGTGCTCCGGACCCTTACCTCCCGGCACTGATGGAGCTCCATGAGGGCCACCCTTCTCGTAATGTCGTAGAGATTATCTTCCTCACGAGTTGGAGCCCCAAGGCCTTTACAGGTGAGATCGAGATGATTTTCAAGGTCCAGAACGCGTCGAGAACCGTGGCCCGGTTCGAAGAATACCGCGAGACGGTCAAGTCCCGGGCAGGCGCATTCGGTCCGAAAGACGGCGCTGCTTGGGACGAGAATGCGCGGTGCGTCGCGGACGGGAACGAAGTTATGGGGTTCCATTGTCTGGGCCCCACCTCGGGGAGAGGGATGTACGACTCGCGGGGTAGGGCTTGGACGTTTCCGGGGGTGAAGGGATCGGCGATTTGCACTTTTTCCGATAGCGGTGGGGCCCACGAGTGCGCCGGCGGTGGCAGAGGAAGGAGGGCCATGCTCGTATGCCGGGTAATTTCGGGTCGGGTCTGTAAGAACCTCAGAGTCGGCTCATTGCTGGATGACCGTGTCGGGTTCGACTCGGTGAGCGGCGAGAACGGGGAGTTGCTAGTGTTGGATTCTCGTGCGGTGTTGCCTTGCTTTCTTATCATCTATAAATTGTAAAAATACCATTAGACTTTTCATCTAAAATCTTCTACTCATGTTTTCTTTTTCATTTTTTTTTTTTTTTGTCTTTTAAATTTCTTGGTGGGGTTTGATGAATTTTCTTCTTTGCATTAATCAACAAAATTTTTCATTTTCTTTTTTTGGTGGTTGATATTCTCTCAAATACTTTATGAAAAGTTATGTTGATAAATGCTAGCTAATTAACCAGTTTACGATTTCTTTTTTCATGCCATTTTTATTTTTACTATTAATTTTTTATAATTCCCGGCTCTTTGTAAGAATGTGAATCCCACAAAAAAATAATAGTTTTTTTAAATTGATTAGGCAATATCTTAATTAGGTTGATAAGAGAGATGTTGTATTATATTGGTGCTATAAGTTTCGTTTATGGTAAATTAATTAAAATTTTGAGAAATAAATAAATGTCGGTTATAGGATTTTCCGGCCATTATTCATGGTTTATTGCATTGCATGTATATAAGTTATGAGGCCATGATCCACGGTAAGAAAACAAGCATTTGTGACATATTGTTTATGCAAACATGACTCTTTGCGGTGAAAACAGATTTATTTTAATAAGAAATAGTCATTTTCCTATTAGATAGCTGGCTACAAATAAATAATTTTTTTGTAGTAATATCATTGATCAGTATGTCAATTCGTATATGCATTCAAAATTTTTCTTTTAATTGGAAAGAATTATTCTTCTCATCGATCTCTTAATCCATTTTACACTCTACACTTAATGTGGCAGTCAAACCCATCACTGACAAACGAATGAAAACAAATTAAAAGGTCGAAGAGAGAGAGAGAGAGAGAGAGAAATGAGCGAGATGGGTTTTGGGTTCAGTGATAAGGGCTGATATTTAAAAAAAAAAAAAAAAAAAAAACCCCACCGTGAGGTGGGGAATAGTTGTTGATACATAACAAAACTCAATTGGAAAATATATAATTTTTTGCCACAAGGTGGTAGGCTATTTTAATTGAGATTTCCAAGGCTTCACCATCCTTACATTCAGCCTTTACCATCCTTCAAAATTTCTCAGCACCTAGCTCAAAAACCTTTGGAGATTTAAAATACATGAGCGTTGCAATTAGCTTTTATTTTGGAAAACAATATGGGACAATCTCCCAACTAGGGCTAAGCTGAGCAACATTATTCTGAACTTACAATAAGAATATTGTCCTTTGTGTGACCATGCAGAAGAAACTTTACTTTATCTTTTTGTTAATTGCCCTATGGTTTGAATGCCGTGGAGGTTTAGTATTGGGCCTCTAAATCTGGCAACACTACCGATCATTTCCATGATTGACTAGATAAAATTGATAATAAACCCTGCATCTAAACTTGGTTTAACAGAATTAGAAATTCACCATTTTCATTTATTTGCAATGATCGCTATGAATTACATCTAGAGAAAAAAAAATGATATTGTTTACAATAATTCATCCTCATCTCTTGCAAAAGATTCATTCTAACTAGAAACTACATACCAAGCTTATAAACAAGTATGGGAACAAAAGGGAAAAATTCTCCTTAATCTAAGTTGGATTACCCCGCCTTCAAATCATTGGAATTACTCATTTGATGCAACAATTAGGGGTTCATTCTCAACCTCTTTAGTTATATGTCATGACTCAAAAGAAAGAATTATTAAGGTTAGGACTTCTACAAATCCAAAGGATCAACCCAATCTTTGCAGAGGCTTCAGCTGTTCTCCTTGCAACGCAAATAGCAAACCAACTATAAAAAATGCCCTCAATCCTGGAAAGCGATGCCCAAACTGTTATAGATGCTATAACAAAAGAATCTCTTTCACCTCAATGGAAAATCACCCGAATCATGGTGGACATTTGCCAAAACCTTCATTCTTGAGAAGATTGGAGGATCAGAAAAATACACCGATGTCAAAATCAATGTGTGTATGCTGCGACATAATGGGTAACAACTAAATTAAATTTTGGTCGAAAACCCCTTCATAGTATCCCTAATTATATTCTATATATAGACAATGGAAAGGATCTAACTGATACTTTATGTATTTTCTTTTTAATATAATGCATGTTGGTTGAGAAAAAATTAAAAAAAAAAAAGTGAAAAATATATAAATTTGATTTGACCGTCAGCTTTAAAAAATGAATTTTGCTACATACAAACAAAGTCACGTACTAATCTGCGTATCAATACTGATTCCTTTATATTTAAAATTTAAATTAATAATATTTTTAATCAAATTAACTTTTTGACCAATCACATTTAATTATTGTACATATTAATACACAATTATGATTGTAACTATATTTTCCCTTAAAAAATACGACAGGCTGATAAAAAAACGGAGGAAGGAATCATCATCTTCATGTCCAGACAGCATTTCGCATTTATGTTTGGTACATAATAAAGGTGGGCAGCTATACCGGAATGCAATTATTTACTTCCTCATCAAATGATTAATGAGGATTTTGATATCCTGAAAAGTCATCTTAATTCGCCGCCACGGATTGCTGAAATACTACAATATTAGGTGGGAAAGCAATTAAAATTGAGGAAATTCATTTACCACCACATTTATTTCCACATCAATACACCACGTGATCATAGCGAGACTCATTTAAAAAAAAAATACATTTTTCATATAACATATGAAATTATATCTATTTATAAAATAAATAAATAAATAAAAGAGCAGCATCTGCATTATCAGTGAGGTTGATTTTTTTTTTCCTTAATCAAGCATGCTTAATATTAAGAAATGAGTACGAAATTAATATAGTTTTAAGGAGGGTTTTTGCCACTATCTATATATAAGATACAGTCAGGTATAATAGAAAGGGGTATAAAACCAAAAATTAAATTCCATCACTGAGTGTGCGCACATCGATTTTGAGTGCGATATAATTTGATTACTCTCCAACCTTCGTGAGGGTGAAGGTTTTGACAGATATTATCTAGAATTGGACTTAATTGCCAATAGGTGGAGGATATTCGTTATTAATGGCATCAATAACAATTTGTGCATCACCTTTAAGAGTAAATGGACACTTGTGAAGGTTTTTGCCACTTGCGAAGGCATGATGTCTTTGCTATGACTGGATTAGTGGTTGGAATTTTTTAGGCCCATATTTCTACAATATTGCCTTCTGAGTCCCGATACACAGCGGAGGCAGTGAAATAGGAGTATCTAACTGCAGCATTAAAAGAGAAGCTCCATTGATTTAGAGGGGGGTACCCATCTTAGTGATTGATGGTATTTTTATTTCAGCTTCCATGCTTGTTTGTAAACTTGATAAATTTTCGCCTGTTGCTTCTGTAATCGAAATGATAATATGCATTCTTTTAAAGAAACAAAATCATCAAGTTATATTGAATTTAAATCAAAATTCTTAATTATGTCTCTTTAAATATAGACATAATAAATAACCATTCAATAGACATAATTATATGTAAGACAAACAAAGTAGTAATCAATCCATTTAAAAAATAAAAAGAAAAATTCTAAACAAAAATATAACTGCATCAAATATCAATACGTGAAAGAATGAGAAATGTAAATAATAATAAAAAATCCAAATAACACTGCATCAATAGTTTAATACAATTATATATATATATATATATATGAAAGAAGAAGAAAATCGAAAAATAAAAAAATAAAAAAAGAAGAGAGAAAAGTCAAACATGAGCCTATGTATGTAACTGTTGGCCTGTAGTCTGTAGAAGAGCTGCAGCAGTAAACAACTTTAAAGTGTCTTTTTGGCCTTTTGGCAAATTGTAAGGAAAAAACTTTTCTTTTACCAATAAAACTGTATACAGACTGCAAAATAAAAGAAAAGAGGTGCTATGTCTATTTATAAAAACCATCCAACTTTTTTTTTTATATTAATAGTGAAAACGTGTCATCATGTTATTAGATAATTTTATTTTATATAAAATATATTTTATTATTTTATTTTTAAATTGGATTAAAATTTTTTAAATTAGACTTATAAGTAATAAATCTATAAAATCAAAATAATTTTGTAAAGAGGGGACAAGATAATTTTTTAGAGAGGGGGCCAACACAAGATGAGATCAATATCATCCTATTAATTCATAGTTCCGCCATCAGGTAGAATAAGACTCCATGTAGGAGTAGGAGTTCACTAAAGAGTGAGGAGAAACTCTAGAGAGAGAGTGGAATCATGCATGTTGTGAGGGGAAAACGGCCCGAGCCCAATGGCCCGGACTAGGGCCCCCAGTAACCCCAGACCCAAGCAGGTCAAGGGACCTGTGGCCCACCTGATAAGGGGGCAAGGCGGCCCAAGGTCGAGGCCCACCTGAAGGAAGGTAAGGTGGCCTGAGGTGGGAGGGATTTATACCACCCTTCTGAAGGGCCTCTGGGCCAGGCCCAAGTTGGTCGAAAAGCCTACTACAGCAACCTGAGGGTTCAGTAAGGAACTGAGGCCTACAAAGGAGTATGTCAACAAGTGACTATCATAGGGCCCAGGCGGCTAGGTGTGCTCGGTCGCGAGCGCACTAGGCTAGAGATATGCCACATTTAATGCATGTCAAGGGGATCGAACACACGACGACACACTCATGGGACGGCACGATCTCGACTTGACACTTTGCCATGATAGATCTGACCTAGGCACAACTTGACACCCTACGATTTCCCTCGACGGATGAGCTCAGGCTAAGTATAAATACCCGATCTTGTCCATGGAAAAATGTCTGATTTTCTATTCTCTTCTACATACTCGTATTGTCCTAAGAGCTCCAAACTGACTTTAGTATTGGAGGATTCACAAACTCCTCTGGACCCCACTCTTCTCCCTCCTCTTGCATGTGCCAAAAGCTTGGGCCACCTTGGAACTACTCGGGCTGCGAAACACGATATCAACACATGTGATCTGTTCGATCCAGTTTATCAAATCTGTGCAACTTCCTTAGTTTCTTGCAAAGTATATGGCTGGTTGAGTATTTACACGCAAATAGTACTACATTTTATAATGATGGATGGTAAGTAGAAGTCAATTATAGCTCTATAAGCAGAGTAGCTATATATATTAATGGTGGATGAGATGTTTTCCAAATTAACCTGACGAAATAGCTAAATTGATAGGCTCTTTAAATGGACATTCAAGCATTATTTAGGTGTATGGTCTGAAACATTATTGAGAAACATGCATGGCTATATATGGCAAACGCAGCTGCTTTTGGGTTTCCAATATATATATATATATATATATAAAGCATAAATATATTTTATACCTTCAAATTATTAAGGTTTTACACTTCATACACAAAATTATAAAGCCTGCCATATTTAATCTATTATTAGCTTTCCTTTAAGCAGGTTCTCGACGGTACATATTTTTCGTTAATATTACGTTACGTTACGTATTTTTCATTTACCCAACGTTCAGATCAACAAAGAGAAAATAGAGAGTAATTTGAGAGGAGAAACGAGAATTTACATTTTCTTTAATAAGAAGAAACAATAATAAAAACTAACAAGAGGGTATTGACCCAAGGGGGTCCCCCCCATAACTGTAACTGCTGGATGGAACCTGTCGTTAATTGGCAACAAAGCACGGCGCAAGTCACGCCATCAGATGAATCATGATTTGCGTCTCTTTACCTGTCTTCGTTAATATTTAATAATACAACAGCCCAATGCATTGGTTCCAAACTCTAACCAAACTTCCAATATTACATGTCTAAATGTACATCTAATATAGAAAAAATTTAGTTACAAGCACAACTGTGTATTAATATGTGGACTAATTTAATGTGATTGGTTAAAATGTAAATTTTATTAAAAACAGTGTTAATTTAAATTTTGAATATAAAAAAATTAATATTGGTACGCAGATTAGTGTGCGACTTCACTTGTACATAGCAAAACTCCCTAACATATTTATGAAAAATTTATTAAAAAAAAAAAAAGGATAGAAACTTGGACACGATTTCTCATTTAATAGGAAGACAAATTTAAAGACTTTAATTTTTAAAATTAGCAAGACAAGGGATCCATTTTGAACGGAGCCCAAACATGGGATATCATTAAAAAATATATATATATATACACGAAAATAAAATAAAAAATTGTACAAATCCCGTATAGACAAACTCACTTTTTTACAAAGTTGTGATGCATCCCGAAAGAGAAAATCTGATATGGATCTTGTTTGATTACACATGAAATAAAAAATCTGTTAATAATAATAAAATTATTTGTGAATAATAGTAAAATGATTTAAATTAAAATTTTTATAGAGTTTTCAAAAATGAGGTAGATTAAATTGAATAAAAAAATTATAAAGTTAAAAAAGAGTTATAATATAATTTTTTTACATAATTTATATTTTAACATTTTAAAAAGATGAATTTTTTTTAATTTTTGTTTTAAAGTTTAGAAAATTTGAAATTGATAATGGTTATATGAAAAGATTAAAAATTGTTTGTGTTTTAATAGTATTTAAATATTGAGAGGTAAGAAGCTAGACCTCAAACTAGGGATGTGCATATGACCCGAAGACCCGAGTAGGATGATCCGAACCGACCTGGATTTTATCGGGTTATTACTTAAACGAGTCTCCAACCGACTAAATAACGGGTTAGTAAACTGGTTATCATCCCGTCCGACTAAATAACTCAGCCTCAAGCCCTCAAGCCCTCCAACGACCAACTTCGTGTCCTTCTGGCAAACATGGATGCCAACAGTACGTAGAGAAGAAATTCACAAAAACAAAAAGCAACGAAATAGAAAATAGTGAAAAAAGGTTTTTGGTTTGCTATGCAGAGAAGAGAATATAAGAGAAAAATGCAAAAAATGAAAATGCAAGATCAGAGCCGAGAGAGAAGCAAAATCAAATGTTAAATGTCAATTTTAAAACTTTCTAAACGAATTTCCTCAATTTTCCCGTTAAAAATAATTTACTCACCATCTCTTGCTTTCTCTGTAAAGTGTAATTGTATCCCTCTCTCTCCATTTTCTTTCTTCCTCTGCTTCTTATTTTTCTCTCCAGTCTCCCTCGCTTCTTCTTAGCTTCTGAGCCCCCCCTCTCAGTTTACTTTTCTATCATGAATGACTATCATCTTCCATCTTACATACAACCAATTCAGTAACCCAATCAAGTGAGGGTTTATCATCCTCAAATAAATTATAGTCGGAACCAAGAGAGCTCTGTAGCCCACAAAATTACCACAGATCCAGTCTGATCTTCAATCGGATCTAAGCTGAAGACTCAACCTTAACAACAAGCAACGGGCGATATTTGCAAACCATTGAAAGTCCCTGTAGTCTTGAATCCCTCTGAGTCCCTTGGAGCCCATGCCCCGTCTCCTCGCTCTCTCTCTCTAGCATGCTCTGGTTTTCCAGCTGAGATACTTACAAATCTAAACGCTGCCATTTTAAAGAGCATTTTGGAGAGACTCGATGGCTGTCGACGCTACTGCTGTCTGGGCAGATCGAGGCTAAGGAATGCCATCTTCTCAAATCGGGATCTTCTCCTTCGCTAAGACCACTTCTCTCTCTTCCTCTCCCATTTGTGAATAAGTTTTCGTTTCTAGAAGCATGGAAAACGACCTGGTTTTTACAATCGGGTCATACGGGTTCGACCAGGTTTAGTTTTGTTCGGGTCGAGTTGGTTCGGATTGGCTCCTAAAATGATGCCTTGCGGGTCGAGTCGGGTACAAAACCATCATCACAAGGCCGGGTTGCAGCCCTACCTCAAACTATAGCAAAGCAACTACGAGAATGAGCATCAAGTGTCATGAGGCTGCAAATGTTTCAAGAGATGTCCATTGCTCGAAGCCTGTCGGCGTCAGAGTCCGAAAGGTCGAACAACAGTCTCATGGCAAGAAAGCTATATCCAAGCCGCCATAAGAGACCCTTGAGAGGTATATGAATTCATTTCACAACGGGAAAAAATGTGCTCTACTGCAAGCATTTCTCAAATCAACGCCTTTCCATATTTCAATGTTCTATGCTACTTATCAATATAATCCAGGTACATCAAAATCCATTAAAATTGGAGTGAAAAGGGGAGAAAGGGGTAAGAGAGGGGGGAGGTGAAGAGAAAATCAGATTCCAGATTGGATATACCCAATAATATATTATCCCCTATGGTGAACAATTGCAGGCAAATTGTACAATCTTCCACGATCATTGATACTCCACTAGGACATACAAGGGCTTACCCTTCAAGCGCCCACGGCCCTGCAGCGTTCAGCAAATTTAAATTATATCCATGCACATCTCTACGTACACCAATCATTTCTCTATATAAAAATCCCGAGAAAGCAACTATGTAACACAAGCAGTTAGTAATATGCACACCTTTAACTCAGGTAACTCAATCAGGCATGCACATTCAACTACTTCTGCTCCAACGCATTCTGTGAAGCAACACAATCACATCAAGATTTTTTGAAATTTTTCTGAAAGTGGGCAACCACAAGAACAAGCCACATGAAAAAAAAAAAAAAGAAAAAAAAAACTGATGTAGTCTTGAATGCCCTCTTCTCCAACATTTTTTGGCATTCTTAACCGTGAAAGTAGCAAGTCTAGTTGCCCTCGTCTCCAAAAAGAGTTATATCCAAGTCACACTAGACAATGGCTCTCCAGAGAACAAAAGGAAAGGAAAAAAGTGCATCACCGGTTGATAGATATGAATCAATTTTCATACATTTATCTTCTCTGAGGATGCAAAATATCTATGCATGTTAACTATTGAAAAAAACCACCAACGATGGCAAAAATAATTTCTAATGCAATTACCTAGTAAGTTCATAGCTGCACAGAGTGTGCCACCAGTGGCAATTAAATCATCAACCACCAAAGCACGTTCTCCAGGTTCCACTGCTCCAACATGCATCTCAAGACAGTCCCTTCCATATTCCAAAATATACTCCTCAGAAATAACTTGACCTGCCATTAAGGTAAGATTATATTAGAACGCTATTAATGTTAAATGTTCAAAATCCAAAGAGAGACTCACAAAGTCCTGAAATGTTTTGGAACAGCCATATCAGACCATGATTCTAGAACACCAGAACATCATGTTAACACAACCGACACACATCATGTCAGCATCCAGTTGGAGAATTTACCGTATCTGAATAGTAGATACCGAAGATATTTCCTAAAATGGTAATTTAAAATAATCTGCTCAAGAAAAATAGATTACAGCTTCAAATGCAATGGAATTTGGAAGGACTGGGACCACATTTGCTCACTATTATGGCAAATTCCTATAATCATGCAGTTTCGGTAATCTCTGCTAGGTATCCAAAAAATAAAATAATAAAAAAACGTTTGGAGTCTTTGATAGTTTAAAATCGGCGAAAATATTGAGGACCAAACGAAATGAGTCCAAATTACAAGTTCCAGAATTACCACAAAAAGCATATATCTGTTCCTTAAAAGGCCATGAATCGAATCAAATAGCATTGACATGAAAAAACAGGCTACTAAAAGAAAATAGACTGGCATTAAACATGTATAAAAGTGGAAAAATGTTTGGGCAGTATTGAAATGGAGAATAATACACTCATATAGAGACACAGAAAATTACTAGTGGAAAAATGTTTGGGCAGTATTGAAATGGAGAATAATACACTCATATAGAGACACAGAAAATTACTGTAGCAAGATTAAAAGTACCAGGCAGCTTCCTTGGTTTTCTTAAAGGAACAAACTTTGCCCCAATAGCCAAAGCAATGGGAGGACCAAATATAAATCCACGAGCTTCTACCCCTGGAGAAAGCAAAACAAAAACGACAGGGCACTCAAATTTCAGAACACAATGCAAGAAATCAGTTATTTACACCTGTAAAATTTTGGATATCAAAACTAGCATACAATAATTACAAGAACAGCAATATAGTTATATTCAAAATCCACAAAAAAAAAAAAAAAGACGGAACAAAATGATAGCAAAAAAAAAAAAACAAAAGATATCAAAATATAGAACTAATATTATGTATCTTCTCCCTAATTGATCCAAAAAGTGCATAAAAACTCATTGGTGAAAGGACAATTTAGAAACAATAACCTTTTCACTTTTTTTGTAGGTAAAAGGATGCAATTTTTAATATAAACAACAACAGTAAAGTACCAGTATTAATAATAAAATTTAGAACACATTGAATCTTTACATGGCACTAAGAAAGATGAGTAGTGCGTTGAGAGCCCAATAATACATTTTCAATATATATATCTATATAAAGTTTACACAGAACTAAGTCATCCATAACACACCTCACAATCTCACAAACCATCTAATGATTGCATCAGCAATGAGTGAATATTAACTCACAAAAACCAGAAATTCTTTTTTTGATAGGAAATCAGAAGTTTTATTTATAATAATAGGCATAGCCAAGTACACAAGGTGTATACATGAATAATACCTAACAAGGAGACTCACAAAAATCAGAAATAATCTATTGTAGTATCAGGAGCACCACTAAATGATATAAGCATTACACATTTCAATGGCCAAGACTGTCTTGATAAGTAACATAAAAATAATTTATTACACTGAAAAAAAGGTGAAACACAAGGACACGGGAATTATGAAAAAGATCTACCTAACTAAGAAAAACAGAAGTCAATGGCCATGACTTGAAGCCCATATGCAAGGAAATCCATATATTGGATTCATAACTCAAATTTCATACCAAGAACCACGATCATTGCAAATAAATATTCAACTGTAGCCAAGTACCTCAACCTAGATAATCATTAGAAATACTTTCCCCATTAATTTTAAGCAGAAACAACTTATAAACCACCCCTTTCCCTTTAGAAATTATTTTCAGATTCTGTTCTAGTCAAATTATTGCTCCATCAGTTGACCACAGAAAAACTTCAGGGCCATAAATAATTCAAACGTACCAAATGTTGATTTTGACAAAGTCGGCTAAGAATTTTTTGTCTTTCCTAGCTATCAAATAGGAATTTGAATCACCAAATGATCTCTCACTATGTTATGAACTGACATATTTGAACAATTAGAAATTATTCAGTCCAGCTGTCAACTGGAGAAAACCTGTCCACATAACATCAATTTTGCAGAGGGAAATTCAATGAATTATGTAAAACTGGAAGCCACAGTAGCAAATTTCCAAAGACAAGGTGTATTCTGAAATGCAAGGATAGAAACCCTTCAATTGCTAGTGCTGCACCAATGAGAATCTTGTCAAAAATTGACAACAGAAATGAGCTTGTTATGGTAATAACTTTACTTTTAGGACCATACAAACTACAAAGTCCAATGGGAAACAAAATTACTATAGGTGGTAGCGGCACTGGTATATTAAAAGTAAATGTCCGAAGGGTGTGAGCCTAGAGTAGTTGTTGTGCTTTTGCCCTAAAGTTTCTTAAAGCATCCATTTTTTTCTTGAAAATAATTTATTCTAAAAAAAAAACTAATGTCAAATCACACAGTTGGCTTGGAAATACTAATTATTGAAAAATTTCTTAATACAAAAGATCAATAGTCATAAAAATGGAGAAGTGATAGTGACACAGACTCAAAAGTAGTGCACAATTATGAACAACTGCGCTGGAAATAGATATTGAAATAGACACATCTTGGCAATTGTTGAACATAATCTCCCCACATCATCTCAAAGGTTAAAATTTCAAGCTAAAGGGCCATAATTTCGGACTTTGATGGTAGTTGAGTGCAACATATCCTTATGATGCACTTGGCAGATTAGATCTTGTAATGATCAACACAAATCAACAAAACAATATCAACCACAACGATAAAAAGACAAGAATTTCCTAGTCTTTTTCATGTAAGGGGGAAGGAAAAGCATCTTATTCATGTGCGGCTGAATTTTGCAAGAGAAATTCCATAGATTTTCCTGTAAATCCTAGATAAGAATACAGTTCACAAAGCATGCTAAGAAACAGATTCATAAAACATAAGCACCAAACACATAATTTAAGTGAACTATATGATGTCTGAATTGGATAAGAAAAATGAGAGACCAAGAGAAAACACACAGGCAGAGAGAGAGAGAGGCCAAGGACCCTATTAATAATGAGAAACTATACAGATGATCTCCTTATTGACTTATGATTTTTCCGCAGAGAAATATCAATTATTGAATGATAGTTTATAATGTTAGTTATAATCTGTTAGTATATACAGATTTTTCCGCAGGTACAAGGCAACAAGTGCATCACAGCACATGGCATGCATTCATTATGAAGCAACTGCAACCAGGATTGCAACACTTTCTTGCCATTATATTATAATTTTCATCAGTATTTATCAAATTTTAAGAACAGAATACCTATGAAATCAAAGGTTGTTGTTACAAAAAGGGCAATTAAAGACCAAGGACTAAAATATAAAATTTTTGTAATTTGATGAATTAATTATTAAAGTTTGGGTTAATCTCAAAAGGCTGAAACTGAAAAAATAAATTAAGAAAATCATAAAAAAAAAATGGAAAGGAAAAAAAAACTTATATGTAAGAATTTTAATGGCAATGCATTTATAATAGCATTGGAATACCAAGTCATCATACCGTAGGAACGCTAATAATTTTCTTTAAAAACAAATTAGGCATAGAATCAAGTGAATTGACAGTGAAATGTAAAACCCAAATTAGGATTGAGCCAAAAGGCCAGCCCAATTGAAACTCGCATCAGGCGGGTCCACATTTTAACAAGGTGGGCATCCATCACCAACCACCATACATGCAAATTGAATCAGAGCACATGTTCAGAGATAGTGAGAAAGAGCGCAAATATGAGCCGCTCAAGNTAATGGCAAGAAAGTGTTGCAATCCTGGTTGCAGTTGTTTCGAGAAGAGAATACCTATGAAATCAAAGGTTGTTGTTACAAAAAGGGCAATTAAAGACCAAGGACTAAAATATAAAATTTTTGTAATTTGATGAATTAATTATTAAAGTTTGGGTTAATCTCAAAAGGCTGAAACTGAAAAAATAAATTATGAAAATCATAAAAAAAATGGAAAGGAAAAAAAAACTTATATGTAAGAATTTTAATGGCAATGCATTTATAATAGCATTGGAATACCAAGTCATCATACCGTAGGAACACTAATAATTTTCTTTAAAAACAAATTAGGCATAGAATCAAGTCAATTGACAGTGAAATGTAAAACCCAAATTAGGATGGAGCCAAAAGACCAGCCCAATTGAAACTCGCATCAGGCGGGTCCACATTTTAACAAGGTGGGCATCCATCACCAACCACCATACATGCAAATTGAATCAGAGCACATGTTCAGAGATAGTGAGAAAGAGCGCAAATATGAGCCGCTCAAGAATGACATCAGAGGGAGCAATCAATGGCGCACCCCACTACCAAAACTCATAGTCAAACAAAAAATCACTCCCCCAAAAACCCAGTCACTTCCATTCCATAATGTCCCTAGATAGCATTCAAAAAGACAACCAGAAACTTATGGAAAAAGAGAGGGATAGAGAAAGCACTTTCGGCATAATCAAGGCCTACTTTGACGTAAGCAATAGACCCCCACCACCTTCAAGTTTATCACAGCAATGTAAAAAGATCTCCCCCAAAAAGATTTTGATCACAATCCTAACCCACGAAAATCAAAACGTTTTCCACTAAAAAGGAGGGTCTTTTTTTTGTTACCTGCAACGACAGAAATGTTTTTGCCTTTGTATCGCTCTACGAACAAATCGATTGTGTCCTTGAAGGCTTTCGGATCTAGTAATAGAGTAGTTATGTCTTGGAACATAATACCTGCCATTTTGGCCATTTTTTCTCAGCTCCATTTATTCCATTAAAATAACAGAAATGCTAAACCAAATAACCCAAAAAATGAAGCAGAAGAAGAATTAAAAACAAACCTGATATCAGGCGGTAGCCAGGAAATTCGAGGAAACAGAAACGAAATTGAAAGAAATATAAACGTTTGAACAATCTTTTTTGGGATAGAGAAAATTTGAATTCGCCGTCTCATGGACCATTACTTCTTCAAAAGGAAAATGGAAACCAACTTCAATCGAGCCAAATAGCTTTACAAGGTATTTCTTAGTTGAATTCCTTGTATGAGGTCGTAAAACATGAAAAAGAAGATACGTGAAAAACCTACCGCACAACACTATACTATTAGCAAGGGCGCTTAGTAGCGTTCAAACTTGAAAGATCACTCTAAACAAAACTCCCAACAAGATACTTTCAGTTCCTACATTTTCTCAGCAAGCAAACAGAGAAAAGAGAGGAAATGATAAGCCGAACCTGGTTTGGGGAAATTGGGGACGACCCGAATCTTAGTTTTGATGCCATGGATACGAGGGTCTTCGTCTCTACAAGCCGACATTATCGTATCTATGTCACAGACCGAACTCAGACAAAAAAATGAACACAAAACTCAAAAAACGCTCCCCTCTTTTTCGCTTTCTTTCCTCTCTCGCAGTCGACGAACCAGCCAGGGAGAAAACACTACCAGAATGAAAGCAATGGAAGAAAGAGAGAGAGAAAAGGAGGTATTTATAGATAGATAAAGTGTTCTGGTGAGGGGCTCTCTGCACAAGAATATATCAGAGAGAGAGAGGAAATCTTTTCGATAAGTAAAGAAAGAGAGGGATCGTAAAAGGTTGCAATGAAATACAAAAAGAGGTATCACGAGGTGCCTCACTGCCTTTTTAACGCAAACTCCCTCTTTCTCACCATCGTTTTCTTCCGACAATATGTTTTTTTATTTTCTGAAATTTCTTATTAATTTTGTATAATATTTAATTAAATATATTAAAATATAATTTAAATAGTAAATTGAGATGAGATATTTTAAAATTATAAAAATTAAATTATTTATTATATTTTATATAAAAATTTAATAAAATTTTAATGATAAAAAATGAGACGAACTGAAATCAAAAACTAAATGAGATATTGAATAATTCAAATTATGAGAATATTAGATTTCGTACTTTTATGAGAGAAGCGTTTAAATATTTAATTAATTATTTATATGTTATCAGTAAGTTTAATTTTGGTTTAAGTTATTTGTGTGTGATTATATGATGACATACATATGGTAAATAAAAAAAAACTTGTAAATTTAAATACAATAAAAATGAAATAATATAGAATTAAGTTGATTGCTTAAATATTCAAGTTGAACGACTTTCAAAAAAAAAATTAATAATATCAAGTTGAATGAATATTGTAATTGTTTAAAATGAGAAACTTCAATTTATTATGTTGTCAAACATTGGAACATTGGAATTTAAGGTTTGCTGTAAAACAAACATTTTTTATTTCGAAATGTGGAATGTTAACTTTGTGTTTAACGTGGGTTTTTTTTTTTTTTTAAGAGAGAGGATATTGCATGTCGCTGTAGAAGCCTACAACCGTTGCTTACTGTGCGTACGTGACTAATAATAATAATAATGAATATTGTCTCCGAGGCACAGCCATTTGCAGCCAACTTTGTAATACTCTTGATTTTTTGTCTGTTTTTCTTGAGAATTTGGTTGCATGCCCCCACCTTCTTTCGACTTGGTATATTATCTTATGATCAATTCATGTAACACTCGATCGGGTATTAATGATTAATTTCAGAAAAATAATGAAAATATAACTCTTTACGCATAGTTATTTTTATAAAATAAAGTGTAAAATAATTGTTTCATTTTGCAAACTTCAATCATTCACCACATACTGATGTACACAACAAGCTGCAACTAAAGGGTTTCAAAAAGGTGGTGGGGGCAAAGGAAATATCTTATTTCAATGTCACGCCAATAATACTAAATTATTCTCAAACATCAAGGCAAGCTCTTATAAGTTATATATATTTATATATATATTATTATACATACAAGAAAAACGACATGTTCCAAGAGATTTTATGAAAATAAATTTATAAATTGATGATGTAATAATTTTACAATTCAGCGTATCATATTAAGTTATGTAAATTTATTTTTATGAAAGGTATTTACATGAACATGATATATATTGCAGCTTGGGACGTGGTTAATTCGGCCGTGGTCTAATTCACATTTGTATTTTTGTACTTGAATCGGATCTGAATTAATTAGCCTGTAATATACTAATTAATTAACGAACTGCAAATAAATCCAGATAGATAAAGGTGATCTGTCTTCGATCTGGTTGTTATCTTCTCAGCATATATAGTGAATTGAAAGAAATCATGTAGCGATAAGGACATGCAGTAATTAATATAAGCTGGTGGATTCCTTTCTTGTCTACGATTCGCATTGTCCTTTCGCAGTGACACCAACGGACAAACCGATAAAAACTCAAATAAATTCCTATGTAGTGCCCAACTTACTCATGTTGACCTGCACAAATATATAAGAAATTAATCGGAAATCCTCTTTTCTTTTCTTTTAAGGAAAATTTAGGCGAAAATCAACTCTGTCGATCCTCGATTCAATCAACGACATTACAAATACCTGATATATATTGTCGTGCAGTGTTTTGTTGAGAGATCAGAGAGGGTGATCACATAGTAGATCAATTAATTCCTTCGATGCATGATTATTAAATCAGAACATCATGATCACTAGAAAGATCATGAGATGGGATCGTTTTCCTTAAGTTAAAAAGGTGTTTAGGCAGTGATGTCATATATTCTGTAAATAGTAATAAAAAATTAATAATAAAATATTAAATAATAATACAAAATAGTAAAATATAGATAAAAATTAAAAAATAATAGTAGAGTACTCTAAACACTTCACTACCTAAACTAACCCATCGTCATCCATTGAGATTAGAAACTACGTTCGTATGCATACTTTATTAGTAAGCTACATATATATTTCTCAGAAGGGTGGGTACACCCACCGCTAGGGGCTCCTAGTAGAAGCTTCCGCTAGTCTATTTTAAATTTTTTCTTTTTAATTTTGTATCATGTCATTTTTTTTAACACTTTTAAATATTTAAAAAAAAATTATAATATTATTAAAATATCTTCTTAATAACTAAGTAAATAATAAATAAATAAATAAAAATTATGGAACGAGCACCTAAAGGATATCGAGTAATGTTACATACAGTTACTTTTGTGCACTTTACCGATATGATTGGTTGTATTTATTTATTTTTAATATATAACTAATCATATTACTGGAGTGCATAAAAAAATATGTAAAAATAAATGTAGATAAAATTTTTGAAAGATACGTGACTTTTTCCTTTCATGAAATTGGATTATCTTGTCGTTATCGAGTTGTCATGGACGTACACCCAATACTGCATGGTACAAGCTGCATGTGAGGTAGTACTGGTCATTGATGCAGCCAAGTACAAGAAATGCATGTTCTATATCCTTCGAATGCTTCTGGTGAGCTCGATCTGATCTTAATCGTTGATATTGGTATTCCCTCTATCCTAATTCTTCGGGCTCATTTAAACGTACAACAGGCTAGGGTATTTCGTGAATATTAGAATAGACATATATATAATAGTATTATCACCATATATATATATATATAGGTATTTGAAAAAGTTATCATCACCCAGAATTTTCTTAATTTGTTCACAATTTATTAAAGTGGTAGAAGAAAGAAGAAACTGATCGTGTCGTTTAATTAAACATGATATGCGAATTAAATACACATTTTGTTGATCGTATTGTACAAAATTATATAGAAGTAGATGCATTAATAAATTATAAATTATCCGAATGCTGCATGCATGCCTGCCTAGTGAAGCTGGCATCCAAATTAAGCACTTGTAACCATCGTTGCGGCCAGAGACCCACAATTGAGAAATCATCCAAATAATATTACAGCCCTCTGACAACGATCTGCCCATCTCTATCTTTGTGTATCAAGGGTTGCTTTCAAATCTGCATTGTAATATTCTGTGGGCAACTCTCATCCCTTTCACATTAACCCAAATATCCCTTTTTTCGTTGCATGCAGCTAGCTAGCATTCCTAAAAATAATGGCAACGCAGGATCCAGCTCCCCCAACTCTGCGCTATACCTAACAGCTTGTAAAAGCAGTGTGGTACGTGATGACAAAACAACAAAGAAATCTATAATCTGCACAAGATCTTCAAGCTTTTTATATACCTTAAATAGGACAGTGACTTTAGGCCCTTTGGAGCACTCCTTTTTGTTGCCTCTCATATGTCACATGTCTGTCCCCTCCCCGTCTATCGATGTTTAATTTGTTGTTTCTTACTCCCAACGAGTTGTTCTTGTCCTCCAGTTCGTGATCATGCAGAAAATCTATTTTTATTTTATTTTTCATTTTCAGTAATTATATTTGTAATTAATGATATATCATGTGAATGGATGATCTTCGATCAATATTTGTAAATATCATTTCGTTAACAAAAAGTTAAATAAATATAGTCTAAAATTGTGTATCATGTTTAGTACTATGTCTCAAAATATATATAGCTCCTCCAGCCTCAATGCTAATCTTTCTGGGACAACTTCATCGTCATGAATTAAATTATTGGAATTATATGAATTAAAATAATTCAAAATAATTGACGAATAATTATAAATGATGGAATAATTATAATTTATTTTTTACCAACTAGTATTATATCTAAGGGAGGGTGCCTCAATACTTCTCTTGACCAGTATATATATATTATATATATATATATAGCATGCACTATAACATACGGTACTTTTCAGACAAGATCTTATTGGGGGTTTGCAACAAAGAAGTAGATTTTTGGACCATAATTAGTCGAATCTTGTGGATTCTCTGTACCGTTATACATGGAAGAGTAATGTGACGTAAAGCGTATGTAAGTGCATGTTTTAGTTTTGAAAAATAATGAAATTTATTATTAAAAATTATTTATTTTAATATAATTATTTATTTATTTATTTTAAAATAATTATATGCTATAAATATTATCTTTAATATTATTATACATTAATTATATATTGACAATATTTTTAACTCTTTTTTTCTCTTTTCTGATTAGGCAGGCTTTCTGTGAGAGTGAGCTAACCTAGGGAAAAAGACCTCCTTTTGAAAACTGGCATGCCATTAGCTAGAAGTCAAGAAAAGATGCTAAAGAATCTGGCTCAAAACAAATATTTTTTTAGGATAAAAAGCCCCTAGACCTCTACGCTAAAATTCCTTTGTCATTTATCACTACGTACGTTACATGCCTACGTGAAATTTGAGAGGGTTATCAACGTACGGGGTAATTAGAATCATATTCTTGGGCATTAGGTAATTGTGTTGATGAGACTTTGAGATGATGATGTATTGCATCCCATGCCAGCTTGTGGAATAAAACTTTTCCCATATTTGAAGGATTGTCAGGATTCAAGAAGGCTCTAATTACAAGATTATTAAGGGTAGTATTTGTTGAGTTTGTAGAATCTGATTTTGTTGGTGTGTCAGTTTGACTTGCTGATTCGATTTGATAAAAATATGTTGTGATTTTTTGACAGATTTTTAAAGAGGCTTGGGCCATATTCACTTCGACTTATGCCGATAATTTTTTGGCATTGCTTGCAGTAACAAAAAGAGCATAAAGTCCGTTTGACGTTTGTGCGACAAGTAGCTCGAGCGAAATTTAAGTAGAAAGTTTGTTCGAGTCTTATTCGACATATAATTCGAGTGAACATTTGACAATATCTCACTAGAGGCGCATTTAACACTCCACTCGAGCAAAAAGTAAGAAAAAAAAAACATTAGGATTTATGAACAGTGAGATTTCGCCTCAAAATCTATTTTATGAAATTTTAGTAAAATAAAATCTTCTGCAACTACTTTGTGTACATAAACATATTGTTGAACCACATTAATTTTGTATCATATGATTGATTTGTTTGTGTTTATTTTTACTTTGTCTGTCATCATGTTTCACAACTGTATTAATTTTGATGACGTCATTACCATTATGATAACTTTGTGAGAAGTGACTATAACGATAATTAGCTAGCATTGTGATTGTATGAGGATGGTGATAATATTGACGCCAATATATATATATATATATATATATATACAGGGGCAGAGATTTGAACCTGGCTCTTTCATTTGAAGTCCGGTCCTTATACTATCTGGTTCAAAAGACCTCGGTGATATCAACATTGATTATATGATCGAGCATAGATCGATTATTCTAAATATTTGATGATACTTCACACTTGTAAGAATTTTTTAATTAATTTGAAAATGTTATCTTTTTTCCTTTTTTTTTTATTGAGTCAAGTTGGATTAGGCACCACAAAATTTGAATAAAATTTGCTGACTGTGCTAACATCCACAACTATAGGACATGCAATGATTGATATCATTTAAACTTGATATAATTCCGACCGATTCGATTATATGATCTGTCATTTTCAAGTTAATATACGTAATCATGAGTTAAAAAATAACCAATTACGGATTAGATGGTATGTATGTCAATGTGGAAAGTTTACTCTTACGTTTATTTAGCAAAACCCATAAATAAATAAATTAAAGAACATACAATTTATTTGTGATGATAACAAGGACGCAGAACGACTATCACGATACTGATGGTGTATAATTCGATTTTTTAAATAAAAAATTTAGATTTAAATTCCATTTTGTTAAAAAAAAGAAAAAATAAAAGGTACACAGGACGTCTAGCTCAAATCAAGCAAGTACTTTCAATTTTATGAGAAATGATATTTATGGTTATGTTTGTACAAGTACTACACAATTTTTTTAAAAAAATTGAATTAATACGAGATCTACGTGAAAAAAAAAATATTTTTTAATCGTAAACTCTACTATTTTTTAAAATAATTATACATTTTACGACTGTATATAATATTATTTTATATTTATTTAGAGTGATAAAGATTTGTTTGAGAGCAAAGAAGTTACTCTAAAAACTTTTTCCTTTTTATTTATTTTCGAATAAGATCTGAGCATGCATGGTCCATATGGCCTGCGTGAAGGACTTCGTCCGGAGACAAGGTGGGTAAAAAATGGTCTTTCTTCCAGTAACTTGTACTCTCTTGTAAAAGTTGGAAAGCAACCCACAAAATGACCCCAACAATGACCCTGTCTCTCATTCTTCTCAAAATAGACGTACGTGGGACGTAATTGGCACAGAAAACGGTAAAGTAAAAAGCAAACGACAAGCGTAAAAAGAGTACAACACAAGATAGATTTTAAAAAAATCTACCCTTTACCTTTTCTGCTAATCCCTTTTAAATCTTGGGACAGGTCTAGACAGTATTAAATAGAAAGATTAAAACTTTTAATTTTAAATAGAACTTTTAATTTTAATTGAAAGATTAAAATATTATTTATTATTATTATTTAAAAATTTAAAAATTAAATTAAAATTTAAAAAAATTGAATTATTTATTATATTTTATATAAAAAATTTAAAAAATTATAATAATAAGATAAAAATAAAATAAAAATTATGTATTATCCCCAAACCTATCATAAGTTTTAAATTTATTTGAGTTTAAATAATTCTTAAGAGTTCTATCATATTGAGAGATTTTTTTTTTAATTACTTAAAATGCATTTGTGAAAAATTTTTTGTCGAGAATTTATGCACCCCTGAAATTAGTTGTGACATTATTCTTAAACACTCCACGCCAATAAAAAAAGTCTTAGTAACAAGATATTTCATGTTTTTCTAATATTCAATTCTTGTTAATGTTTTTATAATTTAAAGAGAGATAGCTACATATCACAATATTTAATATTAGAGTACATATTTTCTATATGCAACACTTAATCCTATAAGCTTCATAATTGGTATATATCTCTTTCTGAATTATACAAACTATTTGAGACTCTTGAAACCAATTTATAACAACGACATGAATAGCATGTTCAACTAACCTGCAACCAGAACAAAAATCTCGAGGGGTGGTCTAGCAAGAGATACCTTTAATTGTTAAAGTTGAAGGAAAATAATTAAGTCCTTTCATTGGTAATAAAATATATGAGATAGAGAGGACCCAAAACGTACGTGGTGACCCATTTGTAGAGGCTGAAATTTTCGTTAGTATAATTATTTCAAGAACCCAATTTTGAAAATCCGATACGATAACATTCATTTTGGAGTATGATTTTGTCATTAATAGCATCCTTTCGACGCGAGTATCCCATCCAGATTTGTATTCACCAATATTGATTTTAGAAAGATTTAATTGATTGTTATTTTGGATGGAGTATGGTTATAGGGTTCCATCCCGAACATTGCATTTCATTAAGCTTATACATTAGTACTCCCCTTAACTCACATGGATCGTAGCCACGTCTTTAGTCGTCGGTTATCCTGTCCTCTCCAACTATGTACTCAAGTTTTCTCTTCATCTACTGTTCTTTCTTCGCCCACAACATGTATTTAGAACCAACAGAGACAAGATTACAGAGCATCTTCGTCAACTTTTGAGAGAAAAAAAAAATATATCCATTTTAAATATATAAAAAATGGTCACTCTAATTGTCTTATTCTTATAGAATAATTATTTTTACAAACCTAAATTATACAAGTCTCACTCAATACCTTAAAAAAAATAAAATTGGTCTCACTATAATGAAAATAAAACATAAATTTTTTAATGATATTTAATATTTTTAAAAAGAGTATACAGAGGATTGTAGACATAAGTATTGTAACTAACATTACTCATTCTTATAATGTATTCGCCCTCTTAATTTTAGATTGAGTGAAATTTATGTACCGTATGAACAGCGATATGAGATGAGATGAAAATTGAATAAAATATTATAATAATATTATTTTTTAATCCTATTATTGTTTTGAGATTTGAAAAAGTTATAATTATTTATTATATTTTATGTGAGAATTTAAAAAAAATTATAATGATAAAATAAGATAAAATGAAATAAAATATTTATTATATCAAACGGGACCTAATCTCATTTAATTCTCATTGGTCTGCACTGTGGTGTCAATTAATTTTGGAGACCTTAGACGATACATTGCCCCTAGTAGATTTGTCTGTCTGTTCTTTATTTCATATTTCATAGGATAAACTTTTAGATTGTTTGAATAAAAGAAGCATCTCAATTCAATTCATATAATTTAATTAACACAAATTTTCCAATTCTACACAAAATGCTATAAAAATTTTAAAATAAAAATAACAATGAAAAAATATTTTAATTTTAATTTTTTTTAACTTTTAACTTTTATCTGTATTCATTATCAAAACTGCCATTTCACTTGCAAATAACTGTCCAACCAATTATTTAGCAGTACTTTGGGAGTTGAACATGGAATTAAAGATAAAGTTAAGGGATTCTCTCCGATTCTTTAATTTGTAAATTTTTGTCTGAGCATTTGTACCTTCTATTATTAATAAATTTTTTCCCAAGCAATATTTACATGTCCTGCTAAATCCAGTTGACTGGCAGCTCGGAACTTAGCATGCCTGCTTTGGTTAACTTGTGACAACCATGTACCACTGTCGCTTGACAGGAGAGGGTACTGTCTCATTTTCCACTGGACAACAGAAAATCATTAAGGACGTTGCTGCGTCCACAGAATCTTCTAAAGATCAGTACATTATTTTTTTGAACTTTTTATTTTACCATTTTTTAAATTTAGGATTCCTGAAGTTTTTATTCCATTTTTAAAATTTAGAGTTGATTTATTTTATAAAAATAATTTGAAACAACATGATTATTAAAAAAGTATCGCTACTAAATCCCTCAATTAATCATTTGGTGTGTCCCTAGTATAAATTATATATATATATTTTTTAATTTTGTATTTCAAATATTTTTTAAAGATGTTTAAATATTTTTAAAAAATAAAAAATACCAATTCATTAATAATTATTTTTTTAATAAGAAAAAAAATAAAAAAAATGTGCGTTAGAAGGAAGAAGAAAAAATGATTGCTCAGAAACAAATACATTAATAAATAAATAAATGTTAGAAAAACATTATCATTCTAAGATATGTTTCTTACAAAAAATGACACATTGACAGTAGTAAAAGATGGATGTTGGGAATATATAATAGTTGAAAATAAAAAGTAATATATAAATAAATAAGAAAGAAATAAAGGGTACGGTGGAGTCTGTCTTGGGAAAAAAAAATATAGCTAAAGTATAAAATAAAAGATGTTTTTGTTAGTTAATTTAAAGAAGGACGGTGGAGTCTATCCAATCAATTATTTGTTTTCGAGTTTATTAGCATTTATTACAGGGGTCCGGGGAACGGTTAAAAATAGGCCCGCAAGGCGCGAGTTCTCTAATCTGAACGTCCAAATCCCAAAACCCAGTGGATGGATAAAGGTACTGTGAAGCAGTGCTAGGGTAGTAGAAGTACTACTGTAGGATATGCTGTTGGGGTAGGTTACCCTAAGCCTGAAAACGGGTGCAAAGTCGGTTGTGTTTGGTGGCAACATAAATCGGGATATCTTCTTGGAAGACAACCCAGAGATCTTGCTGTCCCCACTGTCTCCCTCCATTTCTCCCGACACATCCATCAATGGAATCCATGCGCAGATCATTCAGCAGGACCCCCAAAGTGACGTTCCTTCTGAATACTCCTTGTTTATGGCGTGCACTGGGTAATGCAGCAACCTGCTCCATCTTGCATGGTAACAAATCGGTGGTAGCTAGCTTGTTAAAAAAATGGTTACATGAATGAATTTGACTGTCGGTATCAGCCCATGCACGGGCTAAAAACACGTTTAAACAAGGTATTCAGGTTAAAAAAATGAACGATTGAAGACATAGTATTGTACGTTTGAGGTATGATCGATGGGTTCAATTATATATGCAGTAGGCATTTTAATTAAAAATAAATAAAACCAAATGAGATTCTGCACAATCAAATTAATTAGGATCTTAATTATTTGCGGGGATTTATTGGGGGTGGCCCTTGGCATTAATTATTTATTTGGCGCCGTTGGGGAGGATATACATATCCATTATATGTTTAATACAGAAGTAGCAACGGTTCTGGAAATGGGTAGATGTAATTGATCTCATAAAGATCTATAGGGAAAGGCATTAATGGCCGAGAAAGTGAATAGCCGGCCTAGTTTAGAGATAGAGAGGGGCTCCTCTCTCTTTAGAAACCAATACAAAAGAGACACTGAGCATAGGCTCCTTCCCTCCTCATTCCCTCGTCCCTCCTCTCAATCTCTAATTTTTATTTTTTTTATTTTTTGGTGTTTTTAGGACTAAGTATGGAAGAAGGCCAATTTGTTGCTCTTCGACGTTCGGTGACCATCACACACCCTACCGTAGACTTTCTAATATGTCGATCTTTTATACGGGTGAAGAATCTTGCTTAACAAAGCGACGCGTGAGCCACACTCGCGATTTAAAGTTAGCACGTGGGTCCCATGTGCCTCCACTATGGGTGATATTTTGCTGTCACGTGCGGCTTTTCTAGATCTAGAGCCATCGGTTATTTCAAACTTGACCGATTGCCATTCTCTCAGGGTAGCGCATATTCCTTATGCGCCATCATAGTTGCTGTGTTTGTAAATTTTTTTTCACAAAGGTTGAAAATGTAGATTTATATCTTTCCAAAATGTAATTCATTATTTTCTCATGTATTTTTAATTTTTATATTGTCTTTTGTTTTAGAAAAAAAAAAGTAAAAAAAAAAAAATACATTGTCTCTTGAACTTTGTCCATAGATTGTGTCCTCTGCACTATTTTAGACGAAGTATAGGATTTGTTAATTCTATTTTAGATAAAGTGATGCTGCCTTTTAGATTGTAGGTCTATAGAGATTTGCACCAAGGACTAGACTATATTGAACATGATTGTGTCCTAGAGAGCTATTAATATTGTAGTTTGTTTGTACTGTATATTTAAGATCTATTCTTAATGTCCGTTATTAATAAATGTAATAATTTTTTATAAAAAAAAAAAATTAGTTCCATGTATAAAACTCATGCAAGCAAAGGGAAGTACTTGTCATACGATGAGGTCGTCATCGTCGTGGGTATTGTACCTTTTTTTTTTTTTTTTTTTCCTCTCTTATTCTTTTCTTTCTGTTTTTAAAATATTGGATATTACCAAGATATAAAAGAAGGGAGGAGACCCCTTCATCCACCGAAAATAGTCAAAATGCAGTACCTTTAACAGAACGAAAAATAAAAAAAATCCCATACTTGCTTCTTGCATTATTTGAAAAATTATAAAATAGTTGCGATAATTAATCTGATGACTAAACCATCAAGAGGCATGATAAGATTGGGTACCTGATGTTTCTATTTTAAACTTTTTGAGAATTCCATTTCTCAATACTAATATTGACAAATAAAAAAGTTTAGTTTAATATCAATGGGGGCATCAAATGGCAAGTGGGAAACACTAGGCTTGCTGGCTGTGGTGGTATTATTCAAGATCAATATAGGTAATTTATACACGACTTCCCTATTCATTAAGGGATTGGTGCAAATGTTTTTGCATAGATTTTCCATCTTTTCTATGATGTCATTGTTAAGTCAGATGCATTATTGTTGGTAGTTAATTGGCGCAGAAATAAGAAAAGCCCCCTAAGGATGTACTTGACTTTAATAGGTTTATAAGTTTTGATTTGCAACCAGTAATACTACATACAATAGCATGGTACACAAATGCCGTATAATTGTTTTGAAAAAAAGTGGAATCTACTATTAAAAAATTAGTTTATTTTTCATGTGAGTCCCATATTTACTCAATTTTTTTAAAAGAATTATGCGGCGCTTACGCATTTTATGATTGTAAATATCATTTCTCATTTTGCAATTACCTAGGTATTTGTACTAACTTTTTGTTATTGATGAATCTAGTTTACCAAATTTTAGATCGAAATAGTACTTTTGAATATTTGCATTAATTTGTATTATAATAGATACGTTGGAACAGTTAATGTAAGTAGTAGTTTTTTCTCTTAGAATATTGCATGATTTTACAAGAACTTTGGTTTTGGAATTTACGTAACTCCCAAATCACTGCTTGTAAAAAGTTTTCTTCCACCGTAAGAGATGGTTATTAATAAAGTTAAGATACCGTTTCTCTTTCTAAAAAAAGAAAAATTGGCAATTAACAGAATGGTTTCAATTTGGTGATTTCTTGGCTAAGAGACTTTCGAACCGATCGACTGAAAACTTATTTTGACCAATTAATATTGACCAATGTAAATTTACGCCTACATGATCGAGAAATTTATATGGAATTTGGACCTAATTGCATGTGACTAACTAATCAATTAATTATGTCATACCGGTCATTTTCGTGGTAATTAGAGTGAAACTAAGGCAGCTCGCGGGGGCTGATCACATTAATAAACAGCCTAATTTTCATCAAGCTAATTAATTAATAACCAACCGATCGAGCTCCTAAGGAAAAATAATGATAATATTATTGATACTCAACCTATTAAGCTCTCTCTCCAATATTCCAACTTAATTCATATTAACTGATCATAATTTTGACTCTTGAGGCGAAGAGAGACGCATTCCACTATCTTATATGTTCAAACATTATCATGATTTCAACCTCATTAAATTACTGCTACATTAAGAAAGGCATATAGTCAAGTACTTATGTTGTCTAGATAGCCAGTACTAATTATGATATATATATATATATCATCTTTTTTATAAAACTATCATCATGCATACTGCTAATAATTAATTCATATAAACACGCAATAATTCGCATCACAAGCTACTGAGATCAATACATATAGATGCTCAGAATTAGAAATGATGTGCTGCCAAATATTCCTTCAAAGAACGGTGCGTACATGGTGATCAAATGCATGGTGTTAGGTGGGGTTGGGGGTCAATTGTCAATGTTGATACAAATTAAAAGAGATCGAGGAGGGTTGAAAAAAACAAAAGGAAAGATAATGAACACTCGATGATTAGTATGATTAATATCGACAAGACATCATTTAATCAAATTACAAATGTACTATATATATATATATGAAGGTTATTGCTTATGATCTGTCTATAATTCGTACGTCCTGTCTTCAATCTGTCCTATGATTAATTAATTAATTATAGTAAGACATGATCAGAATCAGCTAGAGAAGATCTGGTGAAATTATTTGTAATACTGATCATGGATATTGGATGTACGTACCCAATAAGAGAAGCTTCCTGCTTCTATAAAAAGTAATATATATATATATAACAGAAGTTCGATCGTACTGGTGCGAAGTTCCTCAGTATTACTGGTGCGAAGTTCGATCGTACGTAGCAAACATTATATATAGTCATGTATGTACATGGATGGACAACATATATAGCTAAGAGAATAAGGCCATCAAAGAATGATATTTTTGGTAGCTTTTCGTTTTCATTACCACCAGGAAACTTCCTCCTTTTTTAAAAAAAAAATTTCCTCACTGTTTTCTCCCCGATCGATCTGTCTTATCATTCTTTTGCCTCGCCTCCCTATATTATATATAAAGGTTGCGTGTGCATGCGTTTTATTAATTGGAAGTTCCACTGCATGCGATCGAGAAAGAGCTATATAAATAGTATAATGCATGATGAAATTCTATATATATATATATATATATATATATTATTGAAGTGAACGAACCGGAAAAATTAGAGACAGTACAGTGTATGACTCATGAGTAGTAATCGATTGAATATAATAGAAAGATGAACATTTTAAAAGGAAACATCAATCCGGAATTAGGCCTCACGGCCACACTAATGAGGCTAATAATGACGAAAAAGATAAAAATATAAAAAGCATATATATATATATATATATATATATATATATATCTCATATGCATCAATATTATTTTCGTCCTGTATATGCTATATATATCACGCCAATCATGCAGAAGTTGTATGCTGTCAAGCTTATTCACATATGCATAATATCCTTGCAACAACCTTCCCGAAAGAGTTGCCTTCGATCGAGAAAGTACCCCACAAGCTGGACACAACACTCATCTTCTTTTACGCCATGGGAACATGGGTTTTTTTTATTTCTTTAATACGGCTGTTTTTTCTGGTGAAAACAGCTAGCTATATTATGAATTAAGAGCATGCAAGTTCATCTTGATGAGAGTCGTGAACTATATACTTTATTCGTCCAAAAACCATATTTCATTTTTTCTTTTCACCTTTAGAAATTCTATTGCCAACCGTAATCATGAAAGTTGACATGTATAAAGCTGGTTTCCTTCCCGCGTACTGTCAGCAAGAATAAGAATGCCTCAAAATCCCTTTACTTTGTTCGATCGGTTAAATTATGTGCGTGGACCCATGCAGTGGGAAAACATACCTCAAATTATATTATTCCTCCCACGAGTATGATCATGAAGTGAAAACAACGCGGATGGGGCACAAACAGGAAAGTAAAAGAGTTGGCCGGGGAACATACTGTTCTAGCTTTAAAAGGAGAAATTTTTCTATCAGAATGATGGTAGATTGAACTCTACAGCAGATGATAGACGGAAAGTGTTCTTTTCATGTCCACGGAGAAATGATTACTCTTAGCATCAAAAGATAACCTCATAAAATTGTATCTTGTTTGTACACTACTATATATATATTATTCTTTGCCTGATCAGATCACCGACCGTTGAACGACTTCAAGGGATTAATTTATAGCAATATTATATATCCTAAAACAATTTTCCCAAATAATATTGATCATATATATAAACTTCACGATCTCAGCCCGATCGAAGTAGATCGATGTCATCCACTCATGAAAGTTCATTTATCTGTGGATTTATGGACACCATGCTTGCCCTGCGTGTACTCATGTGAATGTCAAGAGTATTTTCCTCGAATTAAACCTACGTACACTGATTACGAATTTTGGTTTATAAGAGCATGTTGAATACGTAGTTTATGATTATATATATTTGGTCAAACATATTTAAGTGATCATTATTAATACATTATTGAAACTGATACGCTTAGCTATCCGTATAGATTATAATTCCTATGATAACTTGAGATATATATATATATATATATATTCTAAAATTTCATGCATGGTGACTTGATGGGCCATTTCTTTTCGGAGAAAATACATTTTCTTCCCTTGAATTATAGAGTCATGCATGTTTTATATTTTCCGTTATGAACCTTTAAAATTGACACACTATACTTCCAAAATACTTAAAAAAAATTGCATAAATTTGCATTATCTTATAAAATCTAACATCAAAATTATTTATCTAATTTCTAAATTAGAGGGGCATAAATATTTATTCTTTGACACACCCATACCAGCTTGTAGTTTAAAAGTGAAAACTACATTTTACCCTTTTCTCTATTAATATTAAGATACGCAGCAGTAACAAGTAATTATTAAGGATGATCTTTTGCATTGATCATGATCAGGACGTACGAACGATCAATGACCATGCGAATGCCATGCTTGACATATACCCTGCAAACCAATCATTTTATAACATCCCTAGCTAGATCATCCTGCACGTACACGATGATGACCGCGTTAATAATAACGTGATCATGGTATACATGCATCAAAAACGCTAATTAATTAGAGAGGAATGAACACCCGGCATTTCCCTAAAGTACGTACAAATTAATGAAGAGATCTAGTTATTAATCTTGGTTATGATCTAAATTATTTGATCATGCTAATTGTGGAGACATGAAATAAGTTGACCCACATGCATGCATGGTTTTCACCTTCTCATGATGATCGTGAAAGATCAGTACACGTGTAATTATCCATATATATAGTTTATTTTGAAAAATCGGCGACTTGATATATATGATATTTTATGATAAAATAAGAGTGTCACATGTCTATATTTTAGAAAATGCTACCGATATAATAAATACTTATGGCACTATAAATTTTACCATACATAAATCTTACGAGATCAGTCGGCATTAATTCATGCAAATGTAAAAGCTAGCGGGCAACACCGATGTAATAAATATTGCTTAACTTGACTTGCTTTTTGATATATACGTACTAACTTTGATTTATGCCCATAATTCACAAGGTATAAATCCTATATTATAAAATTTATAGTGTCTCCTATAATGTTAATGCTCGATAGATTAATCTTGCATTGCGCCATTGCATCTAGCTAGCTCATGACCAGCTTGTTTTCTACCACGACTATAATTAAACCCAGACTTAATCATCTTCTGCCTCTTTGTGAATGATGTCTGTGTGATGATAATCGATAAGAAAAAAAGCTTCTTTCAAAGGATAATCATGATAATCTTAATATATATATATATATATATATACACACATGGATTGCAAGACATTTTTCAGCCATGTAAATTAAATTTCTTTATCTAGCATGATTGATGGAGTTCGATGCGCCCCAAAATGTCATGATTGCCTGCTTATGAGAAAAAAAAATCATAGGCTATCATATATATATATATATATATATATATATACTGGACCTACCACCAAACATACAATTTAAGCATCACTAGTGGTTGAGAAGAAATACATGACATGATGGTGGGTGCCCAACTTTACATAACACACCTTCTATAGTTGTACTACTGCATCTGTTCATTCCCTATCTATATATATCAAATCATATCGCTTAAATCTTTAAAGGACCCTAAAAGATTCAATTTAGGATATAGATAATGATAAGAGGATCTTGAATAATTCATTCCAGGAATTACTTTCAACAAATTGAGTATCCAATGTCTGGAAATTGTAGTCAAATAGCCACTTGTAGCAGTGTGAAAACGAAATTAATATATATGCGGTACGCAAATTGTAGTCAAATAGCCACTTTTGTTTGATAAGATATGTCCCTTCTAAAAAGTCCCGTTTAGATTCCAAAAACATCTTATCTTATCTCATTTCATCATTACAATTTTTTTAAATTTCCATACAAAATATAATAAACAATTTAACTTTTTCAAATATCAAAATAATAATAATATTAAAAAATAATATTCTAATAATATTTTATTCAACTTTCATCTAAAATCATCTCATCTCATCTCACTATCCAAACAACTAACTCTAAGTTGACCCTAAAATATTTATTATATTCCTAAAAGTATTTCTGGAACAATAAATTATATCGACGTGTCTATCTTTTTACTATTAATTAAGACACTCAAATTTGAGCAAGAATTTGAGATTACGTACCTTGATCCGACTTTCTGGGCGCCTACTGTAAATTAAGCTTGTAAAACTATGAAGTGTGAACTAATTTTATGATTAACGAAGCTTTGGGCTTTTCAAATGGGCCTAAGCCATACCTGGCACATAGTTAACTGAATCATGTATTAAACCAAGATGCATGGAAAACTGAAGATGAAATCATTTCGAGCTCTTAAATTTGGGATCCCACTTGGGTCATCTAAGTCTTTTATATTGCGAGTGATCCTGCAGTAGTACTATTTTCTTCTTGGATCATATTTTCGAAAAACGTGTGGAGCTTTTAATTTGAAAGAAGTAAGAACGCATGAGAATTGGTTATATATGGATTGGTTGATGTGTATGGGTGTTGCATAAAACCCAGTCAGAACTCAGAACAACAAAGGCCCTTTTTTTCCCATCCGCAATTTCAGCCAGTATTTAAAAGCCCAAGTGCACTGCTATTTTCAAGCTAATTATCCATAATTGCATAAAAAAGAGTGAATTTCATTGGTTTTGCTTGAAGAATGTTTTAGGTTATAATCATTGAAGAGTTGTTTGAAAAGTACAGATTTTTTCTTTCCAAACATTATATATTGTCCTCTAATATGTATTTTTTTATAGTTTGTTGAAATGTGAGTGAAGTCTGTAGCTGAAGTTTTTCTACCTTTTTTTTTTTTTTTTTAAGAAGATGACGGTTCTATAATTTTATTGATAGCCCTCACTTGTAGTGACGAAAAATTATGGTAACAAATCAAATACTGGAGGTAACAAATAATAAAAAAAAACCAAACGTATGAAAACGTATCGAATTGTCCTGTTTTTGCCCCTACAACGACTATCTTGTCTTGAAAAGTATTCATCGTTACTAATGTTTAATGTATTTGTAGCATAAAGAGGCTCTGAACGGTCAAAACTCGCCTTATAAGACGCTGCGACAATGACTAGCTGTGTAGAATATATATATTTTAATGTTAAGTTGGTAATTAATCTTAAACCGTCAAGCTAGGAAAGGAAAAATTAGTATGGTGGATTAAAATCATTTCGTCTCATCCACGAGGAGACAGAAGATCACCATTTTCACAAGCTCAAATTTTCATAAACTGAATATGTGTCAATGGAAGCACTAGATTGGGAAAACAAACACCATGGCACTTAGCCACGGCTCAGGAGTGTACTCATGCTCATGCTGTATAAGTTTTGACATTAATACTTACTCTGATCATCCACCAGCAGGTGTTTTCAATTCCATGGAAATGGGTAGAGGAACCTCAGAGATGCAAAATCAAACCAGTTCCAGTTAGCAGGAAAATGTTGGCATCCTCTAGATTTAATCTACGTACTGATGGGGTTGAGTGATTAAGCCGGCTGCCTGATAAACATTTCTCGAGTGGTTGTGCTCCCCTTCGTATGTCACAACCAACATGGTTGGATCCTCCACGCATCGTTCCACATGCTTTCTTGCAGGGCAGCCCCTTCACGCTGCTGCATTTGTAGTAGCTCCTTCCCAAGACAAACCAAGAAACACACCAGTCAGAAATAATATCACAGGGCCCAGCGTAACTTTAGAACTCTGAAAAGGGTGGGTGCAGAAGAAAGCTCATTTACAATCATGCAACGCATCATTTCAAGCCTATGTTTCATCACCACAGACCAATATCATCTAAATCTTTGCATCTCTAGTTGCTGTAAGCATATTTTTATTCACCTTCCTGAATGCTACGTTTGAATGCTTATTGGCTTCAGAAAATAATTTAGTGCGAGTAAAAGAATTCGTAGGAGTGAAATTCTACATTAGAAGTTCTAGCTGAGAAAAAAATTGTGGTCAAAACTGAAATTGATAAGGTAAGCGTAATGTTCTCAAGTCAAGATAGTTTTGCTAATGTTAGAACCATAAATGTGAAGGCGTGAGTAGAATAGTCAGAGTGGTTATGAATGGAGGGGAAAACATGAGTCTAGGCTCCACATAACACAATCCTGAATGACCCAGAAGAGAGATAAATTTCGCAAGTGTCAAACCTTAAGTATTTCAGGAATAACCATTAAATTCCTTAAGAGAGATTATTTGATAACACAGGATCGAGATCAATATTTAAACCCAATACAGAAAAAGAAAAGGAACATGGACATACCTAGGATGCGGAGATCCCTTTATGGGCTTCTGCCCATATTTCCGCCAGGGATAATCATCAGGAGGTATGTCTGCTAGCTTATTACGTAATGCCGGAACTCTAATAGTTCTCTTTATTCGCAATTTCCTGTATGATAAACCGAAAAGAAGAGGATAAGAAATATCATTAACAATCATTATCAGCTGACAACTAGATGGCAATTATACGCATTATAAAGGCAATACTAGGAACAACGACAATCCAAAATCTGTCCATGCCACCCGCAACCGATCCCATCACATCCCGCCACGTGGCCGTGATCGGTGCAGGAGCCTCCGGGATCGTGGTGGCTCGAGAGCTCAGGTGCAAGGGCCACAGTGTTGTGGTCTTCGAGCGCGGTGACCAGGTCGGCGGCATCTGGGTGTACACACCGAATGTAAAGTTTGACCCGCTAGGACTCGATCCGACCCGGACGACTGTCCACCGCAGCCTATACAACTGCCTCCGCACCAACCTCCCCTGCGATGTCATGGGCTACATCGACTACCCGTTCATCTCAAAAGACGATCCGGATCGAGACACGAGACGGTTTCCTGGTCACCGAGAGGTCCACATGTACCTCAAAGACTTTGCGCTCGAATTTGGGATCAGTGAAATGGTGCGGTTCGAGATGGAGGTTGTGTGCGTGATATTAGTTGAGGGCTCCAAATCCAAATGGAAAGTAAAATCGAAAAAGAGAAGCAAGGATGAAGTCACTCTGGAGGAGATTTTTGACGCTGTCGTTGTATGTAACGGGCACTATACTGAGCCTCGGATTGCTGAAATCCCTGGTAATTTTTTGTATACAAAGGTGAATCTAAATTACCAAATCGGTAGTAAGGGTTGTTGCTGCTATTTGTTCGATTTTCAGGTATAAATGAATGGCCAGGGAAGCAAATACATAGTCAAAATTATCGTGTTCCTGAGCCTTTTCAAGATCAAGTATGTACCAGGTTCCAATCTACTTGTATCTTTTGCGCGCGCTCACACATTATACATTCATACATATATGTAAATGATATTGCTTGTATACATGGAGAATATTCATTTATGTCTTGGGTGAATCTCATAAGATTGACTTGAGGATTCTCTGACTGGTTGCTAGTTGCTAGTACCACTATCGGATGTGTATGGTTTCTCCTTTAACTTTTAAGTCTACATATTGAATTTTCTCATCATATTCATGAAATTCGTATTTTGCTCCCATTTGTGTGATAACCATGTGTATAGCTCTTGGTTTGTGTTTGACTTTACAAAAGTTCATTAGGAAGAACAACTTACTGCTCATAATGTTCTTTCGGTTTCTATTCTTCCCTTCCAAAAGTGATTGGTTTTTTTTATCCATTTCCTGACAGGTTGTAGTTTTGATAGGGAGCTCAGCAAGTGCCATTGATATTTCACGGGAGATAGCTGGTGTTGCCAAAGAAGTCCACATTGCAGCTAGAACAATTGGGGATGGAACATTTGGAAAGCAGCATGGCTACGATAATATGTGGCTTCATCCTATGGTAAACATGCTTAGCCATGGTGAGATTATTTTTTGCCATTATGAGAAGTCAATCGAAATTTGGTTGTGTTTCTGGGAAAAAGGTTATTCTAAAGTGCTAATCTTAGTTAAATTGATGCAGGTAGAGAGTACTTGTAAAGATGGTACTGTATATTTCCAAGATGGCTGCTTTGTCCTTGCCAATGTTATTCTACATTGCACAGGGTGTGCTGCATACCACATCAACTTGGCCTTAGCTTAATTTAGTTTGAAATTCCTCTTTATCCAAATTTAGTGCTAGAACCGGAAATGCAACAGTGACTGATATATAAAACATGCTTGTCTTTTCTAAGGTACAAGTATCATTTTCCTTTTCTTGAAACCAATGGCATTGTGACTGTGGATGACAACCGCGTGTGGCCTCTGTACAAGTACATTTTCCCACCAGTTTTGGCCCCATGGCTTTCCTTTGTTGGGTTATCATGGAAGGTTCATCCATACTTGTCATAGTATGCCCTTGTTTTTTGTTGGATCTTTAATTGGGCTTTAGTTAATGTTGGAAGTAAATCTTTTTCATGTGGTTGGTGCCAAGTTTTACCTTTCCCCATGTTTGAATTGCAAAGCAAGTGGATTGCTGGTGCTTTGTCAAATTGATTCACCCTTCCATCGCAAGAGGAGATGATGGAAGATGTTGAAGCTTTCTACTCATCACTCGAAGCTTCTGGCACACCTAAGCGATACACTCATTGTATGGGTGCTAGTATTCAGGTATATTTGGCCTAGTCATGACTAGGAGCCTACAACATCATCTATTTGATTTTTTTTACTTATTCTTTGGGCTTACTTGAAGTATGTTGGCTAATGATCCATTTCCAATATGAGTGTTGTTAAATGATCCCAAACTGTTACAATAAAAGTACATAAGATAAATTTTTTAAACAAATGACCAATGAGGACAATTAAACTTCATTTATCTAATTTTGACTTCTTTGTCGTAATTTGGTTATAGTCAGAAAATCGTTTGGAGGTCATTTTGCAGTTATTTTTTCTTTCCTTGGCATGTCATTTTGCAGTCTGAATACAACAACTGTCTCGTGACTTATTGTACTAGAAATGAAGAATGGAGAATGCAAATGTTTGATGCCATGCTTAAGAGCGTGCTTGCTCGACCTGAGTCTTACCGAGATGAGTGGGAAGATCATCACTTGATTTTGCAAGCTCATGAAGACTTCATCAAGTACACCTCCAATTGAGTCCTTCACAGGTGTGTCTCAGAGTAATCAAGTTTCCAAGACTCCACTTATACCACTTGCTGGAACCACCTATCTGCTATTCTTTTGTACTCTTATTTTTTTTTTCATTCTTCTTAATGATAAAATACAAATTAAGAATAATGAGAGTGACTATGCTCAGGTATACATGAATGGTGCTTTCTTCTGCTCCTTAGAATAAAACTTGAATAAATCAGATATGTGAGAGTTCTCCCTTTTAAGTACCTTAAAACCCACCCTGTCTTTGTTCCTTATGTGGGTCCACCAGAATACAATTCAATGCTAGGAATGGAATATATATTTGTAGCGATGTAATTGAGTTAGGTTGAGTCAAGTATTGAATGTTCAAGCTCGGCTCGATTAACATGTATAGTTGCTCAAGTTTGAGTAAAGCTCGAGGACCCTTCGAGCTTTATGCTTAAGATATAATAATGTAACATTATCAGTCTATTATTATGAGATTCATTGATCAATACTTACATGGTACTATTCAAACTCTATAATTGTAAATATAATGAATATATAAGATTGAATGTTCTACATCCTAGTTGCAAACTTGGGCAATATGTAGGGATAACTGAACGTATCAAGTGAACAATATTGTGTACATAAGTTAGTATTCCTTGAAATATTATATAATAAATGAACCCTTTAAAAAGTATCAATGTTAACATTTTGAATTCTATCATTTTCCCTTTCTTTGATATAAGTGAAAGATGACATCTTATTATCCCTTAAAAAAACACCATATTATTTATTTAATTAGAGATTAAATAGTGAAAACAAGCTGCCAATGATGGCAATGATAATGCGGTTTAACGGCAAAGATGAGCTCAAGAGCCAAAGTCAAAATTTGGCAACTTCTCGCTAAACCTAAAGCTATTCAAGATATTAATCTACGTTGAATTATCCATCTTAAAATCAAAATAATAATATAATATTATAAATTTTAATAATAATTTTTTGAATAAGTTTTTTTTTCATATTTGCAAATACACTTTAATGTCCATATTTTACAAAATTGACATTAATTTAGCTTACCTAAAATTACTATTGAAAAATCTAGAATTGTCTTCACAATCCTATCCAATACATGCACAAAACTGTCCAGCACTCAAAATTGTCTAGTTGTTCCAATCCGATTCATACACGCCATTTCCAAACTCAGTGCGAATATACAACTTAACATTAGAATACAAAACATGTCATTTCTAAACTCAATGCAAATACAAAACTTATACATGTCATTTTCAAACTCAGTGCAAATGTAAAACAATAGAGAACATGAATCCAATCCACTATACATGCCATTTCCAAACTTAACATTAGAATACAAAACATGTCACTTTGGTTAACATATTGCAATTACAAAATCTGTACAATTGTAGTATCTAACCAAAAGAAAGTCCATCAAATCTATCAAGTTATCCCATTTAATACAAAACTGTCCAGTTCTAGTATCAAATCAAAAAACTATCAAATTCCAATTGCCATACATACCACATGCAACTACTAACAATGTTTACCAAAAAAATAAAATAATAAATCATAGTTGCTGCCTAGCCACATGTTTTTCCATAACAAGTGGATAAGTAGCCACTAAAATCATAACAGATAACCAAGCCCAACAGTTACAAACCTCCATAAGGTGTGATGGAGATGTAAATGTACTTCCTGAATTATTCTTTTATGCCTCATAAATTTCCCTCTAAATATTAAGGAAATAGTTTTGCTGCATGGCATTCATGCCACCAAGATCCAAGCTTATAATTTTTGCCTCAAAATTTTTCTTCTCGAGTTCATGTTGTTTAGTGAAATTGCCATCTGCCTTCATAACTGCTACTCTCCTTTCTACCATGCATAGTTGTCTATCCTCTTTCATTTGAGTAAGGCTATTTTGATATCAATATCAGTAGATTTTCAGGACTTTCACTTCTTCTCCCTTTCTTTTTCAGTTTTTTTGCTTGAAGGTTTCTCAATCAGAACCTCCATAAAGTCGTCGACAACTGGACTTGACCGCTCAATGGTTGAAACGTTTATCCTGTGCCATTCTCCTCGTATTTATTGACATTATGTATTGTTGCCATTTGGGTTGGTGTCTCAAAAGACACCAACAATACTTCATTATGAAGTTCACATTTTCCATCTCGTTGTACATAAGTTTTGCATTCTCAATTTATAAAAGGGAAGAAATATTGTTAATTTATAAATCAGTAATATAGAATTGAATAATTTAAGAAGAAAATGCATACCTTATCTTGTTCTATGGCACCACTCGAGTACAATGATTCTACCTGTGCTAATGATACATAAAACTTATTTGTACATTTTTTAATCGAGGACCAACTATTCATCAATGACCTTACAAAATATTCAACATTGTTTGGTTTTTCGTACTCATGATAAAACTCAGAAATTATTTCCCACATTTGAGTGGATTTTTTTATCAGTATTTCTTATGACATCTATACTAATGTTGAGCCAAGTGGAGATAAGGAAGTTGTCCTCATCTACAGTAAAATATGCACCTCTTTGAACTTTTTTATTTGGTGGCCTCTTTTCACCGTCAAGGGAGTTTGCTTGAACCACAATATTAGAATTTTGCGTGAATGTTGGGGTGCTATTACAACCTTATTCGCCACTTTGTAAGAGAGTGGTGAAGAAGAAATCATCATCGAATGGTACGTTGAACTGTCAATCCTTTTACAAAATGGTAATTATTAAGGAGTCATACAACTTAAATACCAATTAATGAGCAATGAGCATAGAGCAATGCATGAATGTCCAACCATGTAACTCAAAACTATCTAGCCGTGAGCATAAAGCAAAGGAAAAAAAATTTGTACTTAAATATAACTCAAAATTTTCTAACAATGAGCATAGATCATGTAACTTAAAACTGTTAAGCCATAAGCATAAAACAAAGGACAAAAACTGTACTTAAATGTAACTCAAAACTGTCCAACAATGAGCATAGACCATGTAACTCAAAACTATCCAGGCATGAGCATATAACAAAGGAAAAAAAACTGTATTTAAATGTAACTCAAAACTTGAACCTATCTCCATGATTTATGCTTTTCCTTAAATAGCTGCTGAGATCTCTCCCTTCGTTATTCTTTCTATGCTTATTTTCAGCTTACTGCAAATAATAGATTTACGTTTATTTTTTTATCCTTATTTACTCTATACAGACTATAATGCTCATATGTAATATTATATAAGTCAATACAACAGCCATACAAATGTAGGCTACTTTATTTCCTTTCATGCTATCACAGCCACACGAGGTTCCTTCTTTCATGGATTCTTCTTCAACCTCTTTGATCTCACCTATGGCAGAATTTTCTTCCTTAAGTCTATTTTCTAGAAAAACAAACCTACCTGATGTTTCTATTAAATTAGTTTCCAACAATTACCTTCTATAGAAAACACAGGTTGTTCCTGTGCTATGTGGTCATGGGTTGCTTGGGTACGTGAATGGTGAGTTTCCCTATCCTCCTGCCACTATCCCAGGTGATAATGGTGGTTCAATCTCCAACCAAGAAGAGCATAAATGGTTGTGTATTGACCAACTGGTACTAGGTTGGTTAAATAGTTCTTTGCCCAATGCTCCATTATCTCAAGTAATAAATTGTGAAACCTCTCGGGATGCTTGGGAGGTTTTAGAAACTCTATATGGATGCCATACCCGTGATCAGGTTTAACAAATGAAAGGAGAGCTTCAGTCTCTCAACAAAGGTAACTCTTCAATGGAAGATTATCTTCACAAAGCCAAGTCTTTGGCACTGGCTCTCAAAGGTGCAGGCAAATCTATGGATGAAGATGATTTTATCATCTATTTACTCATGAGATTAGGTTCTAAGTTTGACCTGATTGTGGCAGCTATAAACATAAGGGACAATTTTCCATCACTTGAAGTTGTCACCTGCAAATTAAGGGACTCTGAGATGCATATATCCCATATGCGTGACTCACCTACTGTCGCGTTTTATTCAAGTCGTGCGAGTTTAACACCAAATCGCACACGGGGCGATTTAGAAACTGGACGTGGATGTGGCCCCAATAACCAGCAGAGGTTCAAAGGATCATATGGTGAAGGTGGACACTCTACAGGTCACACACGTGTTGGAAGTGCACCCAAATCTTCAACCCGTGGAGGCAGTAAGCCAAATGACTCGTATCACTTGTTTTAGGTGTGGAGGTCCCAATTACAAAGCAGACACTTGTTGTGCCACAGATAAAGAGGCTGAACAATATCAAGCCTTTCTTGTTGTTCAATCTGGAGATACCACAGATGAAACTTGGTTCCCTCACATAGATGCAAATAATCACATGACTCCCACCACCACTGATGTTCAAGGTATTATTCCTTATACTAGACATGACTCCGTAACGATTGGTAATGGGTCTAGACTTCCAATTTCTGCTGTTGGTCAGTTTAAAATCACTCAAACTTTCCCCATTCTTCACAAAACTCTGATTGTCCCTGATCTTAAAAAGAAACTTCTTTCTGTGTACCAATTTACCGTTGACAATAATTGTTGTTTTGTGTTCTATCCATGAGAATTTTTTATCAAGGACCTGAAGACTAAACATGTGCTGTTTAAAGGTATTGTTGAAGATAGGCTATATCCATTATGTCTCAACTCCACTATTTCTTCTCCTGTCGAGTTTCCAGCAACTAAAGTCTTAGGCACTTTGTGGCATGCTTGTTTAGGTCATCTGATCACAAGAATTCTAAAAATGTTATTTCCATCTTTAAATTGTTTCGAATAAAGATGTCACTTTTATGAGAGTTGCGTTCTTGGAAAATCTACTAAATTGCCTTTTCCATCTTGTGCTCTATATGCTTCATCTATTATCCATACTCTTCCTACTGATGTGTGGGGACTAGCTCTCATTTCTTCATTTAATGGTTTTCGGTTTTATTTAGTTATTGTTGATGAATGTTCACGTTATATTTGGAAGTATCATTTGGCATGAAAATCTGATGTACTTCATATCTTTCCAAAATTTCTCACAATGTTGGAGAATTAATTTCAAACTCATGTTAAAATTATTCAAAGTGATGGTAGTGGTGAGTTTGTGAATAATTCTCTCAAAAATTACTTTGCTTCCAAAAGAATTATTCACTGCTTATATTGCCCCGGCACTCCTGACCAAAATGGTTTTGCTGAACAATGTCATCGTCAAATTATTGAAATTGGGCTTGTATTAATGGCCCACTCTTCTATGCCTTCTCATTTATGGACTGCTGCTTTCACAACTGCAATTTTTCATATAAATCGTCTACTCACTCCCGTGCTTCATGGTAAGTCTCCATATGAACTCATTTTTCATGCTCCACCTTCATATTCTACCTTACGAGTGTTTGGTTGTTCTTGTTTCCCATATCTCACTCCTTTTGAACATTCAAAACTTGACTTCAAATCTACTTGATGTGTTTTTCTGGGATAATCTACTCAACACAAAGGGTGCTTATGTCTGAACATGCTCACTGGTCATATTTACTGTGACGCCCCCAAATTCCGCTTGGGATTGAACGGACATTTGAAGCGTCGAGACATGCAACACAAGGTTACCTGCCCCCGTTCATGACATATAAGATGCAATGTTCCTAACATGCATCTAGCATTATGCAATATTCGCAGCGGATAATCTTTTTCTTTAGCAATACTATGCACCAAACTAAATATATCCCAAATACTTGAAACATATTTCATACATAAAGGCATACTAAATAGCCGTGATCACCAGACTAGTCCAAAATGGTTGTGATCAAAAGAATACTTGAGATACAACTCCAAAAGTACAAGTATTAACCTAAGTTAAATACTATACCATCATCAACATCGCACCGTGGCCTAGTCGACCGTATTCAGTTGGTCAGATTCCAATTCTCCTTTGGGTCCTGTAACAAGATCTACCATTCGGGGGGAATGGTAGTTGGGACTACCACAGTGAGATTTGATTACAAATCTCAGTAAGTTAACATAAAACTCACACACAGGTTAAAGATGCATGCATGGCAGTAAAAGCATAAATGCATAAGTAAAGTCGTACATAAGCATAGCATAACTTGACATATAACATGACATAACCAGAACTTAAACGTGAACTGAACTTGACTTAACATGACATGAACTTGAGTTTAAAACATAACATGGACTTGAAATGTAGCATGAACGTAAACATGCATAACATAAATATGAACTTGAAAATAACATAAACTTGAACATATCATGACATAAACGTGAACTTGAGACATACTGTAAACGTGAACTTAACATGATGTGAACATGAACTTGGAACATAACTTGATCATGAACATAACATGTACGTGTACATAACAAAACATGAACTTGATCTGAAACTTGACTTATCATGCACTTGATCTGAAACTTGACTTAATACGTACTCCACAGTTGTTGTGGCCCCACGTATTCTACGTGTCACAATTGCTGTGTCTCACGTAGTGTATGCTCCACAGTTGTTGTGGCCCCATACTTCATGCTCCACAGTTGTTGTGGCCCCATGAATACACGTAACATAAAATATAATACGTACTCCACAGTTGTTGTGGCCCCACGTATACACGTAACATAAAATATAATACGTACTCCACAGTTGTTGTGGCCCCACGTATACACGTAACATAAAATATAATACGTACTCCACAGTTGTTGTGGCCCCACGTATACACGTAACATAAAATATAATACGTACTCCACAGTTGTTGTGGCCCCACGTATACACGTAACATAAAATATAATACGTACTCCACAGTTGTTGTGGCCCCACGTATACACGTAACATAAAATATAATACGTACTCCACAGTTGTTGTGGCCCCACGTATACACGTAACATAAAATATAATACGTACTCCACAGTTGTTGTGGCCCCACGTATACACGTAACATAAAATATAATACGTACTCCACAGTTGTTGTGGCCCCACGTATACACGTAACATAAAATATAATACGTACTCCACAGTTGTTGTGGCCCCACGTATACACGTAACATAAAAAATAATACGTACTCCACAGTTGTTGTGGCCCCACGTATACACGTAACATAAAAATATAATACGTACTCCACAGTTGTTGTGGCCCCACGTATATACGTAACATTAAATATAATACGTACTCCACAGTTGTTGTGGCCCCACGTATTCACGTAACATAAAATATAATACGTACTCCACAGTTGTTGTGGCCCCACGTATTATACGTAACATAACATGTCTTATCTTTCTTAATGCATGAGATATTAATTAATATCATATACTTTTCTAACATGGCGTATACTTGTAAATGGCACAATATGATTTAATCATAACATTTCATGGCATACTTAACATGGCATACTTATAACATACATCATTGTATGACAGAAAAGATTATGTAACAGATAATTATTCATGAGAGATTAAATCATACGTAGCAGATAAACATGTAATGACATAGCATGACATGGCATATACGATAACATACATACATAAATTGTAGTTCTCTTACCCATCACACATACACAATAAACTGATAGTAAGTTAGAGGCTAACTTACCTCGATCGTCGCGTTCTATGAGAATAGAGCGCGAGACACGAGGAACTGCACAACAGCTGGAAGAGGAACACTCAAGTCCTTAAGATTTTCACTTCTGAACTCAATTGCCATATTGTAAGCACTTGCAACACCACGGCCAACTTGAGGTTTCACTATACTCGGAAGAGATAAATTGACTTCAGAAAGCCTTTGCACTAAAACAAGTTCATTAAAATTATCAATAACAACCAAACAAACAACTCATTTCTCAATCCATATACTCTTAGCCATAGTCAACCACAAGATGACACCAGTCATCCCGGACTATAATCCATATCATCACTGCTTCGGGACACTGTCATACAGTTTCCCAACATTACACCATACGCTCCACACTTCTCTGCTACGCCATCCAACCCTTCGTGACACGCCATCCGGTGTATCACGACTTAGTACAGAGTACACTCACGTGAACTCTCTTCCATTCACACTACAAAACCCATCACTGCGATACACGTCTCACGGTGCATCGCTACGCGACACGGAGTACGCGCTACGCGTACTTCCTTCGCTACAACACTCATCAACACGATGCACATCACACGATGCATCGCCATACCACACGGAGTACACTACATGCGTACTCCCTTCCTTCTACGACCCACATCACTACAGCGCACGTCGCGCGGCGCGTCGCTGCATTACACAGAATACGCTACACGCGTATTCTCTTCACACAACCCGCCGTATCACATCTACGGCATCCATCTCACGCCTATACTTCACAGCACAGTCCACAAAACTACAAAATCAAGCCTAACACTTCACAACCACACTTCGTTTCACAACTACGCAGCGAACTCCACAAACACTAACTACACAGTCTACAGCCAACCAAATCAACTATGTTAAACATAAATAACTAAAGATAGAGGGTTATACCATCGACGGGATAACCCGTGCGTCGCTCGCTGCTCGTCACGAACATGCGTCGGAGGAGCATACGTGGCGGTACGGTGTCTGTCCACCACATAAAGTGGTAGTTTGGGCTTGAGAAAGGCTAGGCGTGGTCTTGGAAGACTCACGGTCGCCTTGTGATGGTCAAAGGTGGCGGAGCACGGCGGCATCACGCCGTGAACAGTAACTCCGAACGGTGAGCGGAGGAGACGCGAGGTAGCGAAAAGCCATAGAACTTCATGGAAAGCTAGGGAAAGGTAGAGGAACATGTGGTGGAGCTGTGGTGGCGAGGTGGTGGTCGGACGGTGGCTAACGGCGGCAGATCGGCCGTTTGAAACCATTTTTGGCCTTGGAGAGTGCGGGAGAGTGTGAGCTCTACGAAGCTCCGTTGGCCATGAAATTTCTTGGAGAGGTTCATGAGGATGAGAGGAACAAGATGGTGGTGGTGAAACACCACGGGTGGCCGTGTACGGCGGCGCACGGTGGTGCAACCGAACGGGTGTTTTGAGAAACCCATATGAGAAAAAGTGAGAGTTTGGGAAAAAGAAAGACATGGGGAGGAAGCCCTTGATGTGGTGAATCCAATGGTGGTGCTTGGTGGCTGATTTGGCCGTGTATGGTGGTCCAAAATGGTGAAAAGCCTTAAAAACCCATTTGTTTGGAGGCGAGAGTGGCGGCTAACCGTGGCTCGGATGGAGGTGAAACTTGGAGGGGATGTTCACCGGTGAGAGGGGAAGAAATCTGGGTGGGTGGTGTAGTCCACGCCGCCGGCGAGCGGCGGTTCTGGGCGGAGAAAGAAATCGGCAACAGGGGAGAAAACAGGGCAGGGGCAGCAACTTCCGGGGGCTCTCGGCGACTAACGGCTGGTCCGATGGCTCTGAAAATTGGTGTGTATGAACTATGGTGAAAGGGGAAGAGAATGGCGGGGGTGGTGTACGACACCTCCACCGGACGGCGGAGAAACGGGCGGTCAAAGGGGCGGCGACGGTAATGAGACAAGAAGGAAGAGCACGGGAAGAGAGAGAGAATTGGTGGCCGGCGTTGCACACCTCCGGTGCAGATGTGTTCGCCGGTGAGGGAGGGACATGCCGGAGGTGGAGGTGAGGCACGGCGGCCGGAGGTGGCGCCGGTAGGAAGCTAGAACCGATCAGCTATGGTGGAAGGGTGTAAGTCGACCATGGAGAGAAGGAGAGGAAAGAGAAGAAAAAAAAAGAAAAAAGGAAAAATGAAGGAAAAAGGGTAGGAGCCTAGGTAATAAACTTCAATCCTACGTTTTGGGATCCTCAAATAATTCAACGGTGAATTAAAACACTGATTAAAAACGCGTAAATGTTTTATTTTAAATAAAACACTTTAAATAAAACACCACGATGAATTAAGGTAGAATATTATTTTATAAACTAAAATTTATAAAATAATATTTCCTCATCATTATATAAAATGATAAAGTACCGTTAATTAATCGAAGATGATAAAACCAATTAATTTAAATAAGAGTTTTCAACGTAAAATTAAACATCTTAATATCTTAAAACAACTAAAATATTTAATCTAAGTAATTATCCACAATTATAATATTTTCAGAGCTCATTAAATTATTATAATTGTGCTACTTTAAAAACAAACTTATCTAATACTTTGAAATTCGATGGATAAGATCCGGGAAAACGCCATCGAGGTACAACGCTTAGGATAAAACTGTTCATGATTTTACAGCTGTCGGTGAAGAACAAATTACGTGATTTACGGAAAAGATAATCTATACGCGTGATTCCAGATGAGGGTAAAGACGAGAGAGATGTGATTGCTGTCGGGAAAGAATCCAAAACTGATAATTTTAGCGGGCTGTTACATTTACATTTCAAGGCATGTTCCTTTTTATGAAAATAATTTTCCTTTCTCCATCACACATGCAGCCTCCTCTTCTAATTCTACTCAATTGTTTCACGTTCGACCAGTGCCCACTTTTCTTCATAAAAATTCTGCTCCAGTTGCTCAATTTACTACTACACCCCTATCTTACTCTACCACACCTACAGGTCTTGTTCAGTCTCAATTGCAACAGGAACTAGTTTCCTCTATTGATATTGCACAAATGAAGTCTTCAAATTCCCAAGATGTGTTAGTGCCTCCAAATCCCGACCCCTCTTGCACCCATCCAATGGTTACTCAGAACCAAGATGGGACGTGACAGCCCAAGGTTTTTCTCTCTACCAGACATCCACTTCCAACTTGTTTTCCTCCTGCACATGTTAACCAACCCTCTGAGCCAAAACATATAAACAAGCTCTCAAGGATCCCCTTCGGAAAGAGGCCATGCAATCTGAAATAGATACATTACATGCCAACAAAACTTGAACTCTTGTTCCTCAGCCAATGGATGTCAACTTAGTCAGCTGTAAGTGGGTTTTTAAGATTAAAACTTAAGCAAATGGTTCTATTTAAAGATACAAAGCTCGGCTTGTTGCATGAGGTTTTAATCATGTTGAACCCAAGGTTTCAAGTTTCGTGTAATTATAAATCTACACATGGATTTTGATGATAACAAATGAATTCAAAGAATAAAGGAGTCTCAAGCTCAAGTTGTCCACACAATGGAATTAAGTACATCAAGGAACCAAGCATGAGCAAGAAGGGAACAAGTTTACATTAAAATCATAGAGTAATGTTGTAAATCTCTTAAAAATTCGAAATTAAGATTAAGGCTCAAAATTAATATTTTATCATAAAACATTAAAATACATTTTCCACATGTGCATGAATATTTTGAAAATTAAATTTGAAAATTTTGAAAGATGATTAATTGTCATCTTTCACATGTGCATGTTTTATTTGAATTTTTTTGACTTATGCAAAAGGTAGATGTCTTTGTTTGAAAATTTTGAAAAGTAAAGTGTGCTCCTTTTATTATATGCAAAAAGTAAAAGATTAGGTTTGAATTTTTTGAAAAGTAAAGGGTGCTCCTTTTGTCATATGCAAAAAATAAAAAGATTATGTCTGAATTTTTTGAAAAGTGAATGATGATGTCTTTGACATGTGAATCTTTTTAAATTTGAATATGAAGTCTCATATGCCTATAAATAGATCATTTGAGAGCTTCACATTTACAACACTAAAAGTATACAATATTCATTCAAAGCTTTCATTCTCTATCTCTAAGTATTGAGCCTTAACCCTTGTTCATTTTGAGAGATATAGTTTGTGCTGTATTGTTCTTATTTCATTCATTAAGGAGTGTTTTTCTAATAACCTACCCACTATCTGCTCTTGTATCAGTAAAAGGGTGTGTATAACTCTTGTGCGTGTAGAAAGTGTTCTACACAAAGAATAGTTGAATCATCACGTGTAAGGTGATTGCAAGTGTAGAGGGTGTTCTACACGAATCCTTTGTAGCGGTGTTGTTCAAATGTGTAATAGGTTTCTATCTCCACCTGAAGGAAGTTGAATAGTGAATTCGGGAATTCTTAAGGGGTAGCTTGAGGTCAGGACGTAGGCAATGAGGCCGAACCTCGTTAACATACTGAATTTGCTTCTCTCTTACCCTTACTCTTTATATTTATTGTTGTTTCATATTTTGTTTATATTTTATATTATATATTTGATTTATAATTATTATTATTTTTAAATACAACTCAATTTACCCCCTCTTGTGTTAGTCATCTGGGCAACAAATCAACTTTACGATCTTGATTATGATGAAACTTTCAGTCACGTTGTTAAGCCTGCTATGATTCGATTGGTGCTCAACTTTGCTCTTTCTCAAAATTGGTCATTACGCCAACTAGATGTTAATAATGCCTTTTTAAATGGAGATTTATAGAAAAAAAAAAGTCTATCTCACTCAACCACCTGGATTTGAGGATTCTACTTATCCTCATTATGTTTGTTAGCTTCACAAGGCATTATATGGACTAAAGCAGGCTCCTTATGCGTGGTACATGAAGTTTAGTGCTTATATCCAACAAATGGGTTTCAACTGGTGTCCATATGACACATCCTTATTTTTCCATCGTCAAGGTATGAATATTATTATTCTTTATATTCATGTGGACGATATTATCATTACCGGTTCTTCAGAGTCATCCATCAGTGCTTTCCTTTCTCATATGTTAAAAGTATTTCATATGAATGATCTTGGAGACTTGCATTATTTCCTTGGGTTTCAGGTCTCTCGTGACAATGACACTTTCATATTATACCAAACAAAATACTTGCTCTCTCTTCTCAACATATTTGGCCTTGAAGGAGTCAAGCCCGTTCCAACACCCATGACTTCTGGTAATTCACCTTCAGCCACTGATGGTCCTCTACTCACAGAGCCAACTCTGTTTCTGCAAATGGTGGGGTATTTATAGTACCTCACTTTAACAAGATCGGATATAGCCTATGTCGTACACTTTGTTTGCCAATTTATGCAAGCTCCCCGTGCTTCACACCTAGTTGCAATAAAAAAAATTTATCGATATTTAAAGGGTAATATAAATCTGGGACTTCAGTTTGTAAAAACAACTTTGTCTTCTCTTGTTGGCTTCACTAATGTGGATTGGGCATGCTCTAAGGATGACAAGTGCTCAACTACAAGATTTGCTATTTTTATGGGTCCAAATTTACTATCATGGGGTGCCAAGAAGCAAGCAACCGTCTCTAGATCAACTGCCGAAGCCGAATACTGAGCTTTGGCATCTAATACTGCATAATCAATGTGGTTTATGAATTTACTTCAAAGCTTGGGCTACTCACTTCCACCTTCTACATTACACTGTGATAATATAAGTGCCTTGAATATTGCTAAAAATCCATTGTTCCACCACCGCACGAAACATATTGAAATTGATGTTCATTTTGTGCGAGAATAGGTAGCCTGGGGTGTTATTACTCTTGCTCTTATTCCGGGACATGATCAGGTTGCAGACATATTTACAAAATCGTTGTCCAGTGCCAAGTTCAATCCAAATCACAGTAAGCTCTGTGTTCAACGAGTCCCACCTTGAACTTGAGGGGGAATGAAGAAACATATCTCTATGATTTATGCTTTTCCTTAAATAGCTGCTGAGATCACTCTCTCCGTTATTCTTTTTGTGTATATTTTTCAACTTATTGTAAATAATAGATTTAGGTTTGTTTTTTTTTTCCTTATTTACTTTGTACATACTGTAATGCTCCTCTGTAATATTATATAAGTCAATACAACAACCATACAAATGTAGGCTACTTTATTTCCTTTCAAAACTGTCCAATAATGAGCATAGACCATGTAACTCAAAAATGTCCAGCCATGAGCATAGAGCAAAGAAAAAAATAGTCCAAACATATAAAGAGCAAATTAAAGTGGATAGTTGAACCTTGAAAATAAAACAAGATATCAAAGTATTTGATTCTTTAAAACAGACCATATTGTATCAAAAGCATACAAAAGAATATCATACAATTCAATTCGAGGCAAGTTATGGTTTGAAAATTAAACCCAAACCATACACCAACACATAAATATCGTCCATTATTAGATAGCTCAATTTGTTGGAAAATGGTTCTATGGGTTTGTCCAAAAGCTTAGGGCCATTGCATTATAAAAGTAATGCATGAAGTGAGATTTGTCAAAATCTGTATCCCCTTTTGTGCTAAGATGGGTGTATCCCTTGGTCTATATTCTATATTCCCACTAACATGTTTCTAAATAACTATTGCACAAATCTATTATATTGTGATATGATATATTTTGCATTCCTTTCAATTCTTCATCATTTAAAGATAAAACTATAACTTGAACATGACATAAAAATTGTTTATGCAAATACCACGACCTATGAGAAGGTGTTCAAGGCGGCTACCTCACCAAAAGTCTTTTGAAATTATAGAAGATTTTGACATTTCATAAAAAGCTAAGATGAGTGTATAAAAGAGGATGCCCCAATTTCAACTAAACAGGTTATGCTTAACTTACTGCACCAAAACCATTAAAACTAAACCATCCACAATAACCATTAGAACAGAAGAGGGTAACTGAATTGAGGTCCAATTACTTAATGGATGAAACAATTATAATTAGTTTTAATTGAAGTCCAACTGAAGTGGACTTGACTAAATTAAAGACTAGTGATACTTTTTAGCTTCTAATGAAAAAATTATCACAAATACAGAGCCTTATAGTTTTGGTGAAAACACAAAATCTGTAGATACTTCAAGTTAGTATATATCTTCCGTTCTGTTAGGTGAAGTTCACATTACAATTGCGATCTTATATTGCAGTCCTTAGTGTATAAAGCTTCTTATGCCACACACCAGACTACATGCCAAATGCCAGAGCAATACATATAAGAAATTGTAAGCACAAATAATAGATTAGACCATATACCAAAGCACACCAATTTTACATACTAAAGCATAAATTAGACCACATACCATACTACAGAGCAAGCACCAATTTAAACATTATGCTCCCCAACACATCACAAATGAATCTTTAAAGAGAAAGCACAGATTAACCACAAAGCAAGCACCAATTTAAACATTATGCATCGAAAGCACCACAGATCAAATGAGTTTTTGAAAAAATCAGCTAATACAAATAGAAATCGAATCCACAAGGGAAAATAGGAATTTTTACCCTTGCCACACAATAGAAATCGAAATAGACCAAGTTAGAGAGGCAATCTAGGGCAAAACTCTCAAGTCCCAACCCAACAATGCAACCATAAATATTTGATGTCAAGATTCTATCCCAAACTGATACAACATTGTTTACTACTCCTGACCTAAGCTAAGAGAGAAGAAATTGACAACTTTCGGACAAGGAAAGAAGCAACGAAACTGGGAAAAAAAATGGAGAGAAGGGGAGAGAGGGAGTGTCAAGCCAATCTAGAAGGAAGAGAGAAAGGGAGGAGAGAAAATGGAGAGACAAAAATGAAAGAGTGTTCAGAGTTGGAGAGAAGGGAGAAAATGAGACGAAGAGAAGGGGGTGTTAGGAGAAGGGAGACTCACGAGGAAAAATAATAGAGTTGGTTACTAGTAATTTTGTAATAATAAAATAATGGAGATGTCTATGAACAGTTACTAGCCAAACATAGAAATCACTTTGCAAATACTATACCTCAAAGTTTGCAATGAAAGATTTTACCTAGTCCAATGCAGTAATTTTAAAGGGAAACTCGACATATTTTGGCCAAGACTAGTGTTTATCTAGTCCGATGCTAGTGCTCTTAGGTCACCCTTAAGAAATGTTTTAGCCATAAAGATATTACATAAAAATAAATCCACAAACTGATATAACTTGATGTGATATATTAGATCGTAAAATTATTTTTCTTATAAAGTAGATCTAACATACGTACGTTCGATTATTTTATTATAAGATAGGTGATAAATTAAAATTAAAGCAAAATAACAACAAATACATGAACTTTTAAAATAATGATTTAAACCGTGCATGCTAAAAAAATCATATAAAATTAAATTGGTTATCTTAAAAAAATAACAAAACCAAAGCTTGTTCGTATCTATGAAGGATTTGAAATGTTTAGAGGAGGTTGGAATATATATACCAGTGAATAGGTGGTCGGACTAGTTCAGAATTCAGGGCGGCCCAAAGGTGGGCATATTTTCGGGGAGGGCAAAGGTCTAATACCCTATAGATTATGGAGTGAGTGTGGGCTTTCAACTTGAAGATCTTAACCAAGTTGGACCAAAACTTGTAGGGTCAATCTTTTATTTTTTTACTTTTTTTAATATATTTTTTAATTCTTATATATATATATACTTTTTAAAATTCATAAAATCATTAAAAAAATTCTTTAATTATTATATAAAAAAAAAAACCAATTAGGGTCCACTCTCTGTGGGCATTCTCGGTATGAGTAGTATTTTCCAAAGATCAACATAGTTGTTGTCACCTTTTTGAAACATAAATAGCCAAATTTCTTGATGCGTTTAAACTTTACCCCTCTTGATTTTGATTCCAACCTTTCATCACTTCGGCTCTTATTAATAGCTTATTGTATATATAAAAAATAAAAATAAAAATCTAATTTTGAAAGAAGAGGAGAAAGGTCTATGAGAAAACCCATTTGTAAATTAGTCCAATTTTACTTCTAACGTTGGTGGAAAGATCTTAATCAAGGACTTGGGAAAAAAAAAACCTATAATCCTTACTCAAGTGCAAGTGCAAGATGAGGATTGAAAGAACAGACCAATAAGCATCCAGAAAAGAATCAAACAAGGGAATAAGAGTAATTTCAGTTAGGTGTGGCAAATTTCCTCTACATTTTTCCCAACTCGGATTATGTAATCAAAACCGAAGTATTTGGAATGGCGAAGCACTGGATAGCTGTCTCTACAAGACTCTTTAAATAACACAGCTAGTAAGCATAGGAGTTTCCTGAGTCGATGGTTGGGTTTGGCAAAAGAGCGGTGCTACCGGCACCGCTGATGGCTCCCGCTGGGAGTCATCGGCAAAAAAGAAAAAAAAAATTTTAATACATTTAAATGTTTTAAAAAAATATAAAATATTCTTAATAATATTAAAAAAAAAAATTCTTAATTATTAAGAAAAAAAAAAAAAAAAAAAAATTTTTTGCCAGCGGTGGCTCCCGCTGGGGGCCACCGCTAGAGTTTCTCTTGGCGAAATCGCCCATTTAGCTATATCTGCTTCGGACCCTCCGTAGATTAAACTTCAAAAAAATAAAAGCCTAGGAATACACTGTTTTCTGTATCAGTTCCACACGTATTGATCTTTCTTTTCTCCAATGGGCTGTATACACTTCTGTCTGTCACGTTCTTCTTCTTCTCTCCCATATAAACTACGCTAAAAGACCATCTCTTCTTTATCTTCCAGTGTATATATCTATATTTTGTTTGTTGGGTTTTGGGTGGTGGGTGAAAAATGGCCAATGCATCTGGGTTCTTTACTCACTCGGTTTCCAGCTGGAGAAGGAGGATTCAGCCTCAGATAGGGATTTACCGATCTGGGCTTCTGTCCCCTGATGGATTCTCCAGCAGGGTATTCTGCTCCAGCACCATTCAAGGCCCAGAGAAGCTTTCTTCTGGCGCTTCCCCATCTGAATCTCGTGTGCCCAAGTGACTTTGACTTCTGATTTCTTTTGTATTTTGGTGACGATCGTTTTTTTAAGTTTTTAATGAATGGGTCTTGAATGCAATTGGGTTAGAAAATACTAGCTGAGTTTCTTAAAAAATATTTGAAGATGTATACTTGGGTTTATTATATATGATATCTTTCTGCATGATAATGGATTCGTGATCTTTATTGTCTTATGGGTTTTGCTATTTTTCCTCTTTTTAACTTTGTCTGTGATTGCTGTAGTAGAGCTTATGGATGATTTACTCTTGCTGGGCACTCAAATGTATAAATTCATGGAAGAGAGAATGCACATGATATAATCTATCTAAAGGAATATAGCTTTATTAACTTTTTTATTTGAGATATATAAAGGGTAGTGTTTAAAGTGTTAAGGTCGTTCCTTTCATTTACAGGGACTTTTATTTTGAGGAGAACTGAACGTAGTTGTTATAAATTAGTTGCTGGGACTTTCATAGGAGTAAAAGCTTTTCTAAATTGTAGTTGAGATTAATGGGTATAAGCTTTCAGGCTTGTCTAATGGCTTATGCTTTCTACTAAAAGTGGAAGGTATTGGAACAGTCTTTATGAAGGTGATGGAGGAGTTCCAAGATGAAACGAGAGTCATAGAGAAGTGAAGATGTTGCTTCCTTAACATAAAGGAGGTAGACTTCATAGCTATTGCTATTTGGCTTGGTTCAATGACACCATATACATCTTCCAGAAATGGTATTGGTTAAGTGAAAACCGTAAATGCCTTATCTTTTGAATGGAACTCTCTTTTTGTGGCAAAGAGTCTTGTGCCATTAGCTTTGAATGCTGTGAAGATTTTTAATATCATCAACTCCTCCTTCTTTCCTGTATCCTGTATCTTGTTTTCTGTGGGATTAGAGGCTCACTTGTGCCTGTCCTTGACTGCTATAGATGGTTTTATTATACTTTGTTTTAAAGTCCAACGAATTTATCCATTAGGGTGCAGTGTAGTGGCTAAAGGGTGGATTTAGGCTGAGCTGCAGGCTCAGACATCCAGGGTCTGATTCCACGCTAAGAGTTTCCCTCAATTAACTGATACACGGTTTTGATGGGCGGGGTTGTGTGTCTTGGGTTTACTCTTTAGGGGTGAATTTGAAGGCTCTACCTCGATGAGGTTCCACATTATTAAAAGAATTCCAGCCAAATTAGAGTCATCCTCAGTTTGATATCTGAATGGTAAAATGGAAAGAGAATTTTGAATTAGAAATGGCAATCTCAGTTATACTAGTTGTTATCCTGATCCTATACTTTGGAAATGAATATTAACAGGTTGGTCAGTAAAGGCTGCAAATTAGTTGGTTGTGGTTCAGCGGCACCCACCCTGAAGGTTTCAAACGATGATCTTGCAAAAATAGTTGATACTTCTGATGAATGGATATCTGTTCGAACTGGGATTCGTAACCGCCGGGTTCTTTCAGGTCAATTCTTAGTTGCAATACATGATGATGCCAAAAATGGATACATGTGAAGCATCTGTGGTACTTTACTTTTGCTAGCCCAAATATAAAATAAAACAGAGGTTGCTTTTCTTGTTTTTACCACAGCCTCTTGATTAAGATGATCAAACTCTTGAGCCTGGGGAAGGCTGTTCAGCTTAATGAGTCTCTCACTTGACTGAGTCTTGCCAATTGTCTGTGTTTTTTCTATCCAAGAAGATCGTTCAGGCTTTGCTAACTTATATCTGAGAGTCCAAGCTTATGGTAGATTTAACCTGGTTGAATATTGAAGGGTTTTTTTCCTACTTATAAAAAAAATAAAAAAATAAATTAAAAAAAAAGAATTGAAGGGTTTTTGAATGCTTGTGCTGGATAACTTAGTGTCTGCACCTTTTTTTAATCTATGGCACCATTCTTATGAAATGGAAATCTTAGGACATGTTTGATACTTAAAACTCTCATTTCTCTGTAAAAATTTTAATTTTTCATACAAGCATACTTTACTAAAAAGAAAATCATCTCTAAATTTTCTCTGTCGTTTTTAGCCCTGTTTCTGTGAAAATGAAAAAAACAAAACCAATTTCTCAAAAAAGACAACTCACAAATATCTTCCCAAACATATTTTCAGTGGATCCCATCACTTTCAAATCCAACAATAAAATCACATCTAAAAGATTTTACATTTTCAAAAATGCTTTCTACAGGCCCAAAAAATTTCACAAACACCAATAAAAACATCTAAAAAAAGTTCTCAATGATTACAATAATCTCAAGAATCTTTCACTGCAAAACAAGCCCCAAATGTGTTTACACAATGGCCTTCTGATTATGAAAACTGCGAATTACTTCTTTCACTGTTTCTCTTACAGGCAAGGATAGCTTGACAACTTTATCGGTAGAGGCCGCAAGGAAAGCTCTTGAGATGGCACAGGTTGAGGCTGATGATGTGGACCTAGTCTTGATGTGCACATCTACCCCAGAAGATCTTTTTGGAAGTGCTCCTCAGGTATAGGGATATGAGATGATATATTCCAAAAATTGGACTAAGTTGAAATAGTGATGTTGCTAGTTTTCTTAGTTAAGGTTCAACTGCATGTATGTTTTAGATGATCTAGGGGTGCTTGGTTGTCATTCTAAGAAAAGTTGCCTGGACATGGCTAGCTGGAAAATGATTTTGTGCTGTGTATGTTTGTTAAGGAACTTTGATCAATCATGAACTTTACTTGTTTATTCCCTGCTTGCTTGGGTGCAATAATTTTGGAGAAATGTTTTAGCCACAAAGAGATCTTACAAAAGTAAATTTACAAACTGACGTGATATGATGTGGTACGCTAGATTGTAAAACTATTTTTATTGTAAATTAGATCTAATGTATTATATGAAGCCATGTCAGTTTGTGAATTTACATTTGTGGGATCTCTTTGTATCTGTAGCAGTTTTCTAAATTTTGAAGTATAGAAGGTTCTTTCTTAAAATCTGAATTTCTGTTTTCAAATATATCTGCCACACGCAAGCACTTATTTGTTTAAGAGAATATCTTTTATCCTATGATTTTGTGTATATTCTTGTTTCAAAAAGGGTACCCTCCCTTTTGAACTATCAGAATTACGAGGTCGGTGATGCAAAAAGAAAAGGTTATGCAAGCTGCATATCCATTTATTGAATTGTGTCAGATAACATACAGTTTCTTATTGAAATTTGATATCACCATCTATTACCCCAAGAAAGTGTTATTGGCTTATTCATCATGGCATGATTTGTTTGAAACCTTGTTGGAAACTTCAAAAAGTGTAAGAGGACTATATTGGGTGTCGATGTTTGATATGTATTTGACAGAACACATCCTCATGTATTTTCCTATTTGCTGAGTAATAAGCCCTGAACGGCTGGTTTGGTTGGACTCAAATAGGAATTTTTGGGCTTAACTTAAGCTCAAATATTTTCCCAACTTCTTTTGTCTAGCTTCGTTCGCTTCTATCCATTTTTATTTGAATTTAATTCTAGTCATGAGTCTATTGTCCTTTAACTGCTTCCTATTTAGCTGGTATCATAAGCACTCTAAAGACTCTTCTATGCTCCTCCTTTTGGTGGTGGTGCAATTTTCAGATCCAAAAAGCACTTGGCTGCAAAAGAAATCCTTTGGCTTATGATATTACAGCTGCATGTAGCGGATTTGTGTTGGGTCTAGTATCAGCTGCATGTCACATTAGGGGTAAAGGATTTGTCTACTTTTCTGTAAGGAGGTCTCAGTTACTTTTGTGGCTAAAATATCTAACCTCTACCTCTGTAAATTTTAGGAGGCGGATTTCAAAACGTTCTGGTGATCGGAGCTGATTCCCTTTCTCGATATGTTGATTGGACGGATAGAGGTACCTGTATTCTCTTTGGTGATGCTGCTGGTGCTGTATTAGTGCAGGTAGTTATTTTTGGTGTTTTGAATTTTAATAGTTTTGTGAACACTTGAATTTTTTTGTAAATCTGCCCTTGAAAAAGACTTATCCTATCTTTTGAATATGTCCCTTCAACTGAAAACCTTTAGGAGTTGGCTTCATTATGAGGGAGTCGTATAGAGAACTAATGCAATACTGTAGTTGGCAATACAATGACATTGAGTTTGTCTGTCCATGGCCTTGTCATAATGTATCTAATAATTTGAACACTAAAGAATGGTTTGGCCAATAAGCATCATATTTCTTTCTTAGTTGAGATTTGAGAATGTTAAACTCCTAATCCTTGTTTTAGACTTGTTTCTAGTTTAATAACTTTTGACATTGACATGAGGACCCAATATCTGAACTTTTGTTTCTTGTCATCTGTTCCGAGTGAAGGCTATGTTCTGCATGAGACTTGTATGAGGAGATCGTGTCTCCATGTTCCAAAATTGGGAGATCAGAGGGATCAAACATCTAGATGCTTACTGCCCCCCACATGGCGTACTCATATCTCATATCTGTCTTTGTAACATGAGTTTACACTCTTAGAAGCCAAATGGTTGAAAAGTTGCTATTATGAATTCTGACTGCTTAGACAATTGTTTTTCAGCTCTAAGCCCCTGTATCCAATGTATGACTCTAGGTTCGATCTCCCTCAATACTTTTTGTGGGAATGCCAATTCAATTGTTGCTTAAGGATTATAATTACCTCACACCTACTTTTATAACAGTTCATGCCTATGGGAAACACATCTTGGCATTTTTTTTATATAAAAACTATTCTGCAGGCCTGCGACAGTGAAGAAGATGGTTTATTTAGTTTTGACCTGCATAGTGATGGTGATGGCCAAAGGCATGTGCTTTCTACTTGTGACTAAACAGACTTTTCAACTCTTCAAACAGACTTTTCAACTCTTCTATTAGGGATGTGACTGAGCACTTACCTCCCTTTATGCAGACATCTGAATGCCACCGTCAAACAGAATGAAATGGATTATGTGGTGGGATCTAATGGTTCAGTGTTAGGCTTCCCTCTGAGGCAATCTTCATATTCCTGTATTCAAATGAATGGCAAAGAGGTCTTTCGCTTTGCCGTACGATGTGTGCCACAGTCAATCAAGTCTGCCCTTGAAAAGGCTGGTCTCCCCAGATCGAGCATTGATTGGCTACTCCTTCATCAGGTATGCTATGTATTAACTACAAATTAAACATAATTAATCTGATGCTTAAAATCTAAGATACGCCAGATCACTCACAGTCGACCTAATCTATGAAAAGCTTAGCTCATTAAACAATATCTTTCATCTGCTTTTGGTGTTGTTCTATTATGACATGTGATAATTGTTTCATTATCTTTAGCCTTAAAAAGAATTTGATGATAGTCCAGGGGAAATATTAAATTTGTAGGTCAAAATCAGTGTTGTTCAAGGTTTTGGCACATAATTGTTGTTCTCTTGCTGGGACAACCAAAAAGTATGCCTGGACTTGTGCTTTGATATGCTCCTGTTGGAAGTCACTTTCGAGGATGCATAACTACTAGGCTTCTTGATGGCAGTATAAAAATCCAAGTCTGGCAACTTAAGTCAAAATCTTTCTTGATTTCACAAGACTCAATACAAGGCGATACTTGCTATCTTTTCAAATTTCTTATGAAGACCTATTAACAAGGTGGTCTAAACTAGAAAACAGAGATAAAAAATGCTCAATTTCTCTCATTTCATTTCAAATGTTTTAAGTTATTGGGCTATGAAACATTTCGAAGGTTTTTCATACCTAAGGCCCAGACCTTGTACCTGTATTAATGGAGATGAAGTAATGACAGAGTTTGATAACGCAGGCAAACCGAAGAATCATAGATGCAGTCGCTACTCGTCTAGAAGTCCCACCCGAACGGGTGATATCGAATTTGGAAAATTATGGTAACACAAGTGCTGCTTCCATTCCATTAGCATTGGACGAAGCTGTTCGAAGTGGGAAGGTGAAGGCTGGCCATACTATAGCAGCTGCAGGCTTTGGAGCAGGTCTTACTTGGGGTTCTGCTATTGTCAGATGGAGATAAAGCCTCGCCTCTCCAGTCAACCATCGTTTGCAGCCGAGAGAGGAGATTTTGAGATGAAATGCAGTTCTACAATTCCATATGTAGTGCAGATGTTCGAGGAGCATGCAGAAGAAAAAGAAAAGAAAAAGTAGATGAAAAACGGGCATTTTCTCCGCAGTCCTTTTTGTTGTTTGCTTTTATTACAATTTAAGCTTTGGCAAACCTCCCCTCAATAAAATTCAATTCTTTTTCTCCGTCCAATGGTGTTCTAGTTTCCATTGTTCTTCTGCCTCCCCAGTATCAGCATTACCACGGTCCTCATTTAAATGAATCAAAAATGCATCTTTTCTTGTAATGTTGAATGAAATCTCTCCCAACTGACCCAAAAAGAAAGACACGCGAGGCTCAAGTTACCAAAAATTAGGTAAAAGATTTATTACCAAATTGAGATACAAATAATATAATCCTCTGCACTTATGCAATGAACAAATCTGTGAAGTCGAAAGTAATAAATAAAAGAAGGAAACTCATCAATAATAAACAATAATTACAAATACAGGAAATAAAAAAACAGAATCTAAGGAAGTCACTCAACTGCCACTTCTTTAAGCCTAGACTTGATCCTCTGCAGAGTACCTTCGACTGCAATATCAAAGGCATCCTTCTTTGTTCTTAAACCCAACGAACTCTCATGTCTTCTGTACACTACTCTCGGCATTAACTCCAACACCTTCTCTCTCATCCTCTTAACTCTATTTCTAGGTATACCTACCAACACGTCCAAAATCCTCAGCCCCTTAAACACCACCTCCTCTTTTGGTACGTACACCGAGAACTCCCCGTACTCCTCCTCCGGCAAGTGCCACTTATACTGCAACTTCGCCGACGAGTCTTCGAAGAAAACCGGAATGCACCCAGCAAGAATGCTATCAAAAGTGGATCTCCGCGTAGGTGTATCTCCCGGTGGCTGCAAACAAAAGGTTGCTTCCAACATCGGCCTCATGTACCTTATTGGGTCGTGCTCACACGCCCCATTAGAGCAATCCACGACCTCGCACATTTTCTCGTACCCGCCAAGACTTTGAGTCGAGTTATCATTCTCACACTCGGTCCTGATACTCCGCCGGATATTGGGCGTTGCCGAGACCCCTCCGCCTCCGGCGAAGAGCATTAGGGTTGACCTTCTCGACCGCCTCGCGCGGCGTATCCAGGACTCCAAGAAAGCGAGGCTCGGCGGATGAAAAGACGTCGTGTACGGAATCGCTTGCTCCTGCCACGGCCAAGCACTGGCCTCCAACGTCAAAGCCGTCACGTTGTAAAACTCGGGGAGTTGGAGAAACGAAGTGCCCCACGTGGGAGGATCGTTGTCCAGAGATTGCGAGAAGTCCCAAGCAGACCGAGCCATGACCAAGAAATGGTCATGACCCGAGTGGCGAGCCCATATGTGGGGGTTATCATCCCGAACGAAACGGAACAACTCGAGGCCGTGTTCGGCGCTGGCATTGACATCGGGGCCGTAGAGGTAACGGAGGGCGTCGATGCCGGCATAGTAAGGGAGGTAAACGGCATTGGCGAGGTCGGGATCAGGAGTGAGACAAGGGTACTCGAGCATACGACGGTGGAAGATAAGCTCGAGCATAAAAGTGTCGGTGCGGAACCAGCTGTGGGAACGGGAATGGGTCTTTAGACCGAGGCCATGGTTGGGAAGGTAGGGGCAGAAGTCGAAAAAAAGAGGGTACTGAGAGCAGTTGGATAAGAGATCGAGGTTGAATTGCGAGGGGAGGCGTCTGATGTGGATCCAACGGTTGGTGCAGTCAGTGATGGTATTGGTGGGATCTGGGTCTGGGTCAGAGAGGAAATGTTGCTTGGAAACGGCAGATTGGAGGAGTAAGAGGAAGAGGAAGATGACGACAGTGGTGGTGGTGGTGCTGAGAATTGTGGGCATGGAGGAGGCCATGGAACGGGCGTACAGGGATTAGAGTCGGGGTGGGGAGATCAGGAGAGATCAGAGGTTATTGCTATGGAAGTTGGAACCATTGACGTCTCCGTTTTGTTTTGTTTTGGTTCTTTTCTTTCTTTCTGTGTGTTTGTTTTTTCTTTTTTGGGATGTTAATCACATTTTTCACTCTGCTATGAGTGTTTTCATTTTTTGTTTTGGAATAATTGATTTACATTTGTGTCTACGTTGTGTTGTTATGATGAAGAATTCTTTTACGATATATGGTGAGAAGGTGATGATAAAAAAAAAAAAAAAAAAATGGTGATGTGATGGGGAAGAAAAGTAGCGTAGGTAAGTATTTGGAATTGGATTCGAAAACTTTTTATATAAAATATAATAACATCTTAAAAATTCTGTTTAGTTTTAAATTCATCTTATTTTATTATTATAATTTTTTTAAAATTTTATATAAAATAAAATAAATTAATTAAAATTTTTAAATAATAATAATATTAAAAAGTAATGTTATATTTAATTCTTAATTTTAATTTAAAATTATAACTTCTCACCTTATTATTTAAATAACGTATAAAATGTAGACAAGTGGTGGAACTGTAGATTTGCCACGCCATTGTCGGTTAAAGGCTTGTTGGAACCCGTGCCCATATAATGCGGCGGCATTTCCTGCTTTTACAGCACTAGCATTGTACTCGTTAAATTACCTTTAAAATTTGATGAAAACTTTCATATTTATAATTTTACATTGAATTAATTATTATATTTATTAGAATAATAATATAATATTATTTTTTAATAATAATATTTTTAATTTTTTTTCTTCATATTTTGTAGTTATACTAATCATATGGACATTAATAGTTTAATTTAGTACTTAAATAATTTATTTCCAACTAATTTAGAATAAAATAAAATAAAATCATTGCCTATTAAAATTAGAATAAAATATTAGTTTGAAAGTAGAATAATAGACCTTCAAATTTGAAAGAATAGCAACAAATAATGTAGCTCAAAACTTAACAAATACCCATTTGATGAATCCAATATAGGTTCATTTTAAGTAAATTCATCAAAATTTGAAAATGCATTGACTTTTGATGAAGCCAATACTAGTGCTTTTAATGGTGTCCAACACAGTTATAATGGTGGATTGGGGTGGAGCCTACCCTATCCTACCCTAACCTGCCCTACCGGATTAGAATTATAGTGGCTGAAAACTCCAATTAATTATGTTATTTACCATTGAAAAATGCTGGACGCAGTTGACTCGTGCAAGCACTGTGCAAACGGAGCTGACATGGAAAAAATAAAATGGTGCATTATTTTACATTTCCCACCATTTCTTCATTCTCTCTTATTCTAAAGACCTCTCTATGTGAAGCCCCTTCTTTCCCTCTCTTTGTTTCAATTTTCAAAGCCATGAAACCCCTCCCTTCCTCCATTTCTATGTATCTTCTTTTCTCTATGTGCAAAGCAAGAAACTTGAAGTATTTCTCTCCCTTGAAGCTCTTCATTCCTTCCTCTTTGTGTTTTGAAAAACTCAATAATAATCAAGTAGCAAACGAGATGAAAAACTCAATACTTAATGATCATAAGAAACCGCCTTAATCATAAACCGTCCCAAATTCTGCAAGAAAGACGTTATATCATGACCCAAAACCTGAGAACTAGACATTTACAAATATATGGAGGTAGCTATATAAAGTTCTGAGAATAAGAACAAGAAAACCCACTTTCTTGAAGCAAAATTCATTAGAGAAGAACCATTTATAAATAAAACAAAAAAACTAATTTTTCCTCTAAAATCCAGGAAAAAAACAAAATAAATAATTATAAAACCTATATAGGAAACATACCCACAAGTGGCTTCCACTTCTGTGATCTTATGTCTTGAGTTTCTTTATGATGAACTCAAAGACCAAACAAAAGAACCCAGAAAAGTGAAGCAAGAAAAAAAAAAAGAGTTAGAAACTGGGTTTGGAGCAACAAATAGAGACCAAATATGCAATTCTCAGATTTTCAGGAAAAATAGCAAGTGGGTTTGTGGCTAAACCGTAGGCGTGATTTGATTGGGAAATGAGTCCTACGCTTTAAACAATTCTCAGATTTCTTATTCTTCTTCTTCTTCTTTTTATTTATTTATTTTAAAAACCAGCTTACAGGGCATGACACCACATCAGCCGACTACACAATGTCTACATGAGACGATTGTGTCTAGCAAAACTGTTTACCATTTTGGCAGGTAACACAGTATTTATTTTTTTAGAAATATTTTCATTACAAAATAAATATATAAAAATAAATTTATAAATAATATAATTCTTTTAGAATAATAAATAATATAGTTTGATGTAGTATATTAGATTATAAAATTATTTATCTTCTATTAATCTATATTAAAATAAGAGTTAGTCTACATACAGTTTCAAAATGAGAACTACTCATGTAAGTCCATGTAATTATATTTTAAAAAAATTTAAAATTACAATAATATCTTTTTTAAAATAATATATTTTTCTCTTTTAACCTCATTTATCAATGGAACCACGCAATCCCCCAGTAAGAACTGTAAATAAAATTTCTTCTAAAAAAAACAATATTGGCCTTCTCCATATTGGGCTATACACCATTTTGTGGATAAGAATTGGGTCTTTGTCTTGCTTGGGCCCAGAATTTAAATTACACCTCTCTCATTTTCTTTTAGTTTTTTTTAAAAAAAGGACGATATCTTAATTTTATTGATTATTTTCACTCATGTATAAGAAATACATTGTAGTGATAGGGAAACTTGAAGGGTTACAAAGACAAAAGTAAATGAATACCTTGTACATGTAGGAATACCTCTCTCCTTTTCTTACTTCATTAAAAAAAGAAAAAATATAGTTGCAAGCACAATTGTGCACTAATATGTGCACCAATGTGATGTGATTGGTCAAAAAGTAAATTTTATTGAAAACAATGTTAATTTAAATTTTAAATATGAATAAATCAGTATTGATACACAGATTAGTGCGCAACTGTGCTTGTATGTAGCAAAACTCTTAAAAAAATCCCCTCTCCTGGGTCTTGCTATTTGCCTATTTGGTATAGCACTCAGAAAATCAATGGACCGAATTATTAGTATTTTCTTACAAATTTAATGCTGTCTTGTTAGAGCATGGAAGAGATGTTATCCACTTCTGCACATCTGTATGCAAGTCCTAACTAGAAACCTTCCCTTTCTGACATGTCACAAGTCACACACGACTAGGATCCCCAGCCTTCCGGCCCCATCAATCCAGTAAGCATCAACACTGCACAGTCTAATACTGGAGGAGCCTGTCAAGCCCCACACCCGTCAGTCTACCACTCTTTTAAACCTTCCCTCCAAAACATTCCCTCTGCCTTCCACTCTTCTCGCCCAAAGAAGAACGAAACAAGCAAACACCCACCCACCAAAGATCTCTCCTTTTTTCTCTCTTTTTGTATATCCAAGATGTTGAAGGGCCTTTTCACCCGCAAGAAAAGCTCCCGCCCCTTCAAGGACTACTACTCGGACTGGTTCAACATCCTCAAGAACACTCTCCTACCCCTCCTCCGCTGCTCTATCTCCGATCCTTCCCCCACCCTCCTCTCCACCCACGTCGAGATGCTCCACCACCACTTTCAATCCTACTACCACGCCCTCGATCTCGCCTCCTCCCACGATGTTGCTCAGCTCCTCTTCCCCGACTGGCGCAATTCCCTCGAGAAGCCCTTCCTCTGGCTTGGCGACTTCCATCCCTACCTCTTCACTAACCTCCTCCGGTCCTTCATTAATGACACCAATAAATATATTGATGATAAAAACGATGTTTTGATCAACGTGGGTGGAGAGAACTGCGAGTTCTTTGATAAACCGTGGGAAATTGCGATGGCATGGAGGGCCCCGAGTAAAATCTTGATGACCCGGATCGATCAGGTTGAGTGCGGACTGAGGCTGATGGTACCGGCACTGGTGAACCGGGTGAGGAAAGCGCAGGCGGGCCTCGTGGAGCGGATGGTGGAGGATTGGGTCTGGTGTGAAGGGAGAAAGGAGACGGCGAGAACAGTGATTGGTGAGGCAGTGGCGGTGGAGATGGAGGAGATGGTGAGCCTGTTCTTGGACGCGAACAGGCTAAGGAGAAGCGTTCTTGCGGAGATCATCAGCGCTACGAGTGTGTATCAGGCGGCTCTGTTTCTTCTGGGGTTAGCCCAATTCCTTGTTGGGTTGAGGGACCCCGCATTGCTTTCCGAATTCGAAAGGTGCAAGACCCCTCTCAACAAACCAAGCCGCCCTGCGCTTTGATTTTCCTATTTATCTTGTTTTCTTGATCTGAAAAGTGGGTTCTTTTCGAACGTATGGGGGAAGTGGTTTTTGCCTCGTGAACTTTCTTGCATATCTTTGGGGCAGAGTTCTAAATATGGAGCTCTACTTTTAAGTTTTTCTTCGCTATGTTAGTTCGATTGCGTTTCCTATTGTAAAGCATATACCTTTACTGTAAATTACGTTGTTTATATGCCATCAATTTCTCTAATGATTTCAACTTTTCCCTGGAAGTAAGAAATTGGGAGGCCACCACCATGTTATTGATCTGCAACAGTCGTTACAGTCCTGAAAGAAGGCTTGCTGCAATCATCCTGGGTACAAGTTGTAATTTTCAAAACCTTTCCCTGTATCATCTGATTGAAGGTTTCTGATCCCGTTATTGTATGAAGATTGTTGTGGCTGATGGAATTGGTACTCCATGGTCTTTTCAAGAGCTTGATTCAAGGAAAGCGCAAATTAAACAGAACGATGTTGGGTTTTGTTTTGCATCAAACTTCTCCCATTCACGAATATTTTTTACTCCTTTTAGGAGTCCAAAAGCTATTTAGTACTTGTTAATTGATAGAATGAGTTATGCTAGTTGCAACTCTGATGTGTCATCACAACACTTGTTCTTGTTCAGAACCTCAATTACTTATAAAGAGAAAGTTAAAACTCTATTTATTAGTTGATATTGCATGTCTATATCTTCCTCATCAAAATATGAAAGTTTTTCTGATCGAATTATTGGAGACATATTCTATCACGGGCAATTGGGCATGTGCCCTTTGACGAGGGCCTACGCGAGAGTGGATCGCGTGGAAAGGCTTTACATCAAAACCCAACAACTTATCTTGGTTACAACTTACAGGCCGATTTGACGATTGGGCTCACACTTTGTTCGCTACTCAACCGTTTCAACCATAAGCCAATGGGCTTGCTCAGGCTGGCTTGTCTCAACCAAAACCTAGAGCATCTTAAAATCAGAATCTCTGAAAGATTATTGAAGTTTTCAAGATGTCAACGATTGGTTTCAAATCCAATCAATAACATCTTTTTCACGTTAGTTTATATCTTTTTTTTTTTAATATTAATAATTAAAGTCAATAAATATTGGCAATACACCGACCATACCAAAATTCAAGGGCAAACAATGATTTGTTTGCCCTTGAATTTTGGATGTCATGCCTCCATTGTTCTTCAATTATATATAGCCTAATCACCTGAACTCGGGTTTTTTTTTTTGGTCGATAGTTTATTCATCTTAACTTAATTCCTGGCCGATAACATATAGATCATAGTCTTACAAAGATTTACATCATTATGCCAGCCACTTGCATCATGCCCCGACCAGTCATGCATTATCCTTATCAAGATTACTTATATAGTTCACTGATCTGCAGACACACATGCAAGCAGGTTTATTGTAATTGGAAACGTCCTAAACTAAGCCCACTTGATATATTCTCGTCATCATGTGAGTATTATAAGTACTGCTCTTTATCCTTAACAATCATTCTGTACAAACTTAGTACAAGTTGAGAAAATTAATAACTAGAAGGTCGTTTTCCAGATTCCCTTATCGATTTAAAGCTGCACAACCTCTCTTCAGAGTACGCCTGCATGCATGCAAACCTACCTGACACCAAGTTGGAAAGCCAAAATATCGACGTCACATACATTCAGTATCTTCCAACACGAACACCAACTTCTATAGCAACTGATATTTGTTCCAAGGAACCTGAAGATAGACCTTACATTGACAACCTCAACCAGCTAGATTATAATATAGTGCTTCGATGTCTTTAATTTTGTTTGGAAAATTTAGTACTCTGAGGCACAAGAAATTAAAGCGTAAAAATTGCTGCAGAATTATATGGAATGGACAATGCATGAGAGTAACCATGATCTGATTCTCACGTAATTAATTGAGACAACCTGTTCCGGTCATCAACAGATTTCAGAAGCTGTCTTTTTCTTTCTTTTAATATGTTATCCTCCGACCAAAATTTATCTTCTTGTCACTCCTGGCTTCATCTGATCTCTGTCTTTCACTTAAATACGAAGACACACACTGTTGCAATCTGTTTTCATTTATCAAGAAAGTTCAACTTGTTCTCTGCGTCTTTTTAATATGTTATCCTTAAACCAAATTGCCCATCTGCCTTCTCCAATCCTTTAATTGAGTACTAGATCATGATCAACTGGTTTAACGACAACGTTAAATAATATTTCGAGAAACCCTTTATGCAGCGAATACTGCCAGTTTTAGTCACATGAGCATATGAAAAAGTTACAAATTATGAGTGGCAGACACGAGAGGATGGTGTTATAGATAGTTGATTGGAATTGGTCGATGGTAAGCAAGCAAGGAACAACCTGCATGTCAATTCTCATATTATCTCTGCAGACTGTTCTCGATTGACGCTAAATTCAAGTTTGTAAAATTTGGAAGGTAATAATTAATTTTTGACTGCATGCATGGGACCTGCATGGGAAAAATGAACTCTAGAATCCTAGATCTCCAAGAACTTGACGACAGGTGAATTCCTATATATGTTGTAACAGTACTAACACTGATTTTATGGTTGGGACCCCCCGGGCACTAGCCTTTCACTAGTCTCTTATATGCCGATGTGACACTTGCGACAGACAGAGAAAGCGGACCACGCAATACGCATGCATGCCAATTAATACCCTATCATGTCATGAAGCAGAAAACGAAAATTGCAATAGGGAAATATCGAAATGAGGAAATGGACATTGTATCTCACTCGTGTAATATTTCGGGAGAATTGTTTCCATCAAACTCATTTTTATCAAGCTTAGTCATATGATGAATCGCCGAAGATATTATATATATATATATATATATATATATGCCTTCATACAAACATAAAATACGCCGAAGAACGGCAACATAAAAAGAACGGCATCTAATTTTAAGTTGGCTTGAATGTCTTATTCACACTTTTTTTGCACCTGATTTACTACTCTATAATTAGTACAACTGCATCTTTACAGTACGCCGAAGAGTTCCTAGTAAATTGGCTATATTGGGATCGTTTTATCTTCAAATCTATATTTGTGGTGAGATCCTAGGATTCATAGATTAATGTAAAAGGTACTCATTATTGCAGACATGCTTGGCAGGAGGCTACCAAACTTCAATGATTGATGAGTAATTATCATAGTCCGTAATAATGCACCAACGTCATTAATAGGATTGCAACCAATAAGAAGGCTGTATATCATGTATAGAATATATAATGATGCCCTTACCCCTAAACAACAAACCTTTTACAATCCCTGGCCTTTTTTTTTTTTTTACCTTTAAACACAGCTAACACTTATAATTAAAGTTACATTTGAAATTCTAATTAAACATTGACAGAAAGAGAGAGATCAAGCCCCGGCCTCGTGTCGCACCAAGCCGATCGAGCCTCCACTCCTTTGCGTGGCCACTGTTTGAGATTTCAAAAAGCATATATGTCAGTGTGCATCTCAGAAACTTCTTTCTCCATCGTTCGACGAGAGTGCATTAATTCGTGCTCTATCAAAATTTCAAAAAGCCTGGATATATATATATATATATATATATATTTATATTTCATGAATGATCAGACAGATTTGGTGAGCTAAAAGTGTACGTACGTGCTGTCAATTATATGAAGATTCCACCCACCAAAATGTTGGGCACCGACGAATTTAATTAAGCTACGATATATAGGATGCGGTCCACTCGTAACATATGTGCATGCATGTAGACAGCCGCTTGTACGTTGAGGATATTACTAACTTGCACATACCGGCAATATTAGACTAATTCAAAACGTAATATATATGTTTTGACCCCTATATATTAATAAAAGTTTAGAAATATTTTACTCTTAATTATTATAACTTGGTTATAAATAATTGACTTAATGTGCAAGATATGCCAAATGATGTAATTGGTGACGATAATTACATTCCAACTCTCTCCAGCAATCCGTTTTCGACATAAATTTTCACATTGCATCACCATATGATAAACATTTTGGAAAAAGACACTTTTGGGATATTATAATATAATCAAATAAAAATTTTATTTATTTACTTACTATTTATCACCCTATTAATGTTATTTATATTAATATTGTGAAATCACCATTCTTTTTAAACACTTAAATTTATGATAAAAAGTAAATTTTATTATTTAATTTATATCTTAACAAATTTTAAATGACTTTTTTTAAGTTATGAATTCATATGATTAATAAATTTAGAATTGTGAAGAATAATATTGTTCAACGTAAAAATATAGTGAAAGATTATTTTTGTCTTAAAAAAAGAAGAAGAAGAAAATTAGCCTCAAAGTTGAAGTCTTCCACGTCCCAAAAAGGCCGGAGCTGTGCTTGAGGAAACTTGACACAGACGCGCCCGGAATGAGGAGAGATTCCGAGCATGAACGTGAATCCTTTATTCAAAGATTCCTCTCGACCAAGTCTACTGGACGCCGTAACGGACCTTCTTCATTACGCATGTCCTCGTCAGCTCCGACTATTGAGGTGTACCTTTTTACTATGTCAAGGCCACGCCATCGTGACTTTCCTCGTTATGACTGGTGGGGAGTACTGGGGCCCTCCCTTAAATTGTTTTTGGACGGTACCAAAGGGCCCGATTTGGAACGTTGTTGTTTGTCTTGTCACAAAGTATGCCACCACGTCAGAATTTAACATCAATGATTCGGAGGCTTAGGCCCGTTACATATTTAGCTGAGTTTAGATATTTACTCGAGGTAAGTTAAATTTTTTATAAATAATAATGCATGAAATGAAGTAAATTTTATGAAATTTATTAAAGATGAATTTAAATATTAAGATAAGTTTAGATATATTAATAAAAAAATTAAAAAATATTATTAATTTTGCATATAAAAAAATATTGAATTAAAAAAATTATGAATCTTACGTGTAAAGAAATTTTAAATTAAAATAAATTTAATAATTTAAAAATTAAATATTTAAATAATATATATAATTTAAACTAAATTTAATTAAATTAATCTCAGCTAAATTTATATCCTAAACCTAAGGCTGTATTTGAATGTTAAGTTAAATTGAGTTGAGTTAAGATGAAAGTTAAAAATTAAATAAAATATTATTATTATTTTAAAATTTTAAAAAAATTAAATTATTTATTATATTTTATATTAAAATTTTAAAAAAATTATAATAATTAAATAAAATGAATTAAAAGAAATTAAATAACCAAACTGGCCTAAGCTTCGTCACGATATCCAAAAAGAATAATAATAACCTTATCACTATTCTTTTACTCTTCTATTAATGACCATTGATTTTTTTTTCTTAATAATTAAGAAATTTTTTTTAAATATTATTATAAATTTTTTATATATTTTAAAAATATTACCTGGCCAACAGTAACTGTAGCAGCATCCTCTGCTAAATCTATCACTATCCTCAATAGGAAAAACGATGGTACAATCAGTGCATTTTAGCCACCTCGATCGGATGCACGAGGCAAAGCTTTGTCTTCTCCGAAAATGACGAGTAACGGTGGGCCCTTTCCCGAAACACGACACCTGTAGAAGCTTAAAATCTTTTGTATTTTTTTGAATAAAATTAAAAAATAAAATAAAATAATAAAAGAATAGTAAAATAGTAATAAAATTATCATTATTTTTTGAAAGATAAGGGACCTACAACGTCTACAGATATAGGTCACGTAAAATTATTTTATATATATATATATTTTAAATATATTTTGAAAAAAAATTCACAATATTATTTAAAAATATTTTTTAATCACTAAATAAAAAATAAAATTACATCGGTAACCTCTCTCTATGAAAAAGCATTATCCTTTGAAAAAATTATTAGCACAATTAATTCTTCCGTGAATTGAATCCCACGATAATATATATATATTAGTAGTTTAATATTTTAAATATAATAAATTTTATAATAAATAGTGTGTTGATACATCAATCTTGCAAACAGTATAAATTTTTTTGATTTTGGGGTTTTGGTCCAACTTTCTTTCTTACGCACAAACGATCTGGATTTGAGATATTTTATAACAAATTATTCAATTTATAAGTCATATATTTTGAGATCCAACTTTGCCTTTTCATTGTGCAAAATATCTAAGTTTCCTTTGAGTTAAATATCTAGTTGAAGATTTCTATAAAGAAATATATATATATATATATCTATCTAGGTGAAGATATTTTATAATGAATTATCTTATTTATAAAGGTTAGTTTGGATTCAGAGCTGAGAAGTAATGATTTTAAATAAAAGTTGAATAAAATATTATTATTATAATTTTATAATTTGAAAATGTTGAATTTGTATTACATTTTGTTTGAAAATTTAAAAGAATTATAATTATGAATTGAGATGAAATGAAACACTTTCTGAATCCAAACGAGATCTAAATCTATCGTACTTTGTGTTTAATCTAGGTGAAGTAACGCTCATTTTCATTTATCTTTGTTTGTTCATGTAATCATTGTGCAAATGTGGTCACCATATATAGAAGTTAGACAGCCATTGTTCAAATGATCATCATGGGTTTGCTTTTGCTTCCCATAAATCTTTAATTGTTTAAAACATAGTTCAAGAGCTCGAAATCCTTAATTCTAACTTTATTTTCTAATGTGTGCATGTGAGAAAGACTAACACATTTTTTCTTTAATTTTGTGTATATTTATGGGCCATATATATTTTGCATTGAAAATGATGTTTTAGAGGTAGATAGAAAAGTACCATCAAATTGTAGTTAGGTGGGGGCAGTTTTTTCGAATATTTAAACATCGAAATAATAATATTAATTAATTATACGGGTACTAACATGTTTTCATAAAGGTAGCTAGCTAGGATTGGTTTGGTATCACCTGAATGTTTGGTTGGCCCTCTAGTCGAGCTTGAGATCAAATATCCCCTATCGACCTTTTAACTACTATCTATTATATTTTCAATTACTATTAAATAATGGTGCGAAAGTGACAATAAAAATAATTATTTTACGAAATAAAAGTTAAACAAATATGACCTTTCTTCTTTACTAAAATTTAAATACACAATATACAACATGTGGACACTATAAATTATAAGTGTCGTGTCATGAACAGATCGCAAGCTAGCTAGGAAAGATATACATGGTATAATTAATACTTTGTCATTGTAATTAAAAACATATATAATTAATTAAGGTGATGAATTGTGTACGCTAGTACTCCTTATATTGAAGATTTATTAATTATATATATATATATTTATATATAATCGAGCCGTAGGGCCCGGCAGTCAATGTGCATGGTCCCCTTGATTGTTAATGAAATCGATCTCTCCTTTTTATATTGAGATTGATAATTAACATAAATCATGTCTTCACTAGTATTATTAACTTCTTATTTTTTTTCATTCTCTGATCGTTTAATATCTGTTTAATTTGATTCTTTATAATGATTCAAGAGAATCGATCGTTTTTATAATATAGTTTTATTTTATTTTTTAAACTATATTCTTATTTATCAGTTTTATTTTTTTTAGAATTAATAATAATATTATACCTGCATTTCATTGGTTTTGGAAATTATTTAATCAAATATATAGATGTTGGGAAATTATGTTAATGTGGGGAGCTGTTAATTAAAGACGTGACTGAAGCATTATTTATCAAGGGAAAAAAAATTATTGGTTCTATTTTTCTTTGAAGTGACGGCCAATATCAACACAATGGGCTATATATATTATAATTTTTAATTAATTTCCTAGTGACTTGATTAACAATATATATACGTGACTTAATTATGATAAGCTAATAATGCAATATGTGAGGTTAAAATGTCTAATAATCGAGACACGAACGTAGTACGTACATGATGACGTACGTACATCTCCATAAAGTTGAACAAACACTATGTTTGTATTAATTAAATATTACTATCGGATTGTCAAATTAATTGATGTGGAATCAGCATAGTACATATATATTTTTTCATTTCTCACAGAGCTCGCGCTGTGTACGTATCAGCCCTTTCGTGATCGATCGATCGATATCATGGGTTCGGGTTTTTCAAATCTTTTTTAAGGAATGAAAGAAAAAAAATTCTATGTATACATATACGTACAAGTAAAGAATACTTGATCTTATACGGTAAGAATTATTCAGCACCGCCCTTTTGAAATTGTCGAGAGCTATGCAGCTAGCTAGCTAGACTTTAGGCTGTGTCCAAACATTGAAAATCTTGATCTTAGTTTAAAGATCAGTGAAACAACGAGGAAACAGCATTATTAATTAAGTTCATCTCCCCTCGAGATCTTGAAGTCAAATTTGAAGTAATTACCAAGTAAAGGAGTTGAACAACTTTTAAAGAATGCAATTATATTTTTTATTTCTTGAGTTCTTGCAACCTAGCTAGTGATACTCATAAGTTACTTTTTCCTCGTATCATTCTCCTCCAATGAGTTAATAAAAAAACGAAAAATGATATTTATAGTCAATAAAGTGTATTAGTGCTGCACAATTATTATTTTTAAAAATTATTATGTTGTGCTTACGCACTTCACGACTATATATAATATTATTCTAAATAAACGGTATTGACACATGACCATATACTACATCATTAACCTTAGCTTTTTATCCATGAATAATATTTTTTGTTGCAAAAGAGTCATTCTATTAATTGCAAATGGACTAATGATTTATTTGGATCAAAATTCTTTCAAGTACTTATTTGGGTTCAAGAGGGTTTCAAATAGGAAAATTATAAACATATGAAGTAAGTTATACAACATTTAATCTTGCCTACAAAATTTACACCGATCGACAACGATAGATCATTATAAGACTTATTTTATACGTCTATTTCTTTTTCAATCAAGATCTTTGAATTCGAATTCGAGAAGACTTTTTTGCAGTCTGCCAACCATAGAAATATTAATTAATACCGATCATACTTAATTCACAGCATGCACTTTCCAATTTGATTACGTGGAAATAATAGTTTTAGTCCACCTTCGCGGAAATAATATATGATATAAATGCTTGAAAGTTAAGTAATCCAATTGGCTTAGTTTTCTTATGCACGTTGCTCAAGCTAGCTAAAAGCGTGGCATTACTAGTCAAAAAGTGCATGATTTCCAAAGAAATGGTGCATTAATACATAATATAACGTGTTAATTTGATCTAATTAGCCTATTTTTCGGTTGTAATGAATTCTTAATTTGTTGCATCTTCTTGGGTTTCGGGTGTGGTGCTTAGAAGGAGAGGTAGTAGCAAAATCACTTTATGATCAATCCTTTTTTTTTTTAATAATTTAAATGCACTATAAATATTTAATCCCCACGTTTACAATATTGTTGATATGAATCAAAATTTGACTAAACAAGGTTTAATTTAAAAAAAAAAGTGTAGAAAATTATTAATTGGGAGTGGGGACCTGCCTACATCGATCTACGACTCGACGTGCAATATATATTGCTTGACAAATATATATATTCATGCTAGTACTAGTGCATGCATGTTCACATATTCATGGCTGGCTGAATTAATGTACTCCAACTAAGTTTAACCAATAACCATTGACCTTTCTGATTTCTTTTTAGTAATGGATCAATCCCCGAATCTTACATTATTATAATTAATAACTGTCTATGACGAAAGCTCTTAGGATACCTTTTTTTTTTAATAGGGGAACCCAAGAAGAAAAAATTTGTGCTACTTAATATAGGGCTCTTTTGAATAGTAACTCTATAATAATTAAAATAGTAAAAAAAAATATCAGATGGTCAATTAATATCGATTGAGTTAGAGTTGCTTTTAGTTAAAATGTCTTGCTGGGTAATCAATTACATTCGGGTATAATTGAGATAATCTCAGATATTTTGTGAATAGTATGAAAAAAGTAGTAAAAAATTAATGATAAAATATTAAATAATAGTGAATAGTAATACAAAATAAGTGAAAAGTAATGATAAAATAATGCATAGTAGTGGAGTATGCTGAGAATACTCTTCTACCCAAACTGGCCGAGTCGATCGATTGATTACTTTAATAACTGTGTATAAATAGAGGACACGTGTCCCATAACAAGATATAAGGTCTTTCAACTAATCAATCAAATGTTTTTCTTAAACTAAGCTGATCACTTAATAAACCCTGCAAATTAGTAAAATAAATCCTATAGAGGGGAGTTGTGGGGGGGTTTCAAATTTCCAACTCTTGATACTCTTTTCAATCTGAACGTGGAGTGCAATATTCTTCCAATAATTCAAACTTTTATAGCCAAGAAATGATCGAGTTCGTGTTCAGCATTAATCTGTTACAGGGATATACCTAAAGATGTCTGTATCATTGCAATGTAGGAAACACCTCAGTCTCACATCGGCACCATATCATCTTAATGTGTCACATTTGTCAATATGGATAAACTAAACTATATCCAATATCATGCAATGTCTACGTGGAAATAACACAACCTTGGGTGAATCCACATGAAAATTACATGATCCAGATTCATGCACTCTTCACAAATCAATCATTATAGACCAGGACAAATATATATATATATATAGTCTGAATATATATGCAGAAGAAGCCACATGAGTTCTGCATGAAAGTGATTGAAGGGCTGCTTCTATATATAATATCCAAATCTCTAGAAAGTGTATGCATGCACCCTTATCACTTGCCTATTAATATACTATATATAGCACAATAGATCACAATGGTGTTCACAACCAATGTACCACATTAACCCTTCACCCAGTAATTCCATTAATGGCTATATTGCATGCCTTCTGATCAACGTATGGAAAGGTGGCTTGTCATGGTCTGTCTGTTTTAATTATTCAAATATCTTCATTAATAACACATTAGAGATTTTTTCGTTATTTTTTGTTTCTAGACAATCTTTCAACAAGGCACTATATATAGTCTCATAAGGGCAACCAACCTTAATTTTATGATATATCACAATATGCGCATTCTTATAAATAAGTGTCAGATTTATTATTTAAATTTTATTTTTTATATAAATTTTATATTTAATTTTTTTCAGAAAAAATGAATATGCGACCATTAGTCGCTCAATGACTATCATTTTTCTCCGAACAAAACATCCACCAAACAATCAATTTCGATGGTGGACAAAAGAACTAAAGCAACACGGCAACCTTGAGATGATGGAGCACGTAGTACACGGTGCTAGTACAGTAGTACCACTCGCACTCATAAATTAGAAGATTCCATCATCGAGATCGCCGAGAAACATCCAACCAAATAACCAACCGTTGGTGGACCCCACGGGCCACGGCTGCCCCCACCCTTTTCTCTCGAAATCGAATACCAATCTGTACACAAATAGATCCCATTTTTCAAAAAAATAAAAAAACAAAAACAAAATAAAACACCGATTTTGCCAGCTCGGATCGTGGGCAACGTGACCTCTTTCTTTTTCGCTAAGTGGGCCACATGACCTCTCCCGCACGAGATTCCCGCGTCTCCAGCCGTAAAAGTCACAACCGAACCAAAACCAACCGTTTTTACGAGCTACTCTACGCCGTTTTCGCGCGTGACTTCCTCCCCCGCCTCACCATCTTCTCCCAAGTGGACCTCTTGTCTTCCTTAAACAGTTTTCCTCTCTCTGATAACTTATGTTATGTTTGGCAGAAAGGAAAATCCTGGAGGGAAAAATATATATATACATTTTTCTTCTATTTTTTTTTCCCGTCACCGACGACTGCCAGCTGCGCATGATAGCGACGCGAGCGTGAAATCCGTCCGTCCTTGCGTGGAGGGCCCTGGCTGACACGTGGCCACGTCACACAGATATGATCACAGGTGCCGTCATTTAAGTGCTTCTCAGGAAAAAAGAAAATAACAGGGAAAAAGAAAAGAAGAGAAAGTAAAATATTATAAACCTAATTGATTTAAATAAAATTGCAGGATGAGAGATATGATACGGTAAATAATGTATAGCGGTCGTGTTTCCCAATTCAACAACCAAGTTACCTTGTTAAGCACGTCTTTTTATTGGCCATAGGCACTCTATAAATACTCGAGCTTCTCGGCATTCCATTCCTTCCTTTCCTTTTAGCTGTAATATACAATATCACAGTTTTCATTTCTCTCTGTAACATTCTAGGGCTTTCAGGTGCATTTCATTTTATCGGAGTTTTTATGGCTATGTTTCATCCTCTTGGATCTTAATTTTGGTGCGGACTCTTGGTTTTCGTTGGCGTACGTCAGATTTTAAGTGTGCTTTCGTTTCAGGTTTTCGATCTGGACGTGTTTGGTTGATAGGAAAAAGAGACCATTATGTTTCTAATTAGATCTTGAATCCAGGTACCTTTTTCCACGATTTTCTTTTCCTATTCCTGCAAAAACAATCCAGATTTTCCACGTGATTTTAACGTAAATGAAATGCTGTTGGGATTTATATCGTGAAATTCACGACCTTTTCATGTCTTCCTATTTGTTAGCTGGATCTTTAGCCCTTTCATACGGTATCCAGCCCATGAACGCCGATGGTTTTGGGTCTATTAATTCTTCCATTTTTCTGTTTATCCTATTAACATGTAGACACGGAGCTGTATATATTACAGAAACTGATTTGACAGCTCGTCTGTTTATTTTCCTTAGTACAATTCTTGCTCTGTCGGTCGCTCATGTAAGTAAGGGGCCGGATCATAAATATTTTGGAAGTTTTGGCAATGTCTCCAAATCACTTTTCCGTTAAATCTAACCAGCAAGAAGAGGAAAAAAAACGAAAGAAAGGAGGCTACAGCATTTGTTTGAGAAAGACTTCGTGTTGTTTAGGTTCCAGTTTTACAGGCATCGACTCGGTACTGGTGGTTGTGATGCCTGAATAAGAATAACATAGCTTAATTTTGTGATTTCAGCTTTGTTTCCAGATCTCTCTCTCTCTCTCTCTCTCTCACTCTCTCTCACACACACACACACACATTTAATCTCTTTTCTTTTTTTTTACCTTTTTCATGGTGGGGGTTTAAGGTTACGTTCGTTTTGGTAGTTGTAGTGTCTTATCGATGCTGGGAAAATATTTTATTTTGTTTTTCCTTGTTTACACGATTCAAAAGTGATGTGGTAGATCTAAATTAAAGCTTATTATATGCTCAAATTTAAGCCCACGTAGGCTTATATATATATATACACACACACGCGTATATATAATACATATAAATAGAAAGGGAAATGCTTGTATGTTCTCTCCATTTGTCACAATTTTTCTTTTTTAAATTTAGTGATTAAGGAAGTGATTTTAAGTGTATTGATATATATTTTTTTTAAAAAAAATGTTTAAATATATTAAAGAGTAAAGGAAAAAAACAAAAAGAAGGCAAAGGGTGACACGCCCAACGATAAACACTGGGCAGTATAGTAGCATCGCCCAAATAGAAATATATATAGCTTTCATGTAATTCAATTTTCATTTAAATCCATTCCAGGTAAAGATACATCCAAGAAATGAAAGAACAAAACTTAGGCGCATTTGGATGTTGAATTGAGTTAAGCTCTTTATGAATAGCAGAGTTGAGATGATTGAGTGAATTTTGTGAGCCCATCTAAAATGAGTTTAGATATGTTATGATGTTAAGATGAGTTTAGATATATTTATAAAAAGTTAAAAAATGTTATGGATCCCGCTTGTAAATATATGTTAAGTTGAAAAAAGTTGTGGATTCTACGCTTAAGAATTTGCACTGACCAAGGATCTGGATTCTGTGATGTTTGTAGATATACAAATGATATAATATATATTATAGTTGCACCATTTGTTGGAAATATATTTTGAATGGGTAACCTTGAGATGTATCTTCGTTTATATTTTTCATAATAGTGTGATATTGTACCTAATATTTTGTTTTAGTCTCACAAAAATTGACAAAAACATTTTTTTTTTCCCATGGTTTCATTTTTAATCCCTTTTCTCAGTAAGAAAAAAGAGAGCTGAGCATTCATTAAATTTTTTGGTTGCTTTTTCTTTTTCTTTTTATTTCTAATTTTCTTCCATGAAATTAGTTGATAATTGGTTTAGATTGGTAGGTGATCTCACCTCATTTCAACTTATCTCATCTCATCTTATCTTATCATTATAATTTTTTTAAATTTTTCATACAAATATAATAAACAATTCAACTTTTTTAAATCCCCATTCAACTTTTTAAAATCTCATAATAATAATAACAATATTTTATTTAACTTTTATCTTTTATCTAAAACCATTTCATCTCATCTCATTTTCCAATCCAAATCACGCAACCTGAGCCTCTCGGGAGAGGTCTCTTTAGATCTGACTTCTACAGTTTTCCTTGAAAAGTTTTAGTCAAAGTGATTTTCCTTTTAAAATATTGTAAGGCCGGTAACAATCATTTTCCTTGGAAAATTCTTAAAGGGTTGCAATCCTTGTCAAATGTGAATAAAATGTGATTGTACAAATGATATTTTTTTCCTTGGATGTTTCAGTGACAATTGAATGGTTCAAACTCGAAAGAGTAGTAACTATTTTACCAGAAAAGGTAATTAATTTGAGGTCTATTAATACATTCACTTCCACTTGCTTTTGTCCTGCGTATACTGTGTTCCCTATCCAACCTTCTCCAATCGCCAAACTTTAGGTATGGTTATGTCCTAAGCTTAGTTATGTTGGTAGTTGACATCAAATTATGATCTAAAGCTACGATTCATTTGTATTTTGTGGTTGTATTCTAGAACAATTCTTTTTTGGAGTTGCTTCAGTCTTCCACGATCAATTTGCTTTCTCATCGCTGGGGAATGCTGCATCTTATTCAAAGCTTCAACTTTCCTCTATAATTGTTGCTCCTGCATTTTTTTTGTTATTTTCAAATTGTGTTCTCTGACTCTTTCCCGTCCCACCTGAAACAATGTCAAAATATTTCATTTCCAATAACATTGGTTTTATAATCAGTTCTGGGTTCAGTCCTTTAGGAAGTGTTTTATGAAGCTCTATTGCACTTGTAATAGGTAGCAAAATATATAGATCATAATATTTTCTTTCTTTCTTTTCTATGAATACCTCAGAAGTTATAATTTTGCTCACCCTTAATTAGTGGCCTCTTTTGATCAGTTTGCAGGTCGAATTTAGATAGATTTTCTGGATATTGGAAGCTCTATCAACCTTTCTCAAACATCTGAGTGCAAACTAAATGATGTTCAGTCCTCTGCTATAGATGCAGTGGAGCATTGGAAATGAGAAGGTACAATTGGTTTGAATATTTACCGTATTTCATTAGCAGTTTTTCCCCTTCGGTAGTAACTATTTCCGTTTATGGCGTACTGTTTCGATGTCATCGACAGTTTCCGGGAAGCTTATGCTTGATGGACTGCAAGCCCAGCAGCAGTGACAAGAAGACGTTGAAGAGGTGGTTTTTCATAGACAAAAGGGTTGGGTAAACAAATCCTGGAATAAGGCGCTTGATTCTGCATTTTGGCTCACAGGCAATTTACATTGTACACATTAACCCCTTTTCTAGTCACTGACTCCCAAGTAATCTGAATCCAATGGACCTGAAATCAAATCATTGTTCTCCGGTTTTAACTGATCCTGCACCAATAAACAAGTCCAGACTTGGCATCCATTCTAGTTTGTTGCCGTACTCGCAGCAAGGAGCTTCGTTCTCCTCGAGTAAGTATGTAACTATTCCAAGGAAAAAGCCTGCAAAGCTTGATGATGTTCGATCTAATGGTTGGTTGGATGCCATGAAGTCCTCTTCTCCCCCTAGGAAAAAGCTAATAAAGGATCTCAGTGTTGAGGTTGCTTTAGATGATGCTGATATTGCTTATTGCTCCTGGATGGTATGCCTGGCCTTTTCTTTTAATTTAATTATCCAGTGATTTGTTGTAAAAAACTAAGCATACTGACAAAATTCTTTCGCTAGCTGTTGGTTCTAAGACTTTATTTTTCCCTTGTAATCTCATTGCAGCTGAAGTATCCATCAGCACTCAACTCTTTTGACCAAATTACAAATTATGCAAAGAACAAAAAGATCGCAATCTTTTCAGATTATGATGGTACTCTTTCTCCAATAGTAGATGACCCAGATCGTGCCCTTATGTCTAATGATGTAAGATTTTCAAGTCTCCTTGTTTTGCTCCTATGTAGCCTTCTTCTTTGTTTGCATTTTCCCGTCCTGATTTTTATGATAACCAAAAGAAAAAAAAATTGTCAGATGCGTTCTGCTGTAAGAAATGTTTCGAAGTTTTTTCCGACAGCGATCATCAGCGGAAGAAGCCGTGATAAGGTAGCTAAGGATCTCGTTGAATAATCTGGAAGTGTTCTGTGCTTGCTTACACACATACACACGTGTGCTTGAGTGCGTGTGTGCATCATTCGGATGCCATTAGAGTCTGAACCATCACATCTTGCAGGTATATGAACTGGTAGGACTAACAGAACTCTGTTATGCCGGTAGTCATGGGATGGATATTATGGGCCCTCTCAGTCACACGGTATCTGATGACTATCCAAATTGTATTAAATCTAATGATCAACAGGTAAGAGATGGCACATCCATTCATAACAGCACCTTTCTTCTCTTGAAGCTTTTACAGCTGCTCTGAATTGTTCTGTTAATCCTTTTTTTTTCTTTTCTATGTTTTGGATTTGGCAGGGTAAGGAGGTAAATCTTTTCCAGCCGGCAAGGGAATTTTTACCCATGATTGACGAGGTCCACAATCCTCTTCAGTTCATATATCGATGTAGGTCTAATGTATCGAACATATTTTCTGATTCTTGGTTGTGCTTTATGCCAGGTTTTTAGAACCCTCGTTGAGAATACCAAGGGGATCAAAGGCGCAAAAGTTGAGAATCACAAGTTTTGTGCCTCTGTACATTACCGTAACGTAGATGAGAAGGTGATGCTTGCTTTTGGTGCTCTGTTTCCAATTTTTTTTCATACGTGTGATGAAATAACTCAAGATGCAAAGTTTTAAAGATGCTTTATGGTTTTGTGACTTCAGAATTGGCCTACTATAGCACAATGCGTTCATGATATTCTAAAGGACTACCCTCGATTGCGGTTAACTCATGGGCGGAAGGTACTTTTTTCTATCTTTCCCGAACAGAACTGGTGTTAATATTCCCTCTTGAATTAAATTCATTTGGTTTTATACAAAGGCTCATTACCATTAATATGGTTAAGTTTTTAACAATTTAGACTCTTCATGTTAACAGAGATTTACTTGATTTCCCCCCTTGTTAGGTTTTAGAAGTCCGTCCTGTGATTGATTGGAACAAGGGAAAAGCAGTTGAATTTCTGCTTGAATCTCTTGGTATTGACTTCTCTCTTTTTATATATCTTTCTGAGTATAAGCAGCAGCCAGCTAGAATTCTGGTTTTCTAATGTTGGGTTGTTGTTGCAGGGCTAAGTAATAGGAATGATGTGCTTCCAATCTATATTGGAGATGATAGTAGTGATGAAGATGCATTCAAGGTAGCACCATTGTGATTGAATTTGATAGGGGTTTGGAATGTCCACTACGTTGTAAGCACAGATAATTGACAAAAATACTCGTATTTCACCAGGTGTTGCGGGAGGGTAATCGAGGATATGGAATACTGGTATCCTCTGTCCCTAAAGAAACCAATGCATTCTACTCTCTCAGGAACCCTGACGAGGTTTACAACTCAGATCTATATATATATATATGATTTTTCTGTAACTTGAATATTTTACTTTGCTTTCAAATGATTGAAAAAACCCTTGAAAAAATATGCAGGTCATGAAATTCCTAAACTCCCTGGTGACATGGAAGCATGAAGCAGCTAAATGATCTACTTGTAGCGGTAGTCATTATTTCTGAATTTTATATTTCTTAATAAACCAAGGCTGTTGGAGCAGCTGGCATTATTTAGTACCTGAATTGGCATACAAGTATTTCCTTCTTTTCTTCTATCTATAAGTATTGTAGCTTTATCTTTGTAAAGTCTTTTAGGCCAAAAGGGGTCTAATTGTATGCACATTTCAGTCCCATTTCTTGAGTTGAATATTTTATATCCTTTACGGCAATCGTGACAATTGAATATATTGTATAATTTCTTATATTTAAAGGTTTGTTCTGTAAATTTCAATGCCTAATGGTTACATATTTAGCTCGAAACTCGTATATTATTGAAGTGTTATGCTCCTAGAGGTATCGTGCATATATCCTCAATTATTTGCTGTCATAAAAATCTTATTGATGTTTGGAATTTTTTATATTCATGTTTTAACATTTTTATATTTATAATGGATTTTACGATAAGAAAGTGCATGTACTAACATACCAGACTTTTAAAGAATCCATTGCTAAAGATGAATTAATGCTTTGAAATTTTAGATGCTAGAAAAATTATACTCATTATTCTCAAACCATATATTATTTTTTAATTTTTAAAATTTTTTCTTTTATCAAATATGTATGATGAGTAGAAAAAATTAATTAGTTTAATAAAAATAAAATAAAAATAAATATAATGTGTGGTGTATAAAAATGATTAATAGCAAAACTCGACCAAAATAAAAACATTTGTGACACTTTTTATCAGACGGGACAAAACAGTTTACCCCCACTAAATTATTTTGCGGGCTCAAACCCATAGCCTGGGGTTGAGTCAGGCCCGACTAACTTAGCCATTGAGAATTTTGATGGGCTATGGAAAGTTAATAACCCTTCGCCCAGTGCCAATGCTGGATCAAGAAATTGATTCGCGTGAGGACCTGACCGAGAATACAAAGGGAGATATTCCGGCCGATTGTCCAAAATGTTATATATATATTTTTTAACAAAATGTTATATCAATCCTCCATTTTTTTTTGTCTTTTAAATGCACTTCAATTCAATTCATGAAGAAAGAAAGTTACAGCTGTGATCAATAAATTCAGATACAAGTCCTAATTATAAGACAACTACTCATTGGTTATACGCTCCCCACACACAAATTTGATTATACCAGATATTGTCTAAAAACTTCATAAACTCTCTAATAATACAGTCATTTTAAGATGTAAGACTCTGTAAAACAACTCATTTCAATCCTCCTGCGATTGTATATTATAATACTTTGTATCTATTAATGTTATTAATTAACCATAATCTCAATATTTGTGTTTCAAATGATTTAATTCTGTTTTATTTACAATTTTAAGACTTGAAACTTCTTGACTGTGAGGGGCCTTTCTTCCTCCCCACATGTCAATCGATCGAGGGTAAAACTTATTTTTATAAAGAAAATTTGTATATTTACAAAGAAAGTTTGTCTATTTAAAACTTATTTTTCATCTAAATATAACGACATCAATTACAATTATAAAAAATAAAAAATTGTTAGTATTAGTACATCATTTCCACTTCAATGTACTACTGGGTGTCGATAAACGCTTAATTTTTCAATATATATACGAACGAGTCATCCATAGTCGCTCCCATCACTCCGAAAACTCCGAGTTCCAACTGAAACACGAAAATATGTCACTCTCCTTGCAATCTCCGCCCTTCTCGGCCCTCTCTTCCTCCTCCTCTCTCCAGGTATGTATGTATGGATAAATAGGTGTGTATGTAAAAAGTATGCATTTGTGTATGAGGGAGTGAATTGATTTTGATGTCAGGGGAGTTTGAGGTTCTCAGCTAGATCAACTGCTTGTAACCTGGTTATACTCAAGCTTCAGAGGTCGTTTCCTCAAATTCGAGCTTCCTCTGGATTTTCGTCCTCTCTCGACACTGGTTATATATCTGGCATTTAGATAGATCCTGATGCAATCTAAAATTTCATTTTTTTTAACCGTATTTTATTTGAATTTTGACGCTGTTGTTGCTCCTGTTGAGATAATTGCTGTTTTTTTTAGGTGCGAGAACTGAATTGGATGCAGTGTCTAGCTTCAGCGAGATTGTTCCGGACACCGTCATTTTCGATGATTTCGAGAGGTTATCTATTCTTCTATCTTTTAATTTATTATTGTTATAATTTTCGTTAGCTGGATATGGAAGTATTATTTAAATTGACTCTCATGAATTATAAAATATGGAAACCAAATGAATATGTTCATCCAAGCTCAGTCTAGCTCCACTTAGTGGAATTAATTGTTTCTTTTTAAGAACCGAGTAAAATAGGAAGCATATAACATATAATCCATTTACTTATTTATTTTTTGGGGGAAAAATCTAGTTGCAAGCATAACCGTGCACTAATATGTGTACCAATTTAATGTGATCGGTCAAAAAGTAGATTTTATTTAAAACAGTGATAATTTAAATTTTAAATATGAAGAAATCAGTATTGGTATACAGATTAGTATACGATTTTGCTTGCATGTAGCAAAATTCTTTTTGGAGCGACAGAATGATGAGCTAGTGTTTTTGTTGATGGTTTTCTTAATAGGTTTCCTCCAACAGCGGCTACAGTTAGCTCCGCACTACTTTTGGGTATATGTAGCCTTCCAGACACCATATTCAGAGTAAGGATCCAGTCTCATCAGAAGGGGCAAAAGACTAGTTTATGATTTGCATATTGATGTTGAAATAGCATATGGTGTTTTTATTCGTCAATTGATTAATCTTTTTATTTTTCAGAATGCTATTGAAATGTCTTTGGCGGATTCAGGGTGTTATGGGCTAGAAAACTCTGAGTTGAGATTGTTATGTTTCTTTAATAAGGTTGGATTTCAAACGTCAAAATTATGAGATATGAATTTGATTGGTTAACTTGACAAAATGGTTTACAACAACTGATGGAAGTGTAGGCCTTGGTGAACGTTGGTGGTGACTTGGCAAAACTAGTCCCTGGTCGAGTTTCAACTGAAGTGGATGCACGTCTTGCTTATGACACACATGGCATTATCAGAAAGGTTGGTTTCTTTAAGGTGTCATTGTTGATCCATTGTTTCAGTGAAAATTCTTTACTTTCATGTTTAAAACGGAGTATATAGTATGGTTATTGATTTTCAGTTTCCATAAACTATTTATTGATTGATAATTCAATCTCTTTCAAGGGAAAAATATCTATTTTTTATGCGTTTGTTTTTCACAAGTAATTGGGTTGGATAATGGCAACCTAGATTTGTTCTATCCGTCTTAATAGTAATTGGGTAGTGTTTTATTGCAGGTGCATGACTTGTTGCATTTGTACAACGAAATTAATGTACCTCCCGAACGATTACTGTTTAAAATTCCCTCAACTTGGCAAGTGAGTATTTGAGCAAGATAGTTCTGTTTTTCACCTAGGAACCTTCCTTAAAGACTTGATTCATGGAAGCTACTGAATCTTTTCATCCTTTTGTTCTAATCACTTATTGGCTCTGTACACAGGGAATAGAGGCCTCAAGATTGCTGGAATCTGAAGGCATACAGACTCATTTGACTTTTGTATACAGGTACACACTGTGACGAGTACTAGTGCTAGCTTGAAAGTCTAAAGCAATTGGACAGTTTTATATTTTCTTTTATTTGGGACAGTTTTTAAATTGTGTCATGCAATTTGAATTAAGAAAACATATTATACGCTACTATATTTTTATTAAATTTAACATATTTAAAGAGTGTTGCACCATGGTGAGGTACACTCAAGGTTATTTCTGGCTAGGGGTACCTATTTCTGAGGTTTATGGGGATTAAAATGTTTATTCTCAGAATATGATATTTCATAAAAAATCTTTCAGGCATGTAACAAAATCTATTAGGTTCAATTAAAGAATGGTTAATTCTCATGAATGATTTTGCCCTAGTCATTGTTTAAGTACATTGGCTTGTCTCAAGTTGCCTTGCTGTTATCTTTTGTGATACCCCATTCTAATAAGTGTAGGTGGTGTATTCCCACATTACTTGAGAATAAGAAGTTCTTGTTATTTATAATGTTCCAATGGGGCTCCAATTACATCATTAACTAGTCCTTTTGGAGTATATACCATGTGGTTGGACCTTTCATTGAGGCGTTACAAATGGTATCAGATCTTATCCCAACTAGAAATGTGGCACTTGAGCCGTGCTACCTATGACGGACTAACCCGACGAGGATGTAGGGAATATAAGAGGGGAGATTGTGATACCCCATTTTGATAAGGGTAGATGGTGTATTGGAAATGAGAAGTACTTGCTCTTTATAATATTTCAATAATGCTTCGATTGTATCATTGACTAGTCCTTTTAGAGTATAGGTAATGTAGCTTGGGCCTTCCATAGGGGCGTTACATCCTTGGCATTCTTAGTTTATTAGATTTTCACGTCTTGTGATGTATCTTAGTCATAGATGGTTTTGACCTGTTTTTTCAGCTTTGCACAAGCCGCAGCAGCAGCCCAAGCTGGTGCTTCTGTTATTCAGATTTTTGTTGGCCGTATAAGGGTAATTTTTCATCTCTGTTGTGTATTGACATTTTCTGTGGAACCTTTAGTTTGGTCATTACAATGCATTCCTTGTCCTTCAGGATTGGGCACGCAACCATTCCGATGACCCTGAGATTGAATCTGCTATCAAAAGGGGAGAGGATCCAGGGTTGGCTTTGGTTAGTTAAACAACACTGATCTTCTGATGTGAAATTAATTTTGATATAGTCTTGTGTAGTTTACCAATCGAAAAAAACATGTTTACGAGTTTCAAATATCATATTAAAATCTGATAGTGTTGTTGATTGGGACTGCGGGCAAACTTGTCTTTTGACAGCCCTGGGGATTGGATAAGGCGGTAAGGGTTTGGAGAGATTTTAGACACAATTCTTACTTAAGAAAAAGAAAGAGACATTCTCATTGAGTTGTAGACCTTTCATTTTAGTAGTACATTTTTAATTTTGTATTTTGCCAACCCTTATCCTGACTGTTCAACCAATGTTGTCAAGATCATTGAAATACTTTGTGGAATGCCATTTTGTTTTCCCACAAAAAGCTTATTTGGTTTGGATACCAAAACCATCTCAACTCATCTCATCTAATCATTACAACTTTCCCAAATTTCCAAATAAAATACAATAAAAAATTCAATCTTTTCAAATTCCAAAATAAAAATAATATTAAAAAATAACATTCTAACAATATTTTATTCAATTTTCATCTTAACTCAATATCCAAACAACCTATTTACCCCCATTGATGGTATTATTTCCACCTTGGCTGTGTGTGATACACCAGTCCGTTTCAATTGTTTACCAAAGTCAAATGCCATTATGCCTTTCTCACTATTTCTATGCTTCTTGCCTTTTAATTAGTTATATGGCACCTTCAACTTGGACCGTATTGCACTCTTATGGTGTTGAGGGGCTGTAACTAGTTGGCAACCTTGGTGTTGCATGTGATCATAGTATCACACAACCAGATTTCCCTCCTTTTGGCCAAATTGGGAATCTCAACTTCCACTACCACATGCACGTCTTCCAATAGTTGTGTCTTAACGTTACAAATTTGTAATTGGAGGTGTAAATTGATTTGTAGGTAACGTTTTATTTCATCATATGTGGTTCCATAACTCAATGCGTGATTCATATTTCATATCATCTCGGAAACAAATCTTAAAGCTCATTTCTTTCTGCATTGAAATAAAAATCTGGTAAGTTGGATAGATTTCTGGTGCTGTTTTTGATCACTCTAGTGACTTGGGTCTACACTTAACAGCCCACGAAGATCAAAATATTCCTAAATCAGACATTCGGTAATTTGCCCTTGCAGGTGTCAAAGGCTTATAATTACATTCACAAGAATGGATATAAATCAAAGTTGATGGCTGCAGCCGTTCGGAACAAGCAGGACTTATTCAGTCTCCTGGGGTAATCATATGACTCACCTTTTATCTATCACATATATACCTGGAAATTCTTGAGAAGTTTTTTCAGAATAACCGCCGATGCTTATGTTCTTCTGTGCTCAGAGTTGACTACATCATTGCACCATTGAAGATATTGCAATCTCTCAAAGAGTCTGTTACTGCTCCTGATGAAAAGTACTCTTTCGTTAGGAGACTCTCTCCAGAGTCTGCTGCCAGCTACAATTTCAGTAAAGAAGAGGTCTGCTTTCTTTTCATATTCTTATCATGTATTCTCTTGAGCATCGGGATTTTCTGTGCTTGAACTGGAAAAAAAAACAGGGAAATGTGGTGTCAAGGTCCTCTCCTTCAAAATATTATCATATATCTGCAGTCACCATTGTCACTGACACATCATTACCTTCCCCTTCAATGGGTAGCACAACCACTGCGAAGATTTCTTTCTCATTGGTTAGGTTGTTTAATATCCTTCTTGGAAAAACTTGACCAATTGATAGTTGCTATGCGACAACACCTTATTGCATGGGTAAAAATCAATCCTGCACAGATTAGATTACTAAAACATTACTGCTGGCTGGTGACTCCTACTTTGATTTCTCTAATTGCTCTTAAATGGTTAACTAATCCGCCATTCATCTTCAGCTTGTGAAGTGGGACCAATTAAGCCTTGCATCAGCCATGGGACCCGCGGCTGTGGCGCTTCTGGCTTCTGGACTAGACGGTTATGTTAACCAAGCCAAGCGAGTGGAAGACTTATTTGGGAAGATTTGGCCTCCCCCAAATGTTTGAGGTGCTCCCCATCCCTTGCCATGCAGATCTATCTTTTTTTTCCAGAAAGTGATGTGAATTAGAGTGTTATCTTTTTCAACACCTGTTTCCAATCGTGGCTCTATCAATTTAGTCGTCGACATTTCCCCGTTAATTTCGACCTTGTTATAACCATCACATACTGCTACCATATGTGCCAGTCAATGAAGATCTGCTCGAGTGTTTTGTGCTCCATCCACTCCATCTCATCTCACCCTATCGATCGATTGCTACGCCATCCCAACTAATTTGACTGTCTAACAGTGCTGCTGCTCCATTTCGACTAACTTGATTGGCTTATTCAAAAGGTGTATGCAAAATTTTTATGATAAATAAAATCATAAATTTTACTCACAAAACAATAGGGATGGTCTAAGTAGGACAGAACGTATACAAAATTATCATTTTTTTCTTTTCATTTGACACTTTTTTTCCTCAAAACTGCTTTCTTAATCTACTGGTGGTTTGAATTTAAGAATGCGTTTGGATATTAAGATGGGTTTAGTCTTATTTATGAGAAATTAAAAAAGGTTGTGGGTCTCACGTATAAAGATGTGTTGAGTTGAAAAAAATTGTGGGTCTCACGTGTAAGGAAGTTTTGATCTCAACTTAGTTTTGCAACCAAACGAAGCTTAAATTGGATTTTCTAAGGTCTATTGTGGTTTCACGAATTTTTTAAACCATTTTATTGTATCTCATCTTAACATTCAAATATCATTTAAATATAAATATTTTTTAATTTTTAATTTTCAAGTTTTTATTTTTTTTTCATTTGATAATTATCTAATAATTATAACTTTTTTAAATTTTTAAATAAAATACAAAAAATAATTCAATATTTTCAAATCTCAAAACTCTTATAATTATATAATCATTACAATCTTTTTAAACTTTCAAACAAAACACAAAAAATAATTCAATTTTTTCAAATGTCAAAACAAAAATAATATTAAAAAATTATATTTTAACATTCTTTTAATTTTATAATTTTGTTATTCAATTTTTTTCTATCTCATTTTTTAAAATTCTATAAAAAATTTAACTCAAATTATTTTATTATTTTTTTTATATAAATTATCTCGTTATTAACTATAAATTTTTCATCTGTTACACTATGACTAATTCGTAGGTTTTAAATTTTGAGTATTACTATTTTCATTTTGTTTATTCGTGATTATTGTGGTGTTCCCAAATTTATAGACTTTGAAATTGGAACAGATATGCAGAGTCCCCAGATAACTGTCATCCGGAAATGACCCTGCCATCCACTCTTGCCCCCATTCTCTGCAGTCGACATCAATAGACGATAACACCCTTAAAACGTGTCGAAGTTTGAGGAAGCCTTTTGTGAAGGGTGCTATCCGCATGATGTGAGGCAAGTCCATGTGGGGGATGGCTTTTCAATCACGCCTCCGCAGGCCAAAAAGCCATCCGTCCTACCCCTTATCTTAGCCAATCTATTGGATCTAAAAAAAATATTCTTAAATCAAAAATATTACGCAAATTATAATAGAATTTAAATTATAAATTAAAATTTATAAAAAAAATATAAAAAAATTTAAACTCATTAGAGTTATATTTTTTATTGTTTTCGCCTCCTAGACCAACCTTTATATAGGGTCTATCCCGCCCCGCACCATGCGAATATCACCCCTAGTTCGAAGTACAATAGAGGCAAGGGTTCAAATAGTGGATCTGATGCAGCCCTTAGCAATATTGCAGTGTATGAAATTTTTGCAAGACATTACCCCTCCACTACCATCTGACCTTCATCTTCATGCAATGAAAGTTTTTATGGATCCTAAAATTCTAAATGTCTTCTAGTACATGACTGCAGAGCTGAGATTACAATGAGTCTGGTCGCTACTCTGACCACACATCTCAGGCTCCCACCGTTTATTTTATTGAAACATTTTAATAAGTTGTAGATTTCAAAATTTGGTGTGTTGATTTGATTTTTGTTGTATTATTAGTTGTTTTGATTTCTAACACTTATTTCGTGTTTGCTAATTTAAGTTCAAACATTAACTTGCGTTTAATGAATGTACTTGCTAAGTTAATAAAAATATTTATTTTTTTGTTTGTAGTATATAAATAGATATAATATTGATTGCCTTTAATGTTTGCTTCAACATTCTTTTGAAAATGGTAGAATGGACAATGATAGTTGGTAGAATGATGAGGTAAACATCGAGGAGAGCGAGGCGAGCAAGAAGGGCTCCAGTAGTAACCTCTCAAATACACTTGACGCAAATAGATGGGTGGAATGAGACATATGGAGAAGCTGTGACGCTTATATCTACGAACAGGTGGCCTTTTAACCATGGTGACGATGGATCAGCAATATAATGCCCAACCTCCTCCTATGCCCAAACCACAACATAACATCAGAGTCTTGAATGGACATTCTGACAACTGTCATGAGATATTCCGAATGAAGGTATATGCATTTATAGCCTTAAGCGATCGGTTAAGTAGAGATGTAGCCTTGCGTGATTCGTCACAAGAAGTCTCGATTGAGGAAGTCTTATGAATGTTTTGTTACACCATCGAACATGGTGTGGTTTAATGAAATGTGGCTGACTGGTTTCAACATTCGGTTGAAACTGTAAATCAACATGTCTACGCAGTAATGCAGGAATTATGTCACCTATCGCGCTAGGTGATTCAACTAACTCAAATGACTGAGGTGATGCCTTATATTTAAGGAAATCCTAAATATTATCTATGGTTCGAGGTAAAAAAAATTTTACATAAGTTACTTTCGTAGGTTAATGAGTGAGAAGTGCATTTTACAAATGCTGTAATGTTATTAATACACGATTTTGAAGTTTATGCAAATTTAATAAAAATCTACAGAAATTTCATGGTGCAATGGATGGGGTCATGATTGATGAATCTGTGTCGGCTTCAATAAGTAATGCATATCTAAATCAATATCACCGGATTGTCCAAAATATCTTGTGTGTTGGAACAAAAGGGGCTGTAAAACAAAAATAGTGAGAGAAAGTTTACTTCAAGTCACGTTACAAATGTCGGTTTTCTTAAAACAATATTTGCCCCAACTAGTTACGGTGCACACAAGTTACAAGCAAATTTGCCTCTAAGATACAATGAAGCTCAGAGTACGTCTGTTTGTCTAACTGTGTTATACATACACGAAATTAGATCCCGAATACCTTTTGATTTTGCTATTCAACCAAGAAATTAGAAATGTGTTCTCTCGAGAATGAACAGATTCTAACAAATTTTGAAGAAATGAAATATTAAAGAGAGAGAGAGAGAGAGAGAGAGAGAGAGAGAGAGAGATTGAATTATATGATCCTCAAATGGCAAGCCAATGGGTCTTTATAGATGACCAAAAGATGTGAACAAAAAATCATTTGCTAAAAACTGTTCGAAATAGGTATATATATTTTGTCTGTGCCCTAAGACACAATAGATGGACTTGGTCCAATGGTTACCTAATAGAGAAACCGGCTGGCACTAGTTTGAATCACAGCATGTGTGTGCACTTGGGGAAATTAATTTTTCCCGTTGCAGCACCTCGTGCATGGGGCCTCTCCTAGTGTGTTGCAATGCTTTGAATGCATGCCCCACATGAAGTGCATTGTGCCCTCTTAAGCCCATGCATTGCAATGCTTCATGTATGGCCCTGAGGCTTGGCTACATGAGTGAAGAGAAATTAAAAACCCCTTTGTCAACCCAAAACCCCTTTGTCAACCCGAAATCTTATAACTCTCATAAACTTTCCATATCTTCTCTCTTTTCAAAATAATTCACAACTTTCAAAATTAACCCAAAAATATTAATTAATACATATAATATATAATTAATTATTTTGAAAATATTTCCAATATTGTGTGTTTGTAATTTTGATATGAAATTCATAGTCTTATACGTCAGGTGGAAAGGTATAGCTCATGATGCTTGTGTTTTAATCGATGTGTTAAAACGTCCGGGGAACGATTTTCTATAGCCTCCAAACTATAATTTGTACACATTATTTAATTTGTACCTTCCCAATTTGCAGTAATTTCTATATACCATCTTTATAAAATATTAATGTTCTGTTAAATTCTCATGTTATTGTTATTTAATAGATTTTGCATTTTCCTACACCGAGGAATTTGTGCTGCCGTATCTAAGGGTGAGGTACCATAGATCTGAACGTTATGGCAATCGTACATTCTAATGATATAAAGATCTATTTAATTATTGGCATTCATCTATTCAGAATATCATGGAACAAACTTTCGGTGTGTTGAATAGGCATTTTCAAATTTGAAATTTAATGCCTCTGTACCTTCCAACTTGGCAGCAATATGTTGTTGTTGCATGTTGTATGATACATAATTTCATACGCATGGTTACACTTAATGCTAAGGTATTTGTGTCGTATAGAGACCCAATGATTATCCATATATGAATGCGGATCATAACACTAGTGAACCATCTCATGTTCCTGGCATGTTGACTACATCAACACAGGCGATGGCCGCAACTAAGGGTGTTATTGCACTATCTATGTGAGTGCATAGTACCTGGCAACAAGGAAACACCTAAATTTCAATATGGTGTAGCAATCTCTTTGTTTATGTCAGCATCTAACAACGAACAATAAATGGTAAATTAAGGACACTTTTTTTTTTAATGGAAATATGCTTCATTGCATTCAAACATATACGAAGTTACAACTGTGACTTATCAAACCGAAGAACCAGACTATAAGTCAACTAACGCAACTGCTCAGGAGCTTCCCCGCCAACAAATTTCTTTGTGACGGACATTGTCTAAACTTCTACACTCTCTCCTAACAGCAGTCAAAAGAGAAAGCGCTCTATCAAACCAGAGCTAAAACAACATTTCTTCCGAAGAAGAGAGGTACACTTACGCTCCATCCTCCCCAGGAGGAGGAGTACACCCACACTCTCTCCTCCTAAGGAGGAAGAGTACAAACACCCACATTCTCCAAAAGAGAAGTAGGACAAACACTCACCTCCTCCAAAAAAGGAGTGGGACACTAGCCTATATTTATAAGAATAAAACTAAAACAAACTAACTACAAAAACAAAAAAACAGACAAAGGGCTTTAAAGCAAAAGGGCCCAGCTGGTCTAAAGGCCCAGCCTATAGCATGGGGGCCCAACCCGTTAGGGTTTTATCTCAACACTTTTCCGCCACCGCCCATCTTCATCCCTATCAGCCTCTGCACCTTCACCCGCCCAGCACCTGTCCAACCCTGCAAAGCTCTCATCACAGCAGGTTTTGAGGACAGCCCACGCCGCATCCTCCACACCACGCCCTAAGATCATTCTGCTCAGTCACTCCCCGGCGGTACCTCACATACCAGCAGCACCAAACAGCCACGCCAACAGCCCTCTGCATTCCACAGCTAGCCAACGACGTCCCTGTTATAACGAAAACAGAGCAAAACTGCCAAAACGACCGCAAGAGCCACCTCCCGGCCCCTTATCCCATAGGACCCGAGGCCAAATCACTGGCCATCGAAACCTCTCTGCCAGGTCAGCCCACGGTTCCACACCGCTCATCGACAACACGTCGCCATATACGACCGGAGAGAGGGGTTTTTGGGGTAAGCCGAGGCAAGGCTTTGGCGAAGGAGCCACGGCGATACAGCTCCCCTCTTCAGATCTTCACCAAAAGCTTACCAAAAACCAAAACCAGAGATAAAACAACCTAAAACAAAAATAAAAAAACAGCCACTAAAAAAGGAAAAGGAAGAGAAGGGAGGGAAGGAAAGGAGGATGGAGCCGAAGCCTTATCCCCCGCCCCCCCCGGAGATGGTTCACTTTGGCTGGGTTTCTAAAGAGAAGACGGAGGTTCTCTCTGTCGGTATTACAATGATCTCAATTCGCTCGAACAAATACCAAATTAAGGACACTTTATTTACATAGATCGATATTTAATGTAGAGATATTTATTTTTAATTGATAATGCACCTGTTGTAACAATATTTAATGTAGAGATATTCATAATTTTATAAATATAGAAAATGGCCCCCTCAAAAAAATTTATAGTCTCTATATATTCTATAAAATTTTAATATACTTAGAAATGTCTCTTCAATTTTTTTCCTTTAGTCTCAAAATTTTGTATAATTCCTATAAATTATTTACTTTTAAGAGTGTGGTCTCACTAAAATTAAATCAAAACTAAATTTAGAAGAAATAATAAACTTACTAATATGGATCCTAAAGTTTTTTATTATACAATATTAGGCTTCTTAATTTGGAATCTAAAGTAAAAATATAAGAAAAATCATTTAAGATTGGTTATCTATATGAAAAATAGTTGAGAGGTTTTATTCTCTAGACTTCATTGAACAAGAAAAATCTTATTTAAGGTCTCTATTATAATATTATATGCTTAATGCGACATGAAAATATCTAAAATTTACATGAAACTTAATAAACTAACTTACATATATACTAGAATGAAAGATGACATTATAAAAAATTACTTAATAGTTTATATGAGTAAATAAATTCTAAATATTTCATTATAAAAATAATAATAGATGATTATTATTTCATGAAACATTATCATTAAAAACTTGAAATATATATTAAGATGTTTTATCTTTAGAATTTTATTTTTATGTGCATATTGCAAATTATCGAGATCTAATTTTAAATATATTTGTGTTTTTATGATTTTTAAATTTCAATAAGTCGCACACTAGAAAATTTGGTCCCCCATTCATAGTTTTTAATACCGTACCGGCCACTGGTCTGGTACAGGTATTGTGTCTGTTTCGTACCGATCGTACCGGCCTATATTTCGGCCTGTACTGGCCTACGTACCAGCCCATACTGGCCGGTATTTCAGCCTTCACTTTTTTTTTTCATTTCTTCAAACTATAAGCTCATTTTTTGACCCCCAATTCAGACCAGACTATTTATAATTTATACATATATGTATTCATGTATAATTTATTCATATAGACTATTATTTTGAAATATAATTTATATATTTATTTATATATATAATTTATTCATATATCGATTATCCCGAAACGGTACCGGTATCGAAATATTTTATTCTAGTACCTTGACCGATACGTCATCCGGTACGGTATTCAAAATATTGCCCCCATTAGAAAAATTCTTGGTTAGTGAATATTGCCACGTTGGATATTGGGAGGAAGGAAATAGTAACGTTGATAAAATTATATAAAGTGATATTATTTATTAATTTTGTTATTTATAAAAAATAAAATAAACTATTCAATTATATTTTATATAATCAAATGAAAATAAGGGAAGAGAATGGTTGGCATTACTCATTTAACTCAAATAATAAATAACAAATAATTAGGAGTGTAATCAGTCCGGTCCGATCCGGTTTTGGATAAAATTTAGGATCGAACTAGTATGTACCGGTTTTGCATTTTTAAAAACTGATTATGCACCCAGTTTTGATCTGGTCCGGTTTTCTAGTTTTAATATATTAAATATATTAGTATTATTAATTTATTTATCAAAATAAATATATTGAGAATTTATTAGGTAATAAAATGTATTTAATATATATTTTATATTTAAAACATATGATCAAATAAATATTCATGTTTGAGATTAAAATATTATATTATAAATTATAATATATTATTTCATACATAATTATATATAAAAAATTATATATAATATAAAATATATTTAATATATATATATTTTGTTTCGATTGTGATTTACTCCAAAAAATCTCTCGTTTTCTCTTCAAGAAGCGATTAAATGGAGTCTTCGTGGTTGCTCTGCAACTCTCGTAGTAGCTTTTCTAAAAAAAAAGACCCTAGCGACACAATTGAGCTCTGCCAGATCCATCCTTCCTTTCTCGGTACATAGTTGCTCTTCCATTTTCCCATCTCGGATACACAAACTAGTTCATTTTTTCCTACCATTATGTACATTTTACTCATTGAAACTGAACTTCACCTCCACAATTTATTCCCTTCATTTTCTCTGTAATTTTCATATCTTTGCGATCTCGTTGGCCTCATCTCTCAGTTATGTGATATATGAAAAAATGTGTGTCATTATCAGGAAATGATGCATTATCTATGTTAAATTCATAATGTTGAATGATGGATTAGTTATTTTCTTTTGGGTTTGAAGGATTTTGTTCTCCTACGATGTTGAATTAGAACATTTCTTCAAATTGTGTATTGCATGATTGATAAGTGGCCATATTTTTGTTTTTCCATAACAAAAATTATATATGTAGTCACTTTTGTGTACTCTTTTGCGCACTCTACTTATGTGATTGATTGTATTTATAAAAAAATTAATGCAACCAATCATATCAGTAAAATGCACAAGAAATATACAAAGGTGATTGTATGTAGCATTACTCTTTTCATAAAAAACAGTTTAGAATAGGTATTTATATTCTGTTTGTGCCCTATTACACAATAGATGGACTTGGTCCAATGGTTACCTCGTAGAGAAATCGGCTAGCACTAGTTCAAATCACAGTGTGTGTGTGCACTTGGGGAAATTAATTTTTCTCGTTGTAGTGCCTCGTGCATAAGGCCTCTCCCTAGTGCGTTGCAATGCTTCTAATGCATGCCCCACATGAAGTGCATTGTGCACCCTTTAGCCTATGCATTGTTGTGCTTCATGCATGGCCCTGGTGCTTGGTGCTTGGCTGCATGAGTGAAGAGAAATTAAAAACCCCTTTGTCATAGGGGTGACTCGAACACACAAGCCTTTTAGGTACACCAAAGGCATATTAATACACCACTCAACCAGTAGAAGATTTATGATGTCAACCCAAAATCTTATAACTCTCATAAACTTATCATATCTTCTCTCTTTCCAAAATAATTCACAACTTTTAAAATTAGTCCAAAAATATTAATTAATAAATATAATATATAATTAATTATTTTGAAAATATTTTCAACATTGTGTGTTTGTAATTTTGATATGAAATTCATATTCGTATACGTTGGGTGGGAGGGTATAGCTCATGATGCTCGTGTTTTAATTAATGTGTTAAAGCGTCCGGGGAACAATTTTCCATGGCCTCCAAACTTTAATTTGTACATATTATTTAATTTGTACATTCCAAGTTTGTGGTAATTTCTATATATCATATTTATAAAATATTAATGTTCTATTAAATTCTCATGTTATTATTATTTAGTAGATTTTGCATTTCCCTGCACTAAGGAATTTATGCTGCCGTATTCAAGGGTGAGGTACCACAAATCTAAACATTATGGCAATCGTATCTTCCCATGATATAAAGATCTATTTAATTATTGGTATTCATCCATTCAGAATATCATTGAACGAACTTTCAGTGTGTTGAAGAGGCGTTTTCAAATTTTAAATTTAATGCCCCTATACCTTCCAACTCGGCAGCAATATGTTGTTGTTGCATGTTGTATGATACATAATTTCATATGCATGGTCACACCTAATGCTGAGGTATTTGTGTCGTATAGAGATCCCGATAATTATCCAGATATGAATGAGGATTATAACACCAGTGAACCATCTCATGTTCCTGACATGTTGACTGCATCGGCACTGGCGATGGTCGCAACTAAGGATGTTATTGCACTATCTATGTGGGTGCATGGTATCTGGCAACAAGGAAACACCTAATTTTCAATATGGTGTAGCAATCTCTTTGTTTATGTCAGCATCAAATAATGAACAATAAATGGTCAATTAAGGACACTTTATTTACATAGATCGATGTTTAATGTAGAGATATTTATTTTTAATTGATAATGCACCTGTTGTAACAATGTTTTTTTTTTCTTCTCCTGCTTCGTCTACAATTTTTTTTTACTACTAATTACATAATATGTAAATAAATGGGGAGAGCGAGAAAGGGACAGTTAGTGGCGGAACCACATTTATAAATATACCTTAGTTTCTATTCATAATTTTATAAATATAAAAAATGGCCCCTCCAAAAACATTTATAATCTCTATATATTCTATAAAATTTTAATATACTTAGAAATGTCTTTTTAGTATTTTTCCTATAGTCTCAAAATTGTATAATTCCTATAAATTATTTACTTTTAAGAGTGTAGTCTCACTAAAATTAAATCAAAACTAAATTTAGGAGAAATAATAAACTTACTAATATTGATCCTAAAGTTTTTTATTATACAATATTAGGCTTCTTAATTTGGAATATAAAGTAAAAATATAAGAAAAATCATTTAAGATTGGTTATCTATATAAAAAATAGTTGAGAGGTTTTATTCTCTAAACTTCATTAAGCAAGAAAAATCTTATTTAAGGTCTCTATTATAATATTATATGCTTAATGCGATATGAAAATATCTAGAATTTACATAAAACTTAATAAACTAGCTTACATATATATTAGAATGAAATATGACATTATAAAAAATCACTTTGTTGCCCAGATGACTAACACAAGAGGGGGGTGAATTGAGTTGTATTTAAAAAATTAACAATTATAAATCAAATATACAATATAAAATATAAACAAAATATGAAATAGCAATAAATATAAAGAGTAAGGGTAAGAGAGAAGCAAACTTAGTATATTAACGAGGTTCGGCCCCACTGCCTACGTCCTCGCCTCAAGCTACCCCTTGAGGATCCCCGAATTCACTATTCAATCTCCTTCAGGTGGAGATAGAAACCTATTACACCTTTGAACAACACCGCTATAAAGGATCCGTGTAGAACACCCTCTACACTTGCAATCACCTTACACGTGGTGATTTAACGATTCCCTGTGTAGAACACTTTCTACACGCACAAGGGTTGTACACACCCTTTTACTGATACAATATTTGATAGTGGGTAGGATATCAGAAAACACTCCTCAATGAGTGAAATAAGAACAATACAAGCACAAACTATATCTCTCAAAATGAATAAGAGTTAAGGCTCAATGTTTAGAGAAGAGAGAATGAAAGCTTTGAATGAATATTGTATGCTCTTGGTGTTGTGAATGTGAAGCTCTCAAATGATCTATTTATAGGCATATGAGACTTCATATTCAAATTTAAAAAGATTCACATGTCAAAAACATCATCATTCACTTTTCAAAAATTTCAAACCTAATCTTTTTACTTTTTGCATATGACAAAAGGAGCACACTTTGCTTTTCAAAAATTTCAAACCTAATTTTTTACTTTTTGCATATGACAAAAGGAGCACACTTTACTTTTCAAAATTTTCAAACAAAGACATCTTCCTTTTGCATAAGTCAAGAAAAGCATCAATCACTTTTGAAAATATTCAAATAAAACATGCACATGTGAAAGATGACAATCAATCATCTTTAATATTTTCAAAGTTCAAACCTTTAATCATGGCATGCACATGTGAAAGATGACAATCAATTATCTTTCAAAATTTTCAAATTTAATTTTCAAAATATTCATGCACATGTGGAAAATGTATTTTAATGCTTTATGATAAAATATTAATTTTTGAGCCTTAATCCTAATTTCGAATTTTAAGAGATTTACAACATTTCTCTATGACTTTAATGTGAACTTGTTTCCTTCTTGCTCATGCTTGGTTCCTTGATGTGCTTGACTCCATTGTGTGGACAAATTGAGCTTGAGACTCCTTCATTCTTTGAATTCATTTGTTATCATCAAAATCCATGTGTAAATATATAATTACACAAAACTTGAAACCTTAGGTTCAACAATCTCCCCCTTTTTGATGATGACAAATACTTGATAGAACCTGAAGCCTGTATTAATACTTAAGCTCCCCCTGAGAATGTGCGTTAGTTTTTCAAGCAAAAATATAAATATAATTCCAAGCATATATAACAAGTTTAGCAATTTAAACAATGTTAATGTTCTAGTCTAAAACTTCTCCCCCTTTTGGCATCATTAAAAAGGATCGGCAGCAAGTAAATAGACTGAAGAAAACGGTGCGTTAAAATACACTGTAGATAGTTGAAAAAGAGAATAATTGGATCCGTCCGTGACCCGACAAGTGTGGCTGGAGATTTGAAAAAATCGCCTGATGTTGTTGACAAACGAGATTGAAGGCTCCGAGTTTCTAAAAAATGTAATTTTCACCGATCGGAAAAAAAAAACATTGCTTTTTGACTTGGATGATAGCTCATCTTGTTCTTTATACTATCTCTATAAAAACAGTCTTAAAGCTCATCCAATCCGCATCAAGTTTTCTTCTTATCTCTATAACTCATCTGCATTCCTTCAACATTCTAGCTTTAAGTTTTCAATTCTTCTCTCAATGGCTCATTCTTCTAACATTCCTCTAGATGCATCCATGAGGTATTCAGCACCTCAACCTCCTGTCATTTCTGCAGCTACAATTGATGCCATGTTGCAGCAAGAAAATAATAGTTTGACTAATAAGTCAGACTCCGATGCTATCTACGACTTGGTGAGTCTCGAGACTCGCTACTCATCCTCTATTGTTGCTTTTTCCCAGCGGATTCAAGCCAAAAACCATGAGGTTGAAAAGCTTAAGGAACAAATTGTTGTACTTCAACGAATTGTTCAAGAGTCTCACACAAGGGAAGGAATCCTTCGGCAGAAGAATAAAAAGTTGAAATCTCTATTGGATTCTTCATTCCGCTTGCCAGTTCCCATGAATAGGGATGACATGATATTGTATGAAGAGAATGAGCGTCTCAAACATGAGGCTAAAGAACTTCAAGTTTATGTAAAAGTATTTAAAAATATCTCTCTATTTTTATGAATTCTTATTTATCTTTTAAGAGATATTCATAATATGCATCATACCTATTTCTCTTCTAATCATACATAATCTATCTTCTGGTAAAGGTTTTGTGAATATATCTGCTAACTGATCGTGTGTGTTTGTGAACTCTAGTACTATATCGCCTTTCTGCACATGATCTCGAAGAAAATGATATCTTATTTCAATATGCTTAGTTCTAGAATGTTGTATTGGGTTTTTTGAAAGATTTATAGCACTTGTATTATCACATTTGATTGGAATGTGATTATACATGAGTTTAAAATCTTCAAGTTGTTGCTTCATGTAAAGAACTTGAGCACAACAACTACCCGCAGCAACATATTCTGCCTCAGCAGTAGATAGTGCAACAGAATTTTATTTTTTTTAGTAAACCAGGAAACTAATGCATGACCTAAGAAGTGACATGCTCCACTAGTGCTTTTTCGATCTATTACAACCAGCATAATCTGCATCTGTGTAGCTGATTAGATCGAAATATGTGTGCTTAGGGTACCATAACCCTAAGTTAATTGTATCACTAAGATATCTAAGAATGCACTTAACTGCAATTAAATGAGATTCTTTTGGAGATGATTGAAAGCGGGCACATAAGCACACACTAAACATAATATATGGTCTACTGGCTGTCAAATATAATAAGCTACCAATCATACCTCGATATACCTTCGAGTCAACTGGCTTACCGGATTCATCTTTATCAAGTTTAATGGATGGCCTCATTGGTGTTCCAGTTTCCTTAGCATCTTCCATCCCAAACTTCTTCAGCAATTCCTTAATATATTTTGATTGATTGATGAATGTCTCACTTTTTGCTTGCTTAATTTGCAATCCGAGAAAGAATGTAAGATCTCCCATCATGCTCATTTCAAATTCTTCCTGCATAGTTTTAGCAAAAACTTGGCACATATTTTCATTAGTAGCATCGAATATTATATCATCAACATAAATCTGAATAAAAAGAATATCATTATTTTCGTATTTAATTAAAAGAGTTGTATCAATTTTTCCTCTTGAAAAACCTTTTTCAATCAAGAAACCACTGAGTCTCTCATACCAAGCTCTAGGAGCTTATTTGAGTCCATATAGTGCTTTTGTGAGTTTGAAAACATGATTTTTGGATAAAAATGATTTTTAAAACCTGGAGATTGCTCAACATATACTTCTTAATTTATAAAACCGTTTAAGAAAGCACTTTTAACATCCATAAAAAGTTTGAAATTTTTATAACAAGCACATGCAAGTAGCATTCGAATAGTTTCTAATTTTACGACTGGTGCATATGTCTCATCATAATTGATTCCTTCTTCTTAATTGAAACCTTGGGTTACAAGTCGAGCCTTATTTCTAGTTATGACTACAGACTCATCTTTCTTATTTCTAAAAACTCATTTGGTTTTTACTTGTGAAGGACTTCATGCATACCTATAAAAACAATTAAAATGATTTTTCTTAGTACCCAAGCTCTTTGGGTCCTTTATTTATTAGTATTAGAAGAAACAAGATTTTTAGGTACCCATATGGCCCTAATTGTCATTGTATGCTTTCTTCTAATAGGACAAGCATGATAATTATGACCATTTCTATTACAAAAATTACAAATAGCATGTGGCATATATGAAGAACTTGAGTGATTATAATAGTATCATTTTTTTACAAAATTATTATGAAAAGAATTTCGAATATTAGACTTTGATGTAGAAGGATTATCAAAGAAGTTTTTATAAGGTTTGAATTTTTGTTTTGGCATATATCCCAAACCTGCCTTGTCAAAAATACATCTTTGACCACCAAGAAGTTTTTCAAAATTTCTTTTTCCATTTGTAAAGTTTTAAACAATATTTTCTAAATCAGTTTTCTTCTTCTTTAACTCAAGATTTTCATCTTTCAAAACAATACTTTCTTTTCTTAAAATATCAATTTCATTTGTTAAAGAAAAATTTTTCTTTTTCAAAGAAGTATACTTGATACCCAATTTTTCAAATTCTTCATATAACTCCTCTAAAACATTTTGCAATTCTTCATATGAAGGATTTTCAATATTATCAAAATTTGTTACCTCAATGTCATCTTTAGCCATAAGACAGAGATTTGCTGATTTTTCATTGCTTGCTTCACTATCTGAGCTACTTGAATCATCATCCCATGTAGCTTTCATTGCTTTCTTGCTTTTGTTTCGATCTTTCTTTAGCAGAGGACAATCTGGCTTGATATGACCAGGCTTATTGCATTTATAACAAATTAAAATGTCATTTTTACCTGAATCTTTCTTGGAAAACTTTTTGAAAGATTTCTTCGGAGGAGTTTTATTTTTCTTTAAGAACCTCTGAATTCTTCTTGTTATCATCTCAACTTCTTCATCTTTGTCGTCATTTTCCTCATCTTCATCACTTTCACTTTCATGAGGAACAGTTTTAAGTGCCAAGCTCTTCTTTGGCTTTCCTTCTTCTTATCCTCTTTTCAATGTGTACTCATGGGTGATAAGTGACCCGATAAGTTCATTCACTTCGAGCTTCTTGAGGTCTCTAACTTCAAGAATCGCTGTCACTTTTGATTCCCAACGTTTTGGTAGAGAGTTGAGAATTTTTCTTACCATTTCCACTTTGGAATAAACTTTGCCAAGAGCTGTCAAGCTGTTTATGATGTTAGTAAAACGAGTGTGCATACTAGAAATAGATTCATCATCATTCATCTTAAACATTTCATATTCATGAGTAAGAATATAAATTTTTGATTCCTTAACTTGAGAAGTTCCTTCATAAGTAACTTCCAAGTTATCCCAAATTTCTTTTGCCGTAGCACAAGTCATTACTCTATTAAACTCATTACCATTGAGAGCATTATATAATAAATTCATAGCAGTTAAATTCAAAGTATAAAGTCTATCGTCTTCACGATTAAACTCTTCTTCTTCCTTTTTGACCTTTACTCCATCAACCACTTTTGTTGGAATATAAGGTCCATTTACAATGCATTTCCAGATTTCTCGACCTTGAGCCTGAAGGAATATTCTCATTCTAACTTTCCAGAATGAGTAATTGTCTCCACAAAAGAGTGGAGGCCGACTGCTAGATTGACCTTCACCAAATGAAGCTGCAATGTTAGCCATAAGATCTTAACTCAAAAGATAGTTAATCTTATAATAGAGCTTTAGCTCTGATACCAATTGTTGCCCAGATGACTAACACAAGAGGGGGGGTGAATTGAGTTGTATTTAAAAAAAAAAAAAATTATAAATCAAATATACAATATCAAATATAAACAAAATACGAAATAGCAATAAATATAAAGAGTAAGGGTAAGAGAGAATCAAACTCAGTATGTTAACGAGGTTCGGCCCCACTGCCTACGTCCTCGCCTCAAGCTACCCCTTGAGGATCCCCGAATTCACTATTCAACCTCCTTCAGGTGGAGGTAAAAACCTATTACACCTTTGAACAACACCGCTACAAAGGATCCGTGTAGAACACCCTCTACACTTGCAATCACCTTACACGTGGTGATTCAACGATTCCCTGTGTAGAACACTTTCTACACGCACAAGGGTTGTACACACCCTTTTACTGATACAAGAATTGATAGTGGGTAGAATATCAGAAAACACTCCTCAATGAGTGAAATAAGAACAATACAGCACAACCTATATCTCTCAAAATGAAAAAGGATTAAGGCTCAATGCTTAGAGAAGAGAGAATGAAAGCTTTGAATGAGAGTTGTATGCTCTTGGTGTTGTGAATGTGAAGCTCTCAAATGATCTATTTATAGGCATATGAGACTTCATATTCAAATTTAAAAAGATTCACATGTCAAAGACATCATCATTCATTTTTCAAAAATTTCAAACCTAATCTTTTTACTTTTTGCATGTGACAAAATGAGCACACTTTACTTTTCAAAAAATTCAAACCTAATCTTTTACTTTTTGCATATGACAAAAGGAGCACACTTTACTTTTCAAAATTTTCAAACAAAGGCATCTTCCTTTTGCATAAGTCAAGAAAAGCATCAATCACTTTTGAAAATATTCAAATAAAACATGCACATGTGAAAGATGACAATCAATCATCTTTAATATTTTCAAAGTTCAACCCTTTAATCATGGCATGCACATGTGAAAGATGACAATCAATTATCTTTCAAAATTTTCAAATTTAATTTTCAAAATATTCATGCACATGTGGAAAATGTATTTTAATGCTTTATGATAAAATATTAATTTTTGAGCCTTAATCCTAATTTCGAATTTTAAGAGATTTACAACATTTATCTATGACTTTAATTGAACTTGTTTCCTTTTGCTCATGCTTGGTTCCTTGATGTGCTTGACTCCATTGTGTAGACAAATTGAGCTTGAGACTCCTTCATTCTTTGAATTCATTTGTATCATCAAAATCCATGTGTAAATATATAATTAACAAAACTTGAAACCTTAGGTTCAACACACTTAATAGTTTATATGAAGTAAATAAATTCTAAATATTTCATTATAAAAATAATAATAGATGATTATTATTTCATGAAACATTATCATTAAAAACCTGAAATATATATTAAGATGTTTTATTTTTAGAATTTTATTTTTATGTGTATATTGAAAATTATCGAGATCTAATTTTATATATATTTATGTTTTTATGATTTTTAAATTTCAATACATCGCACACTAGAAAATTTGGCCCTCTATAAAAAAATTCCTGATTCTGCCACTGGAGACAGTAAATATTGCCACATCAGATATTGGGAGGAAGGAAATAGTAACGTTGACAAGATTATATAAAGTGATATTATTTATTAATTTTGTTATTTGTAAAAAATAAAAAACTATTCAATCATATTTTATATAATCAAATGAAAATAAGGGAAGAGAATGGTTGGCATTACTCATTTAACTCAAATAATAAATAAGAAATAATTAGGAGTGTAATCGGTCCAGTCTGATCTGATTTTGGATAAAATTTAGGATCTAATTGCTATATACCGATTTTACATTTTTAAAAATCGATTACGCACCGGTTACCTCCCTAAACTGGTAAGTCTGGTTTTACCAGTTTCGGTCTGGTCCAGTTTTTCAATTTTAATATATTAAGTATATTAGTATTACTAATGTATTTATCAAAAGAAATATATTGAGAATTTATCAAATAATAAAATGTATTTAATATATATATTTTATATTTAAAACATATGATCAAATAAATATTCATGTTTAAGATTAAAATGTTATATTATAAATTGTAATAAATTATTTTATACATAATTATATATAAAAAATTATATATAATATAAAATATATTATATATAATATTAAGAATTAATAAAATATATATAATATGTGAACCAGTCCAGTCCGGTTCGGTATTGGAAAACGTAAAACCGATTTTAGACTGAATTTTACTAATTTTTAAAATAAAATAACCGATTCCAAACCGAACCAACCGGTCTAATCAAATTTGGGTCGGTTTTTCATTCTTTCTATTTATTTTTACACTCCTAAAAATAATAGAAATAATACGGTGATGCGAAGGAAGATTGGGGTGGTGGGTACCGCTATATCAACCTAGAATTTTTGGCATGCATTTGAACATGCATTGGCTTCGATCTTTGCTCATAAAATATATATTTATTTAAAGAAAAATGCTTCCTTGCAAACAAACCCACATGCTACTGTTATGGCCACGTGAGTGACGCCAAAAACTTGAAAAGAGAACATAGCGATGAGGTGACAGTAGCATCATGAGCGTGTCAGCCGGGGTAAAGCCACCGCAAGTGAACAGTATTTTTATTGGCCGGATTTCTTTTTTTTTTTAATTTCTGATGAATATATTTATTTTAACATTTATTTTAACATTTAAATATATCTAAATTTATTTTAAGTGAACTCTATAAAATTTATTATATCATCTTAACTCATTACTATTTATAAAAAATTTTATCCATCTAAACTCAACTTATAGCCTCGTTTGTTTACATAAAACTAAAAAATTCATCTCATCTCATCTCAACTCATCATTATAACTTTTTCAAATCCTCATACAAAATATAATAAATAATTTCATTTTTTTAAATCTTAATATAAAATTAATATTATAAAATTATATTATAATAATATTTTATTTATTAATATTTAAAACATCTTATCTCATCTATATAACCAAGCATGCATAAGACAGACGTTAACCTCCAAATCGGCGTTACTTCAAAGATAAACATAAAGTACAACATCCTTATAAATAGAATGATTAGTTATAAAATATCTTCACATAGATTTTTTTTTATTTTTTATATTTTGATAGAGCTCTTCACTGGATATTTATCATATTTAGCTCAAAGGAAATTGAGATATTTTGCACAATGAAAAAGCTTTCAAAATAGACGGACTTATAAACTGAATAATTTGTTATAAAATATCTCAAATCCAGATTGTGTGTCCATAAGAAAGAAAGTTAGACCAGAACCAAAAAAAAATTTGATTGACGTATCAACACACTATTTATTGTAAAATTTATTATATTTAAAAATATTAAAATACTAATATATGTATATGTATATGTGTGTATATATATATATATATATTGTCGTGGGATTCAATTAGTGGAAGTATTAACTGTGCAAAAATAGAAAAAATGATGTTACAGTCAGTGCATTTTTAGCCACCTCGGATACACGAGGCAAATCTTTGTCTTCTCTGAAAATGACGAGTAACGGTGGGTCCCTTTCCCAAACACGATATTAGTAGAAGCTTAAACATTCTTATTTGATCTTATTAATATTAAAAAATAATATTAAAAATAATATTTTAACAATATTTTATTTAATTTTTAAATTTTATCTAAAATCATATTATCTCATCTTACTATCCAAATATTCCAAACAATCTCTAAAAACTTTTGTATTTTTTTGGTTAAGAAAGAGAAGCCAATAAGAAGCTTTAGTCCCGTTTGAAACTTAGATTAAAGTTTAGTCTAATTTTAAATTGAATATAATATTTAATTATCTAATTTTTAAATTATTAAATTCATCTTAACTTAAAACCTCTTTACAAGTGGAATACACAATATTTTTCAACTCAACACATCTTTACAAACATGACCCATAACCTTTTTCAGCTCTTCTAAATACATTTAAACTTATCTTAATATCTAAATACATCTAAATTCATCTTAAGTGGATCTTACAAAACTTATTTCACTATCTCAACTCATTATTATTAACAAAAAAATTTAACTTATCTCAACTAACTCAACGTGCCTTAAGTAAACTTAGTTGGAAGCCAAAAAAGAAAAACCGTTGCCACTTTTGGCGCCGGAGCACGTGCATACTGAAGAAGATACGTGTGCTTGTAACAGGATCAGAAGATAAGCTAACAAGCTTGATTTGTGATAAATTCAGATTTCGGAGTCACTACGTACATAAAACGCTCCTTATTTTTTTTAGGTGTTAAACGCTCCTTAATTTACTCTGATTAATTGTTGTCAACATTCTATTTAAAATTCTTTAAATTAATTTACCTATGTTAGTTTTCGTAATTACAGTGGATCGAATTTTAAGGTTTCCTTTTTTGAAGAAAGGAGCAGATTATCTCAAAATTACAAAACCCGCCTGTGATTAATGGCATTAACTCTAGTTGTTGAGGTTTAGGTTTGAGAATGGGTGGCAATTCGTGTTCATATTTTGTCAAGTTATAAATATTAGACTATATAAATCATTTCGAATATAACCCATTCAACTAAATAGATAATACCTTAAAATCTTAACACGACCTATATAAATAACATGTGACACAACACAAACCACATAACCCTTTTAATAATTAATTTAATTAAGTTAACATGGACATGATCTATTCAACATGATATTTTATATAAATGGATTGAGCTAAATACATTTTGAACAAAAAAACCTAGAATTCTATTGTAATGGTTTATAAAAGATAGTAATCCTTCTAATCCTAATTTAGAGTATTGGCAATGGATTAGTCAAATGCCAATGCAAGTCTATAATTTAGCTATATGTGAATAAAAACATCCACATTTGGATTAGCCAATGCTCAAAAGTTCAAAATATGAGCTACAGTAAAATTTGGGGCATCTTCATTGTTGGCGAGTTACTGTTCACAGTTCATCTGATTATTTTATTCTTTTCAGCAACGTCATCATCTCTCTTTCCCTCATTCTTTACTCTTTAGACCCCATTCCCTCGTCGTCCTCATATCTCCCTCGTTCGACCATCTTCTCTCACGTGAGCTAGTTGGATTCTCTTGGCTTCTTCCAGGTTAGGCCGAATGGTAACTCTTTATCGCTCTTCTCTCCCTCTTTTCTATGCATTTTCTTTGAGACTCTCATCTCCATCTTCTCTCATTTTTTTGTTTCGATTGTGATTTACTCCAAAAAATCTCTCATTTTCTCTTCAAGAAGCGATTAAATGGAGTCTTCGTGGTTGCTCTGCAACTCTCGTAGTAGCTTTTCTAAAAAAAAAGACCCTAGCGACACAATCGAGCTCTGCTAGATCCATCATTCCTTTCTCGGTACATAGTTGCTCTTCCATTTTCTCATCTCGAATGTGTAAACTAGTTCTTTTTTTCCTACCATTATGTACATGTTACTCACTGAAACTGAACTTCACCTCCACAATTTATTCCCTTTATTTTCTCTGTGATTTTCATATCTCTGCGATCTCGATGCCCTCATCTCTCAGTTATGTGATGTGACGCCCCCAAATTCCGCTTGGGATAGAACGGACATCTGAAGCGTCGGGACATGTAACACAAGGTTACCTGCCCCCGTACATGACATATAGGATGCAATGTTCCTAACATGCATCTAGCATTATGCAATATTCGCAGCGGATAATTCTTTTTTTTTTTTT
>QGSO01000145.1:779516-889127 GCA_011037825.1 Carya cathayensis
CATATATATAGAAGTCTTATGTGGAGTCCTCCCATTAAAAACTCCAAATCCCAATGGGTCTAAAAGGAATAAGACCCTTGAACTTCTAGGCCTACATACAATAAACCACATTTTAAATAGGATTTAATCCTATTTTACTAAGGTGCAATAAACCCCATAATGATCACTTTAACTTAGTGGGTTTAACCAAAGTACCATTATGAGCTATTTATATCTAACCCGTTTTTATAAAGCATGCAATCAATAGTAGCCCATATTTGAAATTATTCTAACATTCTCCCACTTGGGCGAATATTGATTGCTATAAAATAAAAACTTGTTTTGAAAAAGACTCTCGGGTTAGACAACATAAGTGGCCACAAAAATAGCTCAAATGATAGCACCTTAGAAAACACGATCCGGTCCAACAAGAATATCAACATTGAACATGGAAGTCGTTACACCCCTTAAACGATGTAAGACCACTCCACAGTTACAAATGCTAATATCCTCATCGACATGGATCCCCATCCTCCGACCAAATGTGGTAGTATGTAGTATGAACTTAGCACCAATGTGATCAAAAGCTGTGCTAATTCATATCAGTCCTCATAATGCTTCAAAAAGAAGCCACATGTCTCTTAAAGAGACTCATCTTATGTCTTTATTCATAGTATCTCGAGATTTCAATAATATTATAATAAAAGACATAAGTCATATGCATGCTCAAAACATAGTTTATGGATAGGAGAGATATATATTATTATTGAAAGAAGCTGTACCCAGATAACATATGGGTTGCCTACGTACCCCATAAAGGGAAGCAAATACCGATAGGCTGGAGGATGTTGACTAGACGCCGCAGATGCGATGCAGAGTTTTCAACTTCTATAGTTAGTTTCTTTTGGGACAGTATTCTAACCTTGTTAATTGAGTTACGCGAGTTACTCGATGAACTGGTTCAATAAGTGTATTTTGGTACTGTAATATAGAGTCTAGTCACCATGTTTTGAGATTACAGTCTTCTGAGACCCGTACTGTAATCGTGGTTATTTATTTTAGTATGCATGGATTATGTTTTAATTCTTTGAGATGTTATAAGTTCGGTGCATAGTATAGAAAAAAAAAACAGGGAAATGTGGTGTCAAGGTCCTCTCCTTCAAAATATTATCATATATCTGCAGTCACCATTGTCACTGACACATCATTACCTTCCCCTTCAATGGGTAGCACAACCACTGCGAAGATTTCTTTCTCATTGGTTAGGTTGTTTAATATCCTTCTTGGAAAAACTTGACCAATTGATAGTTGCTATGCGACAACACCTTATTGCATGGGTAAAAATCAATCCTGCACAGATTAGATTACTAAAACATTACTGCTGGCTGGTGACTCCTACTTTGATTTCTCTAATTGCTCTTAAATGGTTAACTAATCCGCCATTCATCTTCAGCTTGTGAAGTGGGACCAATTAAGCCTTGCATCAGCCATGGGACCCGCGGCTGTGGCGCTTCTGGCTTCTGGACTAGACGGTTATGTTAACCAAGCCAAGCGAGTGGAAGACTTATTTGGGAAGATTTGGCCTCCCCCAAATGTTTGAGGTGCTCCCCATCCCTTGCCATGCAGATCTATCTTTTTTGTTCCAGAAAGTGATGTGAATTAGAGTGTTATCTTTTGCAACACCTGTTTCCAATCGTGGCTCTATCAATTTAGTCGTCGACATTCCCCCGTTAATTTCGACCTTGTTATAACCATCACATACTGCTACCATATTTGCCAGTCAATGAAGATCTGCTCGAGTGTTTTGTGCTCCATCCACTCCATCTCATCTCACCCTATCGATCGATTGCTACGCCATCCCAACTAATTTGACTGTCTAACAGTGCTGCTGCTCCATTCCGACTAACTTGATTGCCTTATTCAAAAGGTGTATGCAAAATTTTTATGATAAATAAAATCATAAATTTTACTCACAAAACAATAGGGATGGTCTAAGTAGGACAGAACGTATACAAAATTATCATTTTTTCTTTTCATTTGACACTTTTTTTCCTCGAAAACTACATTCTTAATCTACTGGTGGTTTGAATTTAAGACTGCGTTTGGATATTAAGATGGGTTTAGTCTTATTTATGAGAAATTAAAAAAGGTTGTGGGTCTCACGTATAAAGAAATGTTGAGTTAAAAAAGGTTCTGGGTCTCACGTGTAAGGAGGTTTTGATCTCAACTAAATTTTGCAACCAAACGGAGCCTTAATTGGATTTTCTAAGGTCTATTGTGGTTTCACGAATTTTTTAAACCATTTTATTGTATCTCATATTAACATTCAAATATCATTTAAATACAAATATTTTTTAATTTTTAATTTTCAAGTTTTTATTTTTTTTCATCTGATAATTACCTAATCATTACAACTTTTTTAAATTTTTAAACAAAATACAAAAAACAATTCAATATTTTCAAATCTCAAAACTCTTATAATTATCTAATCATTAAAATCTTTTTAAACTTTCAAACAAAATACAAAAAATAATTCAATTTTTTCAAATGTCAGAATAAAAATTATATTAAAAAATTATATTTTAACATTCTTTTAATTTTATAATTTTTTTATTCAATTTTTTTCTATCTCATTTTTTAAAATTCTATAAAAAATTTAACTCAAACTATTTTATTATTTTATTAACTATAAATTTTTCATCTGTTACACTGACTAATTCGTAGGTTTTAAATTTTGAGTATTACTATTTTCATTTTGTTTATTCGTGATTGTTGTGGTGTTCCCATATTTATAGACTTTGAAATTGGAACAGATATGCAGAGGCCCCAGATAAATGTCATCCGGAAATGACTGCCATCCACTCTTGCCCCCATTCTCTGCAGTCGACATCAATAGACGATAACACCCTTAAAACGTGTCGAAGTTTGAGGAAGCCTTTAGTGAACTTCGTGGAATGAAAAAGAAAACGTGTTGCCACGTTCGGCGCTGGAGCACGTGCGTAGTGAAGAAGACACGTGTGCTCGTAACATTAATAAGAAGGTAAGGGGGCTATCTGCATGATGTGAGTCAAGTCTACGTGGGGGATTGCTTTTCAGTCACGCCCCCGCGGGGCCAAAATGCCATCCGTTCCACCCTGTCTGAGCCAATGATCTAAAAAAAATATTTTTGATTTAAAAAATATTTTTTTTACGCAAATTATAATAAAATTTAAATTATAAATTTAAATTTATAAATACAAAAAAAAAAATTTTAAATTCATTAGAATTATATTTTTTATTGTTTTCGCCTCCTAGACCAACCTTTATATAGGGTCTACCCCGCCCCGCACTATGCAGATATCACCTCCAGTTCGAAGTACAATAGAGGCAAGGATTCAAATAGTGGATCTAATGCAACCTTTAGCAATATTGCAGTGTATGAAGTTTTTGCAGAACATTACCCATCTACTACCATCTGACCTTCATCTTCATGCAATGAAAGTTTTTATGGATCTTAATATTCTAAATGTCTTCTATTACATGACTGCAGAGCTGACATTACAATGAGTCTGGTCGCTACTTTGACCACACATCTCAAGCCCCCACCGTTTATTTTATCGAAACATTTTAATAAGTTGTAGATTTCAAAATTTGGTGTGTTGATTTGATTTTCGTTATATTATTAGTTGTTTTGATTTCTAACACTTATTTCGTATTTGCTAATTTAAGTTCAAACATTAACTTGCGTTTAATGAATGTACTTGCTAAGTTAATAAAAATATTTATTTTGTTGTTTGTAGTATATAAACAGATATAATATTGATTGCCTTTAATGTTTGCGTCAACATTCTTTTGAAAATAGTAGAATGGACAATGATAGTTGGTGGAATGATGAGGTAAACATCGAGAAGAACGAGGCAAGCAAGAAGGGCTCCAGTAGTAACCTCTGTAATACACTTGACGCAAATGGATGGATGGAATGAGACATATGGAGAAGTTGTGACGCTTATATCTACGAATAGGTGGCCCTTTTAACCATGGTGACGGTGGATCAGCAATATAATGCCCAACCTCCTCCTATGCCCAAACCACAACATAACATTGGCTTGCATGGAAGGGAGTGCATCATCGGAGTCTTGAATGGACATTCTGACAACTGTCATGAGATATTCCGAATGAAGGTATATGCATTTATAGCCTTAAGCGATCGGTTAAGTAGAGATGTGAGCCTTGCGTGATTCGTCACAAGAGAGTCTCGATTGAGGAAGTCTTATGAATGTTTTGTTACACCTCGAACATGGTGTGGTTTAATGAAATGTGGCTGACTGGTTTCAACATTCGGTTGAAACTGTAAATCAACATGTCTACGCAGTAATGCAGGAATTATGTCACCTATCGCGCTAGGTGATTCAACTAACTCAAATGACTGGGTGATGCCTTATATTTAAGGAAATCCTAAATATTATCTATGGTTCGAGGTAAAAAAAATTTTACATAAGTTACTTTCGTAGGTTAATGAGTGAGAAGTGCATTTTACAAATGCTGTAATGTTATTAATACACGATTTTGAAGTTTATGCAAATTTAACAGAAATCTACAAAAATTTCATGGTGCAATGGATGGGGTCATGATTGACGCATCTGTGCCGGCTTCAGTAAGTAATGCATATCTAAATCAATATCACCGGATTGTCCAAAATATCTTGTGTGTTGGAACAAAAGGGGTTGTAAAACAAAAATAGTGAGAGAAAGTTTACTTCAAGGCACGTTACAAATATCGTTTTTCTTAAAACAATATTCGCTCCCACTAGTTACAGTGCACACAAGTTACAAGCATATTTGCCTCTAAGATACAATGAAGCCCAGAGTACGTCTGTTTGTCTAACTGCGTTATGCATACACGAAATTAGATTCCGAATACCTTTTGATTTTGCGCTATTCAACTAAGAAATTAGAAATATGTTCCCTCAAGAATGAACAGATTCTAACAAGTTTTGAAGAAATGAAATATTAGAGAGAGAGAGAGAGAGAGAGAGAGAGAGAGAGAGAGAGAGAGATAGGTTGAATTCTATGATCCTCAAATGGCAGGCCAATGGGTCTATTTATAGATGACCAAAAGATGTGAACGAAAAATAATTTGCTAAAAACTGTTCGGAATAGGTATATATATTTTGTCTGTGCCCTAAGACATAACAGATGGACTTGGTCCAATGGTTACCTCATAGAGAAACCGGCTGGCACTAGTCTGAATCACAGCGTGTGTGTGCACTTGGGGAAATTAATTTTTCCCGTTGCACGAGTTGCAGCGCCTCGTGCATGGGGCCTCTCCTAGTGTGTTGTAATGCTTCGAATGCATGCCCCACATGAAGTGCATCGTGCCCTCTTAAGCCCATGCGTTGCTATGCTTCATGTATGGCCCTGGTGCTTGGCTGCATGAGTGAAGAGAAATTAAAAACCCCTTTGTCAACCCGAAATCTTATAACTCTCATAAACTTTCCATGTCTTCTCTCTTTTCAAAATAATTCACAACTTTCAAAATTAACCCAAAAATATTAATTAATACATATAATATATAATTAATTATTTTGAAAATATTTCCAACATTATGTGTTTGTAATTTTGATATGAAATTCATAGTCTTATACGTCGAGTGGGAAGGTATAACTCATGATGCTCGTGTTTTAATCAATGTGTTAAAACGTCCGGAGAACAATTTTCTATAGCCTCCAAACTGTATACACATTATTTAATTTGTACCTTTCAAGTTTGCGGTAATTTCTATATACCATCTTTATAAAATATTAATGTTCTGTTAAATTCTCATATTATTGTTATTTAATAGATTTTACATTTTCCTACATCGATGAATTTATGCTGCCGTATCCAAGGGTGAGGTACCATAGATCTGAACGTTATGGCAATCGTACATTCTAATGATATAAAGATCTATTTAATTATTGGCATTCATCCATTCAGAATATCATGGAACGAACTTTTGGTGTGTTGAAGAGGCATTTTCAAATTTGAAATTTAATGCTCCTGTACCTTTCAACTTGGTAGCAATATGTTGTTGTTGCATGTTGTATGATACATAATTTCATATGCATGGTTACACTTAATGCTAAGGTATTTGTGTCATATAGAGACCCAATGATTATCCATATATGAATGCGGATCATAACACCAGTGAACCATCTCATATTCCTGACATGTCAACTGCATCAACACAGGCGATGGCCGCAACTAAGGATGTTATTGCACTATCTATGTGAGTGCATAGTACCTGGCAACGAGGAAACACCTAATTTTCAATATGGTGTAGCAATCTCTTTGTTTATGTCAGCATCTAACAACGAACAATAAATGGTAAATTAAGGACACTTTATTTACATAGATCGATGTTTAATGTAGAGATATTAATTTTTAATTGATAATGCACCTGTTGTAACAATGTTTAATGTAGAGATATTCATAATTTTATAAATATAGAAAATGACCCCCCAAAAAAAATTATAATTTCTATATATTCTATAAAATTTTAATATACTTAGAAATGTCTTTTCAATTTTTTTTCCTTTAGTCTCAAATTTTTTTATAATTCCTATAAATTATTTACTTTTAAGAGTGTGGTCTCGCTAAAATTAAATCAAAACTAAATTTAGGAGAAATAATAAACTTACTAATATAGATCCTAAAGTTTTTTATTATACAATATTAGGCTTCTTAATTTAGAATCTAAAGTAAAAATATAAGAAAAATGATTTAAGATTGGTTATCTATATGAAAAATAGTTGAGATGTTTTATTCTCTAGACTTCATAGAGCAAGAAAAATCTTATTTAAGGTCTCTTTTATAATATTATATGCTTAATGCGACATGAAAATATCTAGAATTTACATAAAACTTAATAAACTAATTTACATATATACTAGAATGAAAGATGACATTATAAAAAATCACTTAATAGTTTATATCAAGTAAATAAATTCTAAATATTTCATTATAAAAATAATAATAGATGATTATTATTTCATGAAACATTATCATTAAAAACTTGAAATATATATTAAGATGTTTTATTTTTAGAATTTTATTTTTATGTGTATATTACAAATTATCGAGATCTAATTTTATATATATTTATATTTTTATGATTTTTAAATTTCAATACGTCGCACACTAGAAAATTTGGTCCCCCCCATTCATAGTTTTTAATACCGTACCGTACCGGCCACTGGTCTGGTACAGGTATTGTGTCTGTTTCGTACCGACCGTACCGACCTATATTTCGGCATGTACCGGCCTACATACCAGCCCATACCGGCCAGTATTTCGGCCTTCACTTTTTTTTTTCATTTTTTCAAACTATAAGCTCATTTTTTGACCCCCAATTCAGACCAAACTATTTATAATTTATTCATATAAACTATTATTTTGAAATATAATTTATATATATTTATATATATAATTTATTCATATATCGATTATTCCGAAACAGTACCGGTATCGAAATATTTCATTACAATACATTGACCGGTACGGTATTCAAAACATTACCCCCATTAGAAAAATTCTTGGTTAGTGAATATTGCCACGTCGGATATTGGGAGGAAGGAAATAGTAACGTTGACAAAATTATATAAAGTGATATTATTTATTAATTTTATAATTTATAAAAAATAAAAAAACTATTCAATGATATTTTATATAATCAAATGAAAATAAGGGAAGAGAATGGTTGGCATTACTCATTTAACTCAAATAATAAATAAGAAATAATTATGGGTGTAATCAGTCCGGTCCGATCCGGTTTTGGATAAAATTTATGACCGAACTGATATGTACCGGTTTTACATTTTTAAAAACTAATTATGTACCCAGTTTTTGTCCGGTCGGATTTTCTAGTTTTAATATATTAAGTATATTAGCATTACTAATATATTTATCAAAATAAATATATTGAGAATTTATTAGGTAATAAAATGTATTTAATATATATTTTATATTTAAAACATATGATCAAATAAATATTTATGTTTGAGATTAAAATGTTATATTATAAATTATAATATATTATTTCAAATATAATTATATATAAAAAATGTATTTAATATATATATATATATATAATTGTTTCGATTGTGATTTACTCCAAAAAAATCTCTCATTTTCTCTTCAAGAAGCGGTTCAATGGAGTCTTCATGGTTGCTCTGCAACTCTCGTAGTAGTTTTTCTATAAAAAAAGACCCTAGCGACACAATTGAGCTCTGCCAGATCCATCCTTCCTTTCTCGGTACATAGTTGCTCTTCCATTTTCCCATCTCGGATACGCAAACTAGTTCATTTTTTCCTACCATTATGTACATTTTACTCACTGAAACTGAACTTCACCTCCACAATTTATTCCCTTCATTTTCTCTATGATTCTCATATCTCTGCGATCTTGTTGCCCTCATCTCTCAGTTATGTGATATATGAAAAAATGTGTGTCTTTATCTGGAAATCATGCATTATCTATGTTAAATTCATAATGTTGAATGATGGATTAGTTATTTTCTTTTCGGTTTGAAGGATTTTGATCTCCTACGGTGTTGAATTAGAACATTTTTTCAAATTGTGTATTGCATGATTGATAAGTGGCTATATTTTTGTTTTCCATAACAAAAATTATATATATAGTCACTTTTGTGTACTCTTTTGCGCACTCCACTTATGTGATTGGTTGCGTTTATAAAAAAAATTAATGCAACCAATCATATCAGTAAAGTGCACAAGAAATATACAAAGGTGATTATATGTAGCATTACTCTTTTCATAAAAAACTGTTCAGAATAGGTATTTATATTCCGTTTGTGCCCTAATACAAAATAGATGGACTTGGTCCAATGGTTACCTCGTAGAGAAATTGGCTGGCACTGGTTCAAATCACAACGTATGTGTGCACTTGGGGAAATTAATTTTTCTCGTTGTAGTGCCTCGTGCATAGGGCCTCTACCTAGTGCGTTTGGTGCTTGGCTGCATGAGTGAAGAGAAATTAAAAACCCCTTTGTCATAGAGGTGACTCGAACACGCAAGCCCTTTAGGTACACCAAAGGCATATTAATACACCACTCAACCAGTGGAAGATTTATGATGTCAACCCAAAATCTTATAACTCTTATAAACTTTTCATATCTTCTCTTTTTCCAAAATAATTTACAACTTTAAAAATTAATCCAAAAATATTAATTAATAAATATAATATATAATTAATTATTTTGAAAATATTTCCAACATTGTGTGTTTGTAATTTTGATATGAAATTCATATTTGTATACGTTGGGTGGGAGGGTACAACTCATGATGCTCGTGTTTTAATTGATGTGTTAAAGCGTCCGGGGAACAATTTTCTATGGCCTCCAAACTGTAATTTGTACACATTATTTAATTTATACATTCCAAGTTTGCAGTAATTTCTATACATCATCTTTATAAAATATTAATGTTCTATTAAATTCTTATGTTTTTATTATTTAGTAGATTTTCCATTTCCCTGCACCAAGAAATTTATGCTGCCATATCCACGGGTGAGGTACTACAAATCTGAACATTATGGCAATCGTATCTTCCCATGATATAAAGATCTATTTAATTATTGGTATTCATCCATTCAGAATATCATTGAACGAACTTTTCAGTGTGTTGAAGAGGCATTTTCAAATTTTAAATTTAATGCCCCTATACCTTCCAACTCGAAAGCAATATGTTGTTGTTGCATGTTGTATGATACATAATTTCATATACATGGTTACACCTAATGCTGAGGTATTTGTGTCGTACAGAGATCCCGATGATCATTCAGATATGAATGAGGATCATAACACCAGTGAACCATCTCATGTTCCTGACATGTTGACTGCATCGGCACTGGCGATAGCCGCAGCTAAGGATGTTATTGCACTATCTATGTGGGTGCATAATATCTAGCAACAAGGAAACACCTAATTTTCAATATGGTGTAGCAATCTCTTTGTTTATGTCAGCATCGAATAATGAACAATAAATGGTAAATTAAGGACACTTTATTTACATAGATCGATGTTTAATGTAGAGATATTTATTTTTAATTGATAATGCACATGTTGTAACAATGTTTTTTTTTTCTTCTCCCGCTTCGTCTACAATTTTTTTTTACTACTAATTACATAATATGTAAATAAATGGGGAGAGCGAGAAAGCGACGGCGGAACCACATGGCCCCCCAAAAGTTTTTGAAAAATAAAAATATACCTTAGTTTCTATTCATAATTTTATAAATATAGAAAACGGCCCCTCCAAAAAAATTTATAATCTCTATATATTCTATAAAATTTTAATATATTTAGAAATGTCTTTTTAGTTTTTTTCCTATAATCTCAAAATTGTATAATTCTTATAAATTATTTACTTTTAAGAGTATAGTCTCACTAAAATTAAATCAAAACTAAATTTAGGAGAAATAATAAATTTACTAATATGGATCCTAAAGTTTTTTATTATACAATATTAGGTTTCTTAATTTGGAATCTAAAGTAAAAATATACGAAAAATCATTTAAGATTGGTGATCTATATGAAAAATAGTTGAGAGATTTTATCCTCTAGACTTTATTGAACAAAAAAAATCTTATTTAAGGTCTCTATTATAATATTATATGCTTAATGCGACATGAAAATATCTAGAATTTATATAAAACTTAATAAACTAGCCTACATATATACTAGAATGAAATATGACATTATAAAAATTCACTTAATAGTTTATATGAAGTAAATAAATTCTAAATATTTCATTATAAAAATAATAATTGATGACTATTATTTCATGAAACATTATCATTAAAAACCTGAAATATATATTAAGATGTTTTATTTTTATAATTTTATTTTTATGTGTATATTGCAAATTATCGAGATCTAATTTTATATATTTTTATGTTTTTATGATTTTTAAATTTCAATACGTCGCACACTAGAAAATTTGGTCCCCCATTCATAGTTTTTAATATCATATTATACCGTACCGGCCAGGCCACTGGTCCGGTATAGGTAGTGTATATTTTGTACCGGCTGTACCGACCTATATTTCGGCTTGTACCAGCCCGTACCGGCCGGTATTTTGGCCTTTACTCTTTTGTTTTTTCATTTTTTCAAACTGTAAGCTCATTGTTTTACCCAAAATTCATATCAGACTATTTATAATTTATACATATATGTATTCATATATAATTTATTCATATATAAACTATTATTTTGAAATATAATTTATATATATATTTATATATATAATTTATTTATATATTGATTATTCCAAAACGGTACCGGTACCGAAATATTACCTTCCAATGTATTGACCGGTATGCCATCTGGTACGATATTTAAAATGTTGGCCCCATTAAAAAAATTCATAGTTAGTGAATATTGCCACGTCGGATATTGGGAGAAAGGAAATAGTAACGTTGACAATATTATATAAAGTGACCTTATTTATTAATTTTGTTATTTATAAAAAATAAAAAAACTATTCAATGATATTTTATATAATCAAAGGAAAATAAGGGAAGAGAATGGTTGGATTACTCATTTAACTCAAATAATAAATAAGAAATAATTAGGGGTGTAATGTCCGATTGATCTGGTTTTAGATAAAATTTAGACCGAACTGGTATGTACCGGTTTTGTATTTTTAAAAACTGATTATGCACCCAGTTTTAGACCGGTCTGGTTTTCTAGTTTTAATATATTAAGTATATTAGTATTACTAATGTATTTATTAAAATAAATATATTAAGAATTTATTAGGTAATAAAATGTATTTAATATATATATTTTATATTTAAAACATATAATCAAATAAATATTCATGTTTGAGATTAAAATATTATATTATAAATTATAATATATTAATTCATACATAATTATATATATTATATATAATATTAAAAATTAATAAAAAATATATAATATGTGAACCGGTCTAGTCCAGTCCAATTTGGTATTAGAAAATTTTAAATCGATTTCAGATCATATTTGACCGGTTTTTAAAATGAAATAACCGATTACAGATTGAACCAACTGGTCTGGTCAAGTTTGGGCCGATTTTTCAATTTTTTGATTCACTTTTATACTCCTAAAAATAATAGCAATAATACGGTGGAACTAAGGAAGAACGGGATAGTGGGCACCGCTATATCAGCCTAGAATTTTTTTGGCATGCAATTGAACATGCATTAGCTTCAATCTTTGCTCATAAAATATATATTTATTTAAAGAAAAATGCTTCCTTACAAACAAACCCATATGCTATTGTTATTGCCACGTGAGTGACGCTAAAATCTCGAAAAGAGAACATGGTGATGAGGTGACAGTAGCATCATGAGCGTGTCAGCCGGGGTAAAGCCACCGCAAGTGAACAGTATTTTTAATTAGCTGAATCTTTTTTTTTTTAATTTTTCTTAAATATATTTAATTCATTTTAATATCTAAATTTATTTTAGTTAAATTTTATAAAATTTATTTTACCATTTCGATTCATTATTATTTATAAAGAATTCAATTAATCTAAACTCAACTTAACATTAAGACGAAACTTAGCCTCCCAATCAGCATTACTTCAAAGATAAACATTAAGTACAACAAACTTATAAATAGAAATTAAGAATGATTCGTTATAAAATATCTTCACATAGATTTTTGTTTTTTTTTTTAATTTTTTAAAATAGAGCTCTTCACCTGGATATTTATCATATTTAGCTCAAAGGAAATTTAGATATTTTGCACAATGAAAAAGCTTTCAAAATAGATAGACTTGTAAACTGAATAATTTGTTATAAAATATCTCAAATCCAGATTGTTTGTGCACAAGAAAGAAAGAAAGTTGGACCAGAACCAAAAAAAAAAAATTGATAGATGTATCAATACACTATTTATTGTAAAATTTATTATATTTAAAATATTAAAATACTATTATATATATATTTTATCGTGGAATTCAATCAGTGGAAGTATTAACTGTACAAAAATAGAAAAAATGATGGTACAGTCAGTGCATTTTTAGCCACCTCGGATACACGAGGCAAAGCTTTGTCTTCTCTGAAAATGACAGAGTAACGGTGGGCCCCTTTCCCAAACACGATATTAGTAGAAGCTTAAACATTCTTATTTCATCTCATTTTAACATTATAATTTTTATAAATTATGATATAAAATATAATAAATAATTTAATTTTTTTAAATTATAAAATAATAATAATATTAAAAAATAATATTATAATAATATTTTATTTAATTTTTAAATTTTATCTAAAACTATATTATCTCATCTTACTATCCAAACAATTTCTAAAAATTTTTGTATTTTTTTGGTTAAGAAAGAAAAGCCAGTACGAAGCTTTAGGCCCAATTTGGAATTTAGATTAAAGTTTAGTCTAATTTTAAGTTAAATATAATATTCAACGATCTAATTTTTAAATTATTAAATTCATCTTAACTTAAAACCTATTTACTAGTGAGATACATAATATTTTTTAACTCAATACATTTTTACAAACGGGACCCATAACCTTTTTTAGCTCTTATAAATATATTTAAACTCATCTTAATATCTAAACACATTTAAATTCATCTTAAGTAGATCTTATAAAACTTATTTTACTGTCTTAACTTATTATTATTAACAAAAAACTTAATTTATCTCAACTCAACTTAACTCAACGTGTCCAGGTAAACTTAGTTGGAAGCCGAAAAAGAAAACCCGTTGCCACTTTTGGCGTCGGAGCAAGTGCATAATAAGAAGATACGTGTGCTCGTAACAGGATCAGAAGATAAGCTAACAAGCTTGATTTGTGATAAATTCGGAGTCACTACATACATAAAACGCTCCATAATTTACTTTGATTAATTGTTGTCAACATTCTATTTAAAATTCTTTAAATTAATTTACCTATGTTAGTTTTCGTAATTACAGTGGATCGAATTTTAAGGTTTCCTTTTTTGAAGAAAGGAGCAGATTATCTCAAAATTACAAAAACCGTTTGTGATTAATGGCATTAACTCTAGTTGTTGAGGTTTAGGTTTGAGAGTGGATTCGTGTTCATATTTTGTCAAGTTATAAGTATTAGACTATATAAATCAATTCGAATATAACTCATTCAACTAAATAGATAATACCTTAAAATTTTAACACAACCTATGTAAATAACATGTGACACAACACAAACCACATAACCCTTTTAATAATTAATTTAATTAAGTTAACATGGACACGATCTATTCGACATATTTTATATAAATGGATTGAGATAAATACATTTTAAACATAAAGACCTAGAATTCTATTGTACTGGTTTATAAAAGATAGTAATCATTCTAATCCTAATTTAGAGTATTGGCAATAGACTAGTCAAATGCCAATGCAAGTCTATAATTTAACTATATGTAAATAAAAACATCCACATTTGGATTAGCCAATGCTTAAAAGTTCAACATATGAGCTACAGTAAATTATGGGACCTCTCCATTGTTGGCGAGTTACTGTTCACAATTCATCTAATTATTTATTCTTTTCAGCAACATCACCATCTCTCTTTCCGTCATTCTTTACTCTTTAGACCCCATTCCCTCGTCGCCCTCATATCTCCCTCGTTCGACCATCTTCTCTCATGTGAGCTAGTTGGATTCTCCTGGCTTCTACCAGGCTAGGCCAAATGGTAACCCTTCATCGCTCTTCTCTCCCTCTTTTCTATGCATATTCTTTGAGACTCTCATCTCTATCTTCTCTCTCTCTTTTTTTTTTTTTTTTTTTTTTTTCGATTGTGATTTACTCCAAAAAATCTCTCATTTTCTCTTCAAGAAGCGATTAAATGGAGTCTTCGTGGTTGCTCTGCAACTCTCGTAGTAACTTTTCTTAAAAAAAAGACCCTAGTGACACAATCGAGCTCTGCCAAATCCATCATTCCTTTCTCGGTACATAGTTGCTATTCCATTTTCCCATCTCGGATACGCAAACTAGTTCATTTTTTCCTACCATTCTGTACATTTTACTCATTGAAACTGAACTTCACCTCCACAATTTATTCCCTTCATTTTCTCTGTGATTTTCATATCTCTGCGATCTCGTTGCCCTCATCTCTCAGTTATGTGATATATGAAAAAATGTGTGTCATTATCTGGAAATGATGCATTATCTATGTTAAATTCATAATGTTGAATGATTGATTAGTTATTTTCTTTTGGGTTTGAAGGATTTTGTTCTCCTACGGTGTTGAATTAGAACATTTCTTCAAATTGTGTATTGCATGATTGATAAGTGGTATATTTTTGTTTTTCTATAAAAAAAATTATATATGTAGTTACTTTTGTGTACTCTTTTGCGCACTCTATTTATGTGATTGGTTGCGTTTATAAAAAAATTTGATGCAACCAATTATATCAGTAAAATGCACAGAAAATATACAAAGGTGATTGTATGTAGCATTACTCTTTTCATAAAGAATCAACTAAGTACAACCTAAAATGGCTAGATTATTTACTAGTTAAATGAGTATGAATTTGTGAAATGGGTATCAATTTGTGAAATGGGAAATTAGGCAAGTTATTTGGGATTAATATATCAAGGAGTTGTGAATGTTCTGTGGTTCTGTTTTGGTGTGTTAATGTTCTTTTGTTCTTTTTGGTTCAAGTATTTCAAGGAGCTGTACCTTAAGCCTTGTTGTAGCCTTGGTTTAAGTATCTCATACTTCCTTTTTATTTTTGATTATGAGCATATTGACTAATTATTTGTTGTGTCATTGTGTTAGGATTGCTTTTGATGAAAACTTCTAAAGGATATCTACCAGAAGTATGACTGATATACATATCCATTAGCCTTCACCAGAAGTATGACTGTATTTGAAAGTTTCTTTCAAATTGAACATAGTGGCTGTAGTGGAGGACATTAATTGAAAGTTTGTATTGTATGGTGGGAACATTTTAGCTCCTCTCGTATTTAAATACTACAACATGATTAAATATATGAAGTGTATTTGCAAAATTGATAAAATAAAATAAAATTATTAATTAATATATGAAGTGTATTTATAAAATATAAAAAAAATTGTCAAATATTATTAAAATATACAATATAATAATAATAATATTATTATTATTTTAAATTTAAAATAACTAATCCAATATAGATTCACCTGACCAAAAATTAATGCTATAGCCAAACTTTGCACTTGGCCTAGAGACATTTTTCTTGTTACTATATGCAACATATAGTGGCCCACCCTGCAACTTCTTTACCAAACATAGAGGAGAAAAATAAATTAAAGCAAAAACTGCTTGTTTGGGATTCGGGAAGATGCTTTTCTTCCGTGGGCTGCCTTCCTCCACGTCATAGATCACTAGGCACCATCTATAGAGTTGGTTTAACAATCATCCAATACATTAGGACGGACAATCAATGGATATATATATAAATAAAACATTTTTTGTTTTTTTGCTTAAAAATTTTGGAAATATGGAGAAAGGATAGAGACCATAACATTACTGTATTAGAATTAAAATACAGGAGTTTTTTTATAAGATAAATCGAAGAGCCACAACAACATATGTGACAACTCTTTAACGGGGAATTACACAAAATCATGGTAATTACGTGTTGTCTTGCTTCAAGTAAACCATGTTCTTCAAAATATTATGCAGATTATTGGAAAATAATACAACAATAAATATTTACCTATAATTAATTAATTAATTAATTAAATTTCAAGGATCAGTTGATCCACTTTCTTGCATTATTGCAGTAGGGACACCGACCCAAGAGAAAATAATTATATATTACGAATTTAATATAATTTCTATATATCCCTCTAATTTCCATGGAGACAGATTAAGGCATGTGGGTCGTCAGCATGTGTAAAAACGAAGAAGAAATTGGGAATATGAGCTAGCAAATCCAGATTATTATGATCTGGTTCATGTATATTCTTTTCATCATTTTTGTCCCTTGTCAATAATGATAACCAACAGAGAAAGGTACAATTACTCATATTATAAGCTCCATTATTGACCTAAAAAAGAAGGTCCTAAGCTGCCTAGTCATGATCTCTTGCTTACGTGTCTGGAATAATTCAACTCTGATGACTCTGTCAGAACTACACATGATATAGATTGGAAGGACACGTAATAATTTTGAATAGATAAACAGATTAAATGGTTCATCAGCAAGCGGCAGTCCCTTTCAAATACGAGTCATCAACTCTTGAATTAATTTTATCATTTGCAAATGAAATAATAGCCCCAAAAATGTTTGTGGAGGGAGCTACCCTAATAATGGAGTATTTTAATGGATCAACATCGCTTCTTAGATCGAGTGACTACACGTGTATATTCTGATTCTTTCAATATTCAAGCTAATCTCTCCTTGATTTCATTATCTAATCTTGTGGTCTCTATCAATCAAAATTTTACTATTGTTATTTTATATTTTTTTTTCTAGGAAAATTTAAGGTTTTCTTGTTGAGTTCTTGACCTGTAGATGTCGTTTCGGATCAAAACAGTCCTCAAGTGATCATGTTGACGGAATATTTGCCAGCTCAGCTCGATCTAATTGACATAATAAGGGGAAAAATGGCAACCTAACTTGTATTATTAACATGTGACAAAGCATATAATTGATTAAACGTTAAGGGGTTGCCTGAATTGGTCCCTAAACTTAATGCGCAGCAACCAATAGGAATGTAGAGGGTGGCATTATATATGACACTAGGCTTTCACGACCAATAAAGCATTGACCCATATCAAAGCCACCAAAAAAGAAGAGGCTCCACCAACCGCAAAGGATAGCATGAGACTTCGTTGCACAACGTTCAGGAGCAAATAAGGAATATCCAACCTCGTTTCTGCAACCTCCTTACCTATATATGCCTATATATACGTGGTACTGGAATGTGTATGACTCAAAGACAATTTTTGTTGCCTCGCATATCCCTCTCTCTCGCCCCCTGCCCAATCAATTGCAGGAAAACCAACCAGAGCACAGAAACAGAGAGCTCGCCCAAAAATCCATATTTGAAACGCTTTTAACGAGAGAAGAACAACGAACAAAAGGAGAGCAAACAGAGGGTCTCTCCATCTCTTTTTCTTAATCCCATTTTCTGGTTGCTTACCCTCTCTGTTGTTTCAAAAACCCAGGTACCATGGTGGTGTCTTCCCTATTACGGTCCTTCTCATCAAAGCATGAGAACCACGCCGCCACCTTACCTAGCTCGAGCACCCCTCTCCTCTCTGGACCCAGCCCCGGGGAATTGGATCTGGAGAGGCGCTGGCCACCCAAGAGGGCTGCCCTTGTGGTCCTTTTTGGGTTCTTGTTGCTTGCACTATTTTTGGCCATTCTCATTGCGGATCTGAATTCAGATATCCATGCAAATGGGAATGTATCATTGGCTACGTCGGGATCATCGACGGCGTCGGAGCCCTTGAAGCTGGTGTCACGTGGGGTATCCTCTGGCGTGTCGGAGAAGGCCAACCGGGTATTTACCGGCGTCAATGTCTTGTCATTTCCATGGAACAATACCTTGTTGTCATGGCAGAGGACTGCTTATCATTTCCAGCCAGAGAAGAATTGGATGAACGGTATGTTAATTTGTAAATGTAACCATTTAGGAGCCGTTTAGTCTTATCCAAATAATTATTTTAGAATCACTTCTTAATCTAAAATCATTTTATCTCATTTTACTTTTTAATTCAAACACAATATTTTTAAAAACCATCTCATTTTATCTTAACTCAACAATCTAACTACTATTTATAAATCATCTCAAAACATCTTACTTCTTAATTCAAACACATAAAATTTTTAAAAACTATATTATTTCATCTCAAAGCAACAATTTTATTACTATTTAAAATATATCTTAACTCATATCATTTTATCTCATTTTATTATCCAAACCTAATTTGTTTTTATAGATAAGATGATATGAAATGAGTTGATATTAAAGTTAGAAATTGAATAAAATATTATTATAAAATATTATTTTTATATTAAAATTAAAAAATATTGAATTATTTATTTTATTTTATATAAAAATTTAATAAAATTATAACGATTAAATAAGATATTTTTTATAAAAGCGAACAAAGCCTAACTGTTATTTTCTCCTGATTTGTTTGTTAGTTTTTTGTTTTTTGTTTTCAATTCTCCAGATTTGTTTATTAGTTTTTTTAATTTTTTTAGTCAGCCTTACAGAGTTCTCTATTGTATTAAGGTCACCCAATAGAGAGCTCGCATTAACATTTAAAAAGTGACATAGAAGAGCGTAAAAGGCATTCATAACTTAAAAGACATTCATAACTGGCAAAAGGTGCTATTAACTGCCAACTGGTTTGCAGAGTTACATGTTTTCCACGTTGTCGGATAGTGACGATACAGGCACCGACGACCATCAACGTCAATGTTTTTCCAGCAAAGGAAATATTAAAGAACACAAAAAATTATATAAAATGAATTTATAAATTAATTATTTTTATAAAATTTGTTAGATTGATTTTGTTTTATAATAAAATTAATGACGTATCATATTAATATTTTTATATAATTTTTTTTTGTGACTAAAACAAAAATTAGGAATAATTGGCGAATTTATTTATTTACAACATTTTAATCAAATGCTTATTTTGTTCCCTTTTTTTTTTTCTGGCTGCGGGCTTCAACCGTCGTGCCTTTGATGGGGGAATCTGGCTGGCTCTGCTTCAGATCCTAACGGTAAGACCTTCCTCTCCGTTTAAGTTCGCCAGATATGACTTACTGTTGCGAAAAATGAAAAGAAAAAACGTTGGCAGATGTTTTTCTATTTCTTTTCATAGCTATAATATAGTAGCTCCATCTTGAACACCTAGACGATTGAATAGATCTATGATTTCGGTGTTATGTTGATCAAATATTTGGAAATGAGATTTCAGGAAATTAGGTCATTTCAATAATCTATTACGGTAGTGGATGTTTACTACTGTTCAATAGCATAATCAGATGAGAATTGTGGGTCAAAACAAGCTAGACCAAATAGAAAAATACTTTAATGAAAAATATTAATCGACTTCTTGCCAAATTTTAGTCGGAATTTTGATATTCTGGATGGTATTAAATTGTTGAGGTGGCTGGTTCAAAAGTCAGTCTGGTCATAGTTTTATGTATGATGCCTTGGTACCTGTTAGTTGGCGATGAAAAGTCGGGTATGTAATGTTACCTTAAGTTTGGTTGGCGGTGACGGTCCCATTAATGATTGGTTTGAGTCTTTGAGATAAGATAAGAACAACCAAACACAATGAGTTCTCATAAGAGTATCAAGACAAAAAAATAAAAAAAAGTTCCAGGGAAAGGCAAGAATCAGTCTTATAGCTATAATTGTTCCAAAACCCGTCACCAAACTAAGCCGAATCATTTAACAATTTCTGTAATTTTGTTCATCCATAATTTGCTAACTCTTACAAACCACTTGTAAAATACTACAGGCCCTATGTATTACAAGGGATGGTATCACTTCTTTTACCAATACAATCCTAATGGAGCAGTGTGGGGTGACATAGTTTGGGGCCATGCTGTGTCCAAGGACCTGATACATTGGCTTCACCTCCCTTTAGCAATGGTTGCTGATGAGTGGTATGACATGAATGGTGTTTGGACTGGATCTGCTACAATCCTTCCTGATGGCCAAGTTTTCATGCTTTACACTGGATTCACAAATGAATCAGTGCAGGTTCAAAATCTTGCATATCCAGCCAACCTGTCTGATCCCCTTCTCATAAACTGGGTCAAGTACTCTGGCAACCCGGTCCTTCGCCCTCCACCAGGCATTGATTCGCAGGATTTCCGTGACCCAACAACGGCTTGGTACACCTCGGACGGGAAATGGAACATTGCTGTAGGGTCCAAGGTTAACAAAACAGGCATTACTTTGATCTACAGCACTGAGGACTTCAAGAACTTCGAGCTTTCAGATGGGGAGCTGTATGCTTTCCCTGGCGCTGGAATGTTGGAGTGTGTGGACTTCTTTCCTGTGTCTAATACATCTATAGAGGGTTTGGACACATCGATTAATGGCCCTGGAGTGAAGCATGTAATCAAAACAAGCCTTGACGAGAATAGAAACGATTATTACGCACTTGGGACTTATGATGAGAAGGCAGGTAAATGGGTTCCCGATAACACCACGATTGGTCTTGGATTGAGGTATGACTATGGGATGTTTTACGCATCCAAGTCGTTCTATGACTTGCATAAGGGAAGGAGGGTGTTGTGGGGTTGGATTCAAGAGTCTGATAGTGAAATTGCTGATGTGGAGAAGGGCTGGGCATCAGTTCAGGTATGCTGATTTCTTTCTAGCTCAAAGTCATTGCTTTATCATGATTTTGTTTTTGAGTAACGTAACCGAAAGAAATACCATGAGCTTGTTTATCTTGCGTGATTAACTTTCCCTGATAAGATTTTCATGTTTGTGTAATGATCCTCTGCAGAGTATTCCGAGGACAGTGTTGCTTGATACAAAGACTGGTACCAATTTGCTTCAATGGCCAGTGGAGGAGGTAGACAGTTTGAGATTGACTAGCAAAGTGTTTGACAAGGTGGAGGTCAAGGCAGGATCAGTTGTTCCTCTAGATGTTGGCACAGCCACGCAGGTAGATATTGTCGCCGAGTTTGAGTTAGATAAGGAGGCTTTAGAGAGGACGGCCCAAACCAATGTGGAATTCAGCTGCAGCAGCAGTGGTGGAGCTGCTGAACGTGGCGCACTGGGACCCTTTGGATTTCTTGTTGTTGCAGATGAGAGCCTTAACGAGTACACTCCTGTGTATTTCTATATTGCCAAAGGACCTGATGGCAATCTCACAACTTTCTTCTGTGTTGATCAAACAAGGTATTCTATGGTCTTTCTAATTCTGTTCCTTGTTTGATTATTATCTTGATTTGATTTTTTATCTCTATTATTATGCACTCAAAAAATAAAATATTTGATTCTTTCCTTTCAGGTCTTCTGAGGCAACTGATGTTAATAAAAAAATTTATGGGAGCACCATTCCAGTACTAAAAGATGAAAAGTTGTCTGTGAGATTACTGGTTAGTAGAGCTTTGGTTTTAGTTCTAAACGAATGAATGTGTTGCTATAATTAACTAGATCCATGCATCAACTTCTATATTCCGTGTACATTTATGGTAATCCAGGTGGATCATTCAATCATTGAAAGCTTTGCTCAAGGTGGGAGGACCTGCATCACGTCTCGTGTCTATCCAACAAAAGCAATCTATGGAGCTGCTCGGATATTTCTGTTCAACAATGCTACTGAAGCCAGTGTGACTTCCTCTCTCAAGATATGGCAGATGAACTCTGCATTCATACGCCCCTTCCGCCCTGAGCAAGATCATTGAATTGAGCAGAGAGGAAGAAGAAGATGATGAAAACAAGATGAGCTTCTTTTGCAATCTGCATAATGCACGAATCAAACGTCCAAGTCCAATCAATTTATCTTATGGGAAAGTGATCATAATGCTGATCACATTGGGAACAAAAATGTAATGACTTGTTGCGAGATAGCATAAGATTTAACACCATTGCAATCGGTGCATTAAAGCTCCGAGTTCGGTGCCCTGTCTGTAACATTAGTTCTGTATAAATTGTATAAATTGTCGTTGGAGTGTATAAATTGTCAATTTCTTCCAATGACCAGTGAGATGAAGGAACCCCCGCATATTACGTGCGCAACTTTTGACAGTGGTTCCCTGTAGTTTCCGACCTTCCGTTGCCAATCATGCACTTTTAATTGCTTCACGCAAGCAGCTAGTACGCCCCAAAGAAAGTGGTGCACAACTTTGACTAGAATTAGAAAAAAAAAAAAAATACAAAAACAATATTAAAACCAAAAGAAAATAGGATATGAGAACTTGCCAATTCCTTAATCTTATCTTGAAAAAATACACGTACGTAGTTGACCCGTCTATACGTGCAAAATTAACTTTCCTTAATTCAAATCCGGGCGGGCCCTTTGAAGTTTATGGGGCCTATACTGAATGCTCTTTTTGGACCCAATCTGTCTAGTCCTTGTCAAGAAAAACTCTGTCCAATGCTCTTGCTCATATTTTATAACTTATTGAAGTTGTCGGGATATAATAGATCTATTTTACATTAAAAATAATTTTATAATATGATATATTATATCAAATTATGTCATTTTGTGAATTTATTTTTATAAAATTTCTTATAACTAAAATATTTATCTCATGCAAGATCTTAAGTAAAAAGAAAAGAAAAAGATATATAGAAGCAACTGGCAAGGTACTTCCTGGTGGAGGTTGTTTGCTTCTTGGAACTTTTATCTAACTAATACATAATAAAATAAATAAATGATACTTAAAAAGCTTTAATATCTGTAATTACTCATAAAAAGAAAAAGGCTATCGCTGCAAATCAGGCCGCCTACTACTGCTATTGGAGCAAATCGCGGCCTGATTTGCAGTAATTAGCTTGTAATCATCATTTTTATATTATATATTTATTTTCTTTAATAAATATATAATGTAAAGATTATGAGTAAAATAATTTTTTTTGTTTTTAATTATAATTGCGCCTTGCTACCACAACTGCAAGGTAATAAATGTTTTATTTAATCACAGTTAAAGCTATTTATTTTTATTTTTATGGCCCATCTTTATGGGCAACTGAATCTCTGTCTTCTTGTTTTTAACTTTTTGTAACTGGCAACCTAATCCAATTATTATAATACAACCCATTTTTATAGACAACCCAATTAAAAAGTTCATAAAGCTGTCGAAATTAACGTGACAGCATTTCTTTTTATGCAATTATATTGACGATAGAGTAGGGCGGGCTAGGCACTTGTCTATAGGGAACAAAATAACTCGTTACTTTTTCTAGGGTTTTATGGCTTTTCAACTCTAAAAATTAAAATGGAAAAGAAATAATATTTAAAATAAAATTTATTTATTATTGTTTTTGTGTGTTCGGGTAAAAGATTTAAAAAATCTTAATCCAATTGTGTCATATGGTATTGAAGACTTCGATCACTCTCAAATCTATGCTACCATACGTACAGCACTAAAAATTCTAAATCCCAACAAACATGTTATGTTAGGGTTGTAATCGAATTGTCTTTGGATTGTTGAACTTGACTTGATTTACACAAGTTCAGCTTGAATTTTGGATTTTTGTCTTATTTTTGTTTGGGCTCCCAACTCGAGCTAGAGTTGAGTTGTTTATTTTTTATTTCTAAATAAAATTTAGTAATTAAGAAATTACATAATTTGTAAAAAATAAATTTTAAGTCCAATGAAATTTTTATAACTAACAAATAGACTCTCTATTGAATTAGAAAATTATAAAATTTTATTAATAATTTATATATAACTAATTTATATTTATCCTTGATAACTATATATTATATGTCTACTCTACATAATTTACTAGTACTAGTATCTATAATAGTATAGTATAAACATTTCATATATGATTCTTACGTACTAATATGTAAGATTATTCAATCTTACCGACTGATTATTGTACGAATTATAAAATACTTGCTATAATTTAATGATTTAAGTATTTGAGTAAATAACATATAATTATGCTTAAAAAAACATATAATTATAGAGTATATGACTAGGTATAAGTAATTGTAATATATATACTTATATTATTAACTAATATATATATATATATATAATACATTCATCAATGCATGAAGGAGCTTTAACCAAGTTTAGGAGTCGAATTGAGTATAAAAGTTACATTTTTCGTTTGATTATTTTTAAATATAACTAAGGTGGGAAGAATTGTGACGGTATATATAAAGTTCATACTTGAATTCTAGAATTTAAAATGAAAAAAAAAAAATATATATATATATATATATATAGAAAATGAATCTTATAATATTGATTATTTATGATTTTGAGTGTTCGGGTAAAAACTTAAGAAAAATATCTTAGTCTAATTGTGTTATATGATATTGAAGATATGATATGAGTGCAGGTTATATTATTTATTTTGGACAATCATGATATTTAGATAGAGAAATGATATTTACAGTTGTGGTTGTGCAAGCGCTGTACAGTCTATTTGAAAAAAGTAAATTAATACGGGACTCACATGAAAAAAAATTAACTTTTTAATCGTGGACTCTACTCTTTTTCAAAACGATTGCGCGGTGTTTGCACACTCAATGACTGTAATAACATTATTCATTTAGGTAATGTTAGGTAGTGTATATATATATATATATATATGTTCTTTTCCCTTTTCAATGGGGAGTCACGCTATTATTCGTTTCCTAGTCCAGCTATGTACAATCGAATAGAATCTCTCCTTGCAATTCTATTTTCATGCGCGTGTTTTTTCATGTGAATGACGATACTGTTTCTAATTCTTATATTTTGTTAAAAAAGAAATAAAATAACGAGAAATGGTAAGGAGTTGAACCTTGAAATCTGAAAAATTTCCCTCCTCTCTCCAATTTGTGTCCGACGGAGTCGCAGTGGTCGTCTCCTTCACCACCATCGTCTTCTATCAACCACTAATCCATTCTCGTCTTCGTTTCAAGTTCAATCACTGATCCCTCTACTTTGAGCTTCATTTGCCGGTCTTCAACATGATCTTCTCCTCAACCACCATCGACCACTGAAGGAATCTGTTTGTTTTGTTGGAAATCCAATATTTCTCTAACTGATCAAGTCTCTCTACATTGGTTAAAGATAGCATAAAACAAGTCCACTGAAACTACTCATAGTTATCCGATGTTTCCTTGCATTCATTTCTTTTTGGAAGAATCTCTTGTCGACATTAATTAGGTGAAACTCGCATTGTTTTGGGTCCCCTAGAGGTGTTTTGGGTTTTAGGATGAAAATTAAATTCAATGACTACAAACAAAATTATTTTTGGTTCATTCCTTCAAATTATTCATGGGATATAACAAAATATTGTTTTCTTCATTTTCATTTTTACCATATTATATGTACGTACGTATGTATGTCTATATATATTGATTATTGCTGACGTGGACCTCCAAGCCAAGATGTGGATTAAAATTGAGCTACTCATATCTTTTGCTTGTGGCTACAATATTTTTTGCTCAATTGGCTTAGCTATTATCACCTTGGTTTTTCTTGCATAGGAAGAAAGAAAACTTTGTTGGACAAGCCGTGATGCTGACCATCTTGGGCATTTTTTTAACCATTCTTTTACGTGCCGTTTATATAGTAATTTGATATAAGATGAATTGAGATGAAAATTAAATATAATATTGACAAAATATTAGTTTTTAATATTATTCTTATTTTGAGATTTAAAATTTTTAAATTATTTATTATATTTTGTGTGAAAGTTTTAAAAAATTATAATAATAAAATGAAATGAAACACTCTCACTGTGCAAACGACACCTTAATGTAGCTTTGCTCAAGTCTAAGATTAGATGGACATTAATTAATTTATAAGCCTTTTGTTAAAATTATATCTTTTATAATTAATTGTTCGGCACATATTTAGAAAGTAATCTAAGACCATTCCTTAGTGAGGTTTTCATTAATAAACTATGCAATCCAAATTCTAAAAAATTAATAAGATGAGTTTCCTATATTATATCCACCTTATTGCCAACTCAGCTAAGAGGTAGAAGTTGTTTAAAATAAACCAATGACGTGGCAATCCAGGTGGGTAATCGAGTACCCATACCTCAAAACAAATCGTTACCTTATCCGTTGGATGTTGCCTTCCAAAAAGTGTCTGAAAAAGTTTGAATTTACTGGACATTGCACTCCCACCACTACCAAAAGCCCCTCCCTCTACAAAGACAGTATACCTATTATTTGCCTTTGGCATCTCGAGGCTAATAATTTGGTAAAAAAAAAAGAAAATCCATTATCGTCTCCAAGACTTTTATGATAAAGTAACGAGTTTATCCTTGCAATGCAGAAAGTCATAATCTTTGAACAAGGGTCGTTTCTGGTGCGTACTGTAATTGTAACTGTAATCAGCAGGCATCCTAGTATTTATGGCTAGGGGTCCACGCGTGGACAATGGGGCTCGGCTGGAATCATTTGGCGCTTTCCCAGAGATATGAAACTCGTGTATTTCTTCCTTTTTTATTTTCTTATGAGATCTTGAGTCACACAACAGTCCAGTTTTTTTTTTTTTTTTCCTTCTTAACATTTATTCTGAGCAGACAACAGTCAAATTAAAAGCGTAAATACGTTGGCCAATGCGCAATGGTGAGTGCATGTACTCGATGTGTGAACTGGCTACTCGCTGTCACTTCTCTCTCTAAAAGCTCTCTCTCCCATGCTCGTACCGTATGAATGACGACCGGGGACCCACAAAAGCTTGTAATCAGTCTTAAAAAAACCATCCAAAGTGCTTTTTCTCTCTTAATTATACACCCAAGTCAGGTTCTTAACTAATTAAGGGGGAAAAAAAACACAAAAACAACTGCGCACAGAACAGGACGCGAGACGTAGCAACATATTGAGCCGTTCACACTCTTCCTCTCTCTTCCCCTCCCAAGCACACATATACTCTGCTTTGAGCCTCTGGTAACTTCTCTCTCCCTCTCTGATAATGTAAAAATCACAGAAAAGCTAGCAAAGATTGGCTCTAAATTTCTAGCGCACGAATTCAAAAGTCGCAAAAATGGCCTTGTGTAGCTTTTTATCTGTGTTCCTCATCTACATTACCTTATTTGTGAGCTCGTGTTTCGCTGCGGATCCATTTGTGAGCTATGAGTTTGAAGTCTCTTACATCACCGCCTCCCCTCTGGGTGTCCCCCAACAAGTATGTTTCTCAGATCTCTTTCACTCTGAAGTACCTACTTTCTCACACTGCTTTCAGTAATCTCTTTCATGTGGGTCTGTTTAATATTCGTGGGTGACAAAATGGATTGCTTTAGATTTAAGAAAGTTCAAATTTTTAGCTCCAGATCTACAAAATGTTCTTGCATTTTCATTTCCTGAGCCTAGAGTTATACTGTTTAGTGCTATCAGCTTGTAAGGTTTGAGTTTTATGTCCAAATGTCTGGATTATTTTGTAGGTTATTGCTGTTAATGGAAAATTTCCTGGTCCTACTATTAATGTGACTACTAATAACAACGTCGCTGTCAATGTCCGGAACAAATTGGACGAGAATCTCCTCATTTCTTGGTAGGATTTATTGTAACTTCTCAGGAGTTAGATAGGAAAAACTGCCGATTTTAGGAAATCACTTTATGGAATTTGGTGGGTGTAACAGGTCCGGGATTCAGCAGCGGCGTAGTTCGTGGCAGGATGGAGTTCTGGGAACGAACTGTCCTATCCCCCCAAAGTGGAATTGGACTTACCAGTTTCAGGTTAAGGATCAGATTGGGAGCTTCTTCTATTTTCCATCTCTCAATTTCCAGAGAGCTTCCGGAGGGTATGGCGGCTTTATCATTAATAACAGGGACATAATTCCAATTCCTTTTGCAACCCCAGATGGGGACGTTGTCATTTTTATTGGTGATTGGTACACCCGGAATCATACGGTCAGTGTTATTGGATAATCGGAATATCCCAATTGGTGCCGGGTATAGATTACAAGTTTATGTGATTTCAAGCTGTTTTCTTTTTTAATGTAGGCCTTGAGGAAGGTTCTTGATGCTGGGAAAGATCTTGGAATGCCAGATGGAGTTCTTATTAATGGGAAGGGTCCTTTCAGATATAATGATACCCTTGTCCCAGATGGCATTGATTATGAAACAATTGAAGTCCACCCAGGTGACATGATTAGCAAAGAATCTATTTTTATTTTTGTACTGGATGAAAAGCGTTTTAATACCGTTCATACAATGTTTGGAAAGGCAAGCAAGTCCGAAGATGATATTTGATTGATGCCCGTATGACTGAGCCAGTGTCAACAGAATGTATGCTTTTTAAAGCTGAACCTCTTATGAGGTGTTGCGATGGACTTGTTTTTTGACCTTCTTAATTAGTATGATACCTGATGGTTGAGTGCTCCATGCATGTTAATTCTACCATGTTTTAATGGGTTTTGGCTTAATTTTAGCATTTTTGGATCTGTTCCATTTGTTTCGTTCCAAATGTATAGATGAATCTTTTTTACCTTGAACGTACAATTCGCCATTCAAATTCTCTATCATGCAGGAGTGATGATGACGGTTTTACCCCTATTTTAGTGTGTTTCAGTATTCATTGCCCGATGTCATCACTTTTTATTTGGTTATTGCGGTTTTTCTCTTTGAATTTTGCCTTGGTTGAGTCATTCAAACTCCTAAAATGACAAGTTCATAATTTTTGACAGGGAAAACTTATCGCATTCGAGTACACAATGTTGGAGTGTCAACTAGTCTCAATTTCAGGATCCAGAACCATAATCTGCTTCTAGCTGAGACAGAGGGATCATATACAGTGCAACAAAACTACACTAGCTTAGATATTCATGTCGGACAATCCTATTCGTTTCTGGTGACCATGGATCAGAATGCAAGTACCGATTACTACATTGTAGCAAGCCCTAGGTTTGTGAATGAATCGCTCTGGAAAAGAGTTACTGGTGTTGGCATCTTGCATTACACGAATTCCAAAGGAAAGGCAAAAGGTCCCCTTCCAGACCCACCAAATGATGAATTTGACAAGACTTTCTCAATGAACCAGGCAAGATCCATCAGGTTTGTTATGGTTTAGTTAAATGTTTTTTGGTCTTCCTATGTCTTTATCACAGGGACAACTTTTTTAACAAGTACCTGGTTTGGGGATTCTTTTACTTGCATGAATTCTTTGTTTAATAATATCTGTTTTTGTTATTCTGAAATCATTTGGAAGAGTGCAAAAGCACCAGATAATTCAGGAAAGGCCATAACAAATAATAGCTCAACTCAAGCTTAGGACTAGATACTTTCAGTTCTGAGAATCACTTCCCGTGACTGATTTTTGAGGATTCTGTTGTTAAATTCCGCAGATGGAATGTATCTGCTAGTGGTGCTCGCCCTAATCCACAGGGTTCTTTCAGATATGGCTCAATCAACGTGACTGAGATTTATGTGTTGAAAAACAAGCCACCAGTGATGATTAATGGGAAACGACGGACAACACTAAGTGGAATCTCATTTGTCAATCCTTCCACACCAATCAGGCTTGCTGACTGGTTCAAAGTGAAGAGAGCATACAAGCTTGATTTCCCAACTAGGCCACTTACAGGACCATCTCGGATGGAAACATCAGTTATTAATGGGACATATAGAGGATTTATGGAAATAATACTACAGAACAATGAAACCAAGATGCAGAGCTATCACATGAATGGATATGCATTTTTTGTTGTGGGGTAGGGATCTGTCATTTTTGTTCTGCTTCATTATGTTAACATCCCTACGTAAGTATTTCTCTTTACCATGCTTTTGACCCTGCAGTTTGATTAATATATTGCAGGATGGATTATGGTGAGTGGACTGAGAATAGCAGGGGCACGTATAACAAGTGGGATGGAATTGCCCGCTCTACAACACAGGTATATTTTTGGCATTATCGTGCTCCTAGAGGCCATGTTTGGGCAATGAAATGAGATGAGAAATTATCAAAACTTCTCACAATTTCCTTCTCAAAGATCACTCAAACATAGAACACTTTTTAATTTCAAATCTTCAATCTTTTCATCTAATTATTACAACTTTTATAGACTTCAAAACAAAACAGAAAAATCAATACACCTTTTTCGAACTTTAAAACAATGATATTAAAAAATAATATTTAAATAATTTTTTAACTTATTAATATTTTTATTCCACTTTTTCTATCTTATTTCCCAAAATCCAAAAAGACATCTGAACTAAAATCATTTTCACTACTATTCACAGACCATTTCACTACTATTTAGAGAATTCCGAGATACTCCAAGTGTCTAAACGAGCCCTTGGTTTTATTTGGTTCCTCTAAACGTTAAAACCTTTATGAGTTGACATCTAGTTGCTGTTTTCGTTTTGACTTGTGATCTTCTAACTATAACTAGTCGGTCAAGGATTGGCACGCCTATTTGAGTGTTAAGAATCATGTTGTTGCATCTCTTGTGATCAAAATCATCATTGAGGTTTAATACTGATTGTCCAATCATTTAAACGACCATGGAGGGATTAGGATGGAACTCTATTGCCCGTGTTGTGGACTATAATTAAAAGGTTATAAACAAACTGCAAGTTGAGATTAACATATTTTAACCATGTCACAGTTTGTCAAATTCTGAAATTTAATTATTTTGGAGTATTGGTTGTCAAGGGAGAGATCACTGTAACTTATCAAAAAAAAAAAGAAAAGGGACAGATCACTGTCTACTCCAAAAGCCTCATATTGATTGTCGCGACATTTGATAGTAGAAACTGAATTGGGTAATTATCTTGATGAGCATGAGATTTTACCTCATAGTAAACAAATAAAACATTTTCCTTTGAAAGACCCTCTTTAAGTATTTATTATTTTGTGTATGCTCAAAATGGTCCTGTTATATGTCACCAACAGTCACTTGATTATTACCCCTCTCTCTTGGTTGTCTAGGTTTATCCTGGAGCGTGGACGGCAATCTTGATATCCCTTGACAATGTTGGAGTCTGGAACATTAGAACAGAAAACCTGGACTCATGGTATCTTGGCCAAGAAACATATATCCGAGTTGTCAATCCGGAGCCTACTAACAAAACTGAGTTACCCTTACCAGACAATGCCCTCTATTGTGGTGCCCTTAGCAAATTGCAGAAGTATGTACTTTTGACTAATTTGTGCCAAACATTCTTCATTTCACCTGAGGGCAAATCTGACTTTCAGTTTTTTCTAATTTTGCAGGCCAGAAGATATCTCTTCAGCAAATTCAATCAATGGAAGTAGAACGGCGCTGTTCCTAACACTGCTGATGATCATCTGTGCTGTAATTCCCATTTTCCGCTAAGCGTGTTCCTTTGGGCTTCTCCTCTACATTGGTTTCTCTTAGTGAGGTTTGTGGTTGAGTTCTTCGTTCTGTAAAATTAGTCTTGTTGATATGAGTCTTCGGTGATTTTGACCTTCATTTATTTTTTTTGCGATGTCCTAGTTGTTGGCCAGCTTCCCTCGTTAAGTTTATAAAGACCTGTCATTCTTTTAATGTCTACAATTTATGTTGATGACAATTCATCAAGTTGCAATACATCTTACTTCCCAGGTAGTTTGGTCTGTCATGCGTGATGGTTTTGAGAACTTTGTATTGCTGAAGACAAGATGTAAAGATGTGTTTTTATTTATTTATTTGAAGATTCATATGATCAAATGCACGAATTGCTGTAAATATCTGAAGCTACGAACAAATTTTCCATTTAAACTTGAAAGTGACACCATCCGATATTTGTCATCTCCCATGCGACTTTATTTGAAAATGCCCGTATATGATGATCACTGCACGAACATGAGGAAATATCTAAAGCTACAAACAAAATTAGCCATTCAAACTTGAAAGTGACAGTCCCTGCAAAGAAAGGCAGGATGCATATGCAGGCCGGCCCCTACATTTTCAATGTTCTTGCTTAGAAAAGAGAAGAGAAAAAGTCCTATCTATGGTCCTAGTGGACATCATGTCTCCAATACAATATTTTGCGGTCGCTTTTGCCATCCTTTGTGTTGGGTGCTGCCTCTTGTACTATAATGTCCATTTAATTTCTCTTAACTCGATGGCGTGAATGGTGGGTAGTGCTTATATTCCTCTGAAATTTATTATCCTAAATCATAACAATTTTCGATATGGAAAATGATAGAGTTATAACTATTCTACTACCTATTTACTATCTTTTTTGTATTTGATTTTTTTTTTCTTTTTAATTTTTTGTTTTACTTAATGATTGAGGAAGTGATTGTTAATAAAATTATATATTTTTTTAATTTTTTCTTAACGATTAAAGATGTTTAAAAAATACATAAAAAAATGATAAGAAAATAAAAAATTTCAAATCCTTATAAATGGATAGAGATACGGTAACCTATTACTACCCTTTAAATATTAATCACTTAAATGGATAACTAAAAATATGCTACATCAGCGAGAGAAGTATTACTCGAAGTCAAATGGGATCGTCTCTCTCTCTCTCTCTCTCATGGATTTCTACTGCTCGCGTAGTGTGTACCAGACTAGATTCCCCCTGTGCTATGTGTACGGCCTTTTGCTTGCCAAAGATGCCAATACTTGGCTCTTAATTAACTCTAAGGGGAAAATTAAGTAGTACTATAGATCGATGAAATCGCAAAGATGGGATCATTTCGCCCATACAATCACATTTTGTATGACAATGCAACAATTAGACAATTAGCAACAATTATATATATATATATATATGTCCAGAAATAGATCATCCAACACATGTTGCTTTAATTTGCATAGCTAAATTAGTTGCTTTTCTAGGTATATACTATATCGATCCCTTAATATATTTTCTGGGTAACGGAAATCTGAATCATTATTCAAATATATAAAAGATGGCATCTCTCTTAATTTTATCTGATAAACCAAAGATCAGTGCGATATTATAACGTACTGTGGAAGTCTTTAATTTTTCCCTTTTGTGCAACCACTAATAATTAGTGCATGACACATTGACATTAATATCCTGTGATTAAAAAGAAAGATATAAAGTAAAAATACTCGGGCATTCTTTGGGGCAGTCGATCGATCTCTCAGGGTGGAATATTGGACGAGTATATATAATTGCATTAGATGATCATGAGTACCTGTACATCATGATGAGTTTTAAGTCGATGGAATTAGATTTCCAAGCTCGTATATATGGACTCCTCTTTTGATACTCTGCAATGCATTCTTTTATCTCCAAAGCTAGATCAATACGTGAAACTGCGTGCTAAGCTACACACATGTACACGTACGTACGTTGGCATGTTGGAGCAGATGAAGATTGCATTTATTTGGATTAGCTTTTGATCATCCATTAACTTAGAGGCGAAAAATGGATCAGCGACAGCTTCATTATAGCACCCTTTTGCAGAGATACAGCACTATTTGTGGGGCTATCGTTCAATATTCATGATTTCTGGATTACAAACAGTGGTAATATATATGAATAGCTATCGGCCTTTTTTGTAATGGGTCAGGGTCGCATCCTTTGCACAGTACCTTTAAGCGTCACGCTTGATGGATCATACAAAAACTTAATAATGACGTTAACTATTTAAACAGGGGAATCGAGATTTGACCATGTCCTTCGCCTCGCCAGTCGCTTTTCTTTTCCTATACACTCGGGTTCTTGTCCTTTGGCAGCTTAAAAAGCTCATCTCACCCACCCAGCTTTTAAGTAACTGATTAGAATATCTATCTCAATATATAATAATAATATGGTGGTGAATATATACTAATAATTTTTTTCTATTTTGTGTTTAGAGCATATCATCTATATCATTTAAATAGTAAAATCTGATCTACAAGATTTAAAATTTAAAGTTTATCTTTTAAATAAAATTTATTCCATATAAACAATTTACTAGGTCATGTGTTGATCTATATATCGACTTAAGAATATATACAAATTTTCATAATAATATATACGTACGTGGATTGTCTCCTGATTCCAAAATTATATTGTAAAATTGTATTTTAAGTAGGGGTATTAATATTTATCTGTAAGAGTTGAAACTTTTTTTTATTAAAAGTAAGTTGTAAGAGTTAAACGTTAACATGATGCATGGGAATTCTTCACGTGATCGGGCCAACATATATATATGACACATAATTGGGATATCCTAATTAAAACTCTAAAATATTAAGGTCTTAGGTTTGATCCAAAAATTGTAAACCTAGATGATAAACTCTTGTCATTGTTCATGAGGACTACTTAAACAACGATGCATACTACTTATATATAATATGTCAACATTAATTCCACCAAAATTATAAATATTGATCATGTTGATCCTTAGATCAGAGAACGCATACAACTATTGCTTTTAGAAAAAGAATACTGCATGCAGATTCCACAAATTATATATATATATATCAAATTAAATATTTTACAGTACTTGCATGTTAGTTATCATGTTTTGATGTTGATCATGTTTTGATATTAATTAAATATCATGTTAGCTAGTTAGTTGTATATTTCAGAACGCATATATAATTTATAGATGCAGCCAGAATTTGATCGTTTATAATTATTAAAAATTCTATGTGTAGTCATAATATATACTTTGATTCAAACATAAATGATAGAAAACGCGCGTGCGTATACAAGTACTTGAGAAACCCCTTCATCTCTTATATTTTCGCTAAGTAAATTTGTACTGATCATCGAGTAACAAAAAATCTGTACAAATCCAGCATAAATCAATTTCCATCGGGCCGGGTTTCTACTTTCAAAATAGATAATCATCTCAATATAATTCATGCTTGGTGATCATCAACAAGTACTAGGAAATCTTGTTTTTGTTTTCTTTAGCATTAGTACTCTAAGGAACGAAAAAGAAAAGCCAAAAGAATATTAGAAGATTGGGTTCATGACTTCATTTCATTCTTATAAATCCATTTTCAACCAACTAGGGCACCATATATGGTAGAAATTATTAGTGTGACTATGGCTAATAACGTCCCAAGAAATTAAGACCAATTTACATCTAGATTTATATTTCCAAATTATTGGTAAATTCGATTACAAATATTGAAGTCTTGTAAAATTGTTATAAACTAGGAGAACGTCTTAAACCTATATACTAAACTCAAAGGTATTAATTGTAATCTCTCGTCTTAAACTTTTGATAATCACGTCCTTCTCAGACCATTGTGGTATGATTCAAATCTCATCACTTTTTTGTCTGAAATTGGCTAATTAATATGTGATATAATATGTAATGATCCAAGCATAATTGAAGTCACACATACATGGTTTATACTTTAAAAGAACTAATTAATGTAGATCCCTTTTCATATATCATCATAAATTATCAGAAGAACTTTTCTCAATTAAGCAATCGCTGAGACTTCATGATTTACCATCTAGCTTCTTAAGTGCTCAATCCTAGTATTACATAGCAATAATAATGCTACATATAGATATGGAATGCGTAAGCGTCCCATAATCGTTTTGAAAAAGAGTGGTGTCGACTATAAAAAAAAAATAGATTTCTTTCGTGTGAATCTCATACGTATTTTTTTCACTTTTTCAAAGGGATTGCAAGCGTTTAAACACTCTCCACAACTATAAATATCATTTCTCCTAATTGAATAATACTATCTATCTATAACTGCATCATTTGAAATATTTATGGGTTATGGCCAGTCAAGCTAAACATGCACAACATTAATCAAGACGATGAAAATAAAAAGAAGTAATTAGATAATTTACATACCATTAAGAAGAGTTCAAAATATCAATAATTAGGGGAAGTACTAGTTGATCATTAGCAGCTAGCTACAAAGCCTAAAGTACTGGTGAGAGATGCCATAATTACTTGAAGGATTAGGTTCTTCCAACAATATTTGGTTTTTCAAGAGAAGTAGAAACTGAAGATCATCGATCTAGAAAGTACTACATTAATCTAGACGTGTCAACGTTAACAGATCGAAGCCCTAACTTGCAGATAGGTTATCAAGAAATTAGAGCGAACATAGAAATTCGACACATCTGAATTACTTCAAAATTTTTCTCCCACCACCACTGCTGTACGCTTGTAGAGACTTTGGTCTTTAGTAAGGAGAAACGCCCACATTAGCTGAAGCGAAAAACCCATCTTTAATCAGGACGTCCTCTCCTTCCTAGTCAAACACAGGACTCAAAGAAAGAAATGTTAGACTGTATTTCACATGAAGTAGTGGTATCAGATGAAGATGACTAGGCTAATTAAGTACCTGCTGACGCATGTTTGTCTTCTTCGCAGTCTGGTCAGGCATGAGACCAAAGTGAATATGTGGGAAGTGGGCCCACTGACACAAAACACAAAACGGGTTTGTGAAAGGATCTCACGATCGAGTTAAATAAATTGAAGAAATTAATCGAAACCCTAGCTAATTTGGTTAAAAGAAAGAAAGAAAGAAAGGAAATTAATGCTTCTCAAGAAAAATAAAATATTGATGCTCGGTGATCACAATACATTCTTGGCAGCGGCGCTGAAGGCTTCTCTGTGGGATATATCGGGATTCACAGACTTGATGCGTTGGATCTCGTCCCTGCAGATTCAATGTTGACGGACCATTCACATCTTGCCTCATATTTGGCAAATTTATAAATGAAACAAAGATGTGCACAAAAAGGGTGGGGAGAGAGAGCTCTATGTGAAAGCTTGTCATCATTACTTACTTGATGAAGCGGTTGTAGGCGGAGGGGACTCTCTGTCTCTTCTCTGGAGCTGCACATGGCAGACAGACAGACACGAATACGTTGAGATCTATCGCCTAGACAACTTTCAATGAATTTCGTCTATTTTTCTCTTTATATCTCTGTACGATAATTCTGTCATTATTTCTCTCTAAATATATTTGACCAATATTAGAATAATCTGAGTTAATTTATTATAATTTCTGGGGAGAAAGAGGTCCGTTCTATCATTTATTCCACCCAGCTCTTATCTTTTTTGACAAAAAATTAAAAACTTGAAAAAACCAAAATGGCCTTGCAATTTTGTGTTCTTTTTAGCTAGCTTTCTCAGGCTCGGATATGCCGAATAAGTAAGAATAAAAAGGATTATCAGTTGACCTGCTATAATGTTTGGCAAGTTATAAAAGAACAGGATTAATATGCAAAAACTGCAGCGGTTAGGGTTTATGCAATGAAACAGCTATTAACAAGTTAACAGAAGATCAGATCAATGTATCAAAACTGGCATCATATAACGGTTTTTTAGGGCTCGAATGATAGGCATAAGGGGGTTTTGGCTCTCATCAAGAGATGTTATACTCATCCACCACACCAGTCACCAGAAGATCTTCATCAAGACTGTCCAAGTGGGCAAAAAAGAAAATGCTTTGATAGATTACCATGACGAAGCAAATCTCCTGTTGTTTTCTTTCTTCCGTTTTTTTTTGGTTCCACAGAAATAATTATATTTAGAAGATACCAACGTTCAAGATTTTGTGACAAAAAGACGTCTCAAAAGATGGGGGAAATCTGTTTGGCCCAAACAGTTTCAACTTTCAAGAAAAATTCACAAAATAGCTAGGAAGCTGGGTCTCCTAGAAGGACATGAAAAGGAATATATGTAATGGATCTCACGTCTATTTATGGCTGGGGGCCGTGGAAGCTCATCGACTCCTCCCCGAACAGGCATGGTAAAGTCACTCGAATTGGTTTGGTTAATCAAGAAGTTTGGGGTTGGATTCGGTATCTCTTCCTGCAAAAAGCATCAATCAAGAACCACAAACTTTTAAATTACCAAGGTCATCACAAAAATAATTATAGCAATACAGTTTTTTTCAGCAAAAACCCTTTTGATCATCATATACCAGAACGTTATGGGAAGGAGAGAGGAAAGAGTGACCCAGATGAAACTGATTAGCCGAAGGCAGAAGCAAGCCTCGCATATTCACTGGCAGGAGGTTGGTGCAATGGCCACATCTTACCGTAACAGTCTTGAACAAACTGGTGCAGGGAACACTCACCTAAACCAGACCAAAGAACCACATAAAATATTAAAAAAAAAACGAAATTGAGAGGAAATAAACAAATCCTATAGTTCTGGGTAAGCACATCATCTAATTAAAAGTGACAAAGAAAAAACTAAAGGGTCAACTGAAATGTATATGATACCGCGAGGACAGTGTCGCAAATGTTGCAATGGACATAACAGAGCTGCTCGGAGGGCGGAAGGTGGTCCAAAGACAAGGTAGAAGAGGAGGACATTTTTATTTTTCTCTTCCTTTAAAAATTTATTGATGATTGGTCAAGTTGATTGATTGATTGATGGATTGACAGCTTAACCACCAGCACCACCTTGGATCTGCTTTTTCTTGATTGTGAGTTGCAAAAGAAATGTGAAGGGGAAAGAGAGAGAGAGAGAGGCCGCACTGTTCGGTCTAGCAGATACAAGACGGGCAAGGAAACAAGAGCACGATCTCTTCTCACTGTTCATTTGTGCTGTTTATAAGTCATTGAAATGTATGCACATGCAGGATTCATCATTCATGCATTGATGCATCCATGCATGTACCATATATATACATGCACCATAATAGCTAGGCTGGGGGACTTCTAACTTGCGCATGGTGCTAACTATAATAACATAACGTGTGGTTGGCAGTCCCAATGTATAAGAGAGACACAGAGTGTGAGAGAGAAGAGAGGCGGCAGATGTGGGGGAGAGGAGCTAGAAAGGGACGTGTGCATGGGGTGATATAGCTTTCACACACTCACCTGTTGTTTTCAGAAGTTAAGAGGGTGTTGTCTTGTGCTGTGCTTTCAAAGCCTTTCTTTAAATTTACCTCAATTTCCGAACCCAAAGACCCCACGATTCTTCCAAGTAACTCCCGGACAATAAGCCCATTCACCTTCCGCTTCCACCTCCCCCTCCTTAGGGCTCTTCTCTTCATCACCTGCATCTGCTCGTGAGACCCCAATGCCATAATAGCATAATCATACCAATATAATTCTTTACTGAATATATTTTATTCTATTTTATTGTTTATATTTTATATTACGTGTGTACTTTTTGTGATTTGACCTCTCGATCTCGGCCATCTTACACACAGACAGATCCGTATTTATGTTCAGGAAAAAAAAAAAAAAAAGATAAAGAAAAAGAAGGAAAACCATCTCATTGGGCAGACTTACCCGTCTTACCACCTTTGTCCTTTCCTAAATTACTATTTCTTTTCTGGCTTATGTTAGCTAATTTGGCTAGAATCTTTTACCGTGCCTTTTTCTCATATCCACGAGTCTCTAGGGTTTTCGTTGTAAGTTTTGCAAAGATGCCCTAACCTTGAAAAAGAAGGTTCCCGATTTTCTTATTAATAATTTCATTGGCTAATTTGATGCTCCAAAAACGAGAACCATCACAGTCCATATTCATCTAAGCCTCCTATGGGCGGCCTATTCCCAAAAAGTGCCTAAAAGAGAAGTGCTCATTCATTCACTCGCAAACTGGCATGGGTCCTTTGTAACTCCTATGTAAAAATAAATGTGCAAGCTTGATATCGGAGAAAGGAAAAAAAAAGTGATAAGAGTCTGTTACCCTTTTCCAGACCGTAACAATTAACATTCGCCAAAACCATTCCTAAAAATGTAGAAATGGGAGTGGGCCTGGAATATGAGAGACACTTGGACAAGTTTGCCCTAGAAAGTCAAGTAATGGGGATGGACAGACATTAATTTGATGGCGAAAATAGAGTAAACATAAATTACTGGAGGTGTTTTTAATACTAGTCTGTGTTGGATTGCATGTGAAGACCGGTCTGTGAGTGGGAAATTGAGAAATAGAGGGTTCACTCAACTTTGCACGACCTAGTGCTCGAGCAAAACTCGTGAGTTTGCTCGAGGTGCATTCACAATGAGCTCAAGCGAAGCTTAACCCATGAGTTCTCTTGAGTATCGTATGACAGTGGACTTGAGCAAGACACAAACCTTAGTATTCGCTCAAGCCAATATTCATTGGTTGTTCGCTCGAGGCACGCTCGACACGCCACTCGAGCGAATGACTATTTTTTCTAGATTAGCATTTCCAGCGCCATTTACTATAAATATGTAATGTTTGACTCATTATATATGATTTTCAGCATTTTTTAAGTGAGAACAATTGTCAAGTGAGTACATGTTGTGTGAGAGAGCAAAAAACCCCAGAGAGTGTAAGTTGAGATTGAATGATTGTAATCTCATCTAATTAATAAGATTTCTGCAGTTTTGTGGATGTAGGCAATTTTTGAATGACGTATATTGTGTGTCGTATGCTTGATCATGTGCTTGTTTTTACTTTGTTCGCTATCGTTAGTGTGTGTTTTGCACAACAACTGGTATCAAGAGCCAAGGTTGGATCTAGAGGATAACGATGGCTGGAGATTAAGTGAAAGCACCCAGGATTGAGAAGTTCGATTGCACTGATTTTGGGTATTGGAAGATGCAGATCGAAAACTATCTCTATGGAAAAAGGCTCCATCTTCCACTGTTAGGAAAGAAGCCGGAGAGCATGGATGATACTGAGTGGACCCTATTAGATCGACATGTTCTGAGGATTGTTCGGCTAACCTTGTCCAGAACAGTGGCACACAATATCAATAAGGAAAGAACCATGGTGGATCTCACGGTGACTTGTCAGGTATATATGAAAAGCCATCGGTGAATAACAAAGTGCACCTGATGAAGAAGTTGTTCAATTTGAGGATGTCAGAAGGTATGTATGTGGCCCAACACTTGAATAAATTCAATATGATCATAAATCAACTGTTTTCTATAGAGATTGAGTTTGATGATGAGATTAGAGCTTGATTCTGTTGGAATTGTTGCCAAATAGTTGGGAGGCTATGAGGATGGCTATGGGTAGTTCAGTCGCCAAGGTAAAATTGAACTATGACAACGTATGTGACATGATCCTTGCTGAAGAGGTACGTAGAAGAGACTTGGGTGAGTTCTCGGGTCCGAGATTAGTCGTGAATGTTGACAATCGGGGCATAAGACATGACAGGTCAAGCTCGAAGAGCAGGGAGAAGAACAAGATGAGATCTGGGCAGCAGATCACATGCTAAAGTTGTGGCAAGTTAGGCCACACCAAGAGAAACTGTAGGAATCCAGAAAGTGTTGACAATGATGTGGTGACTGTAGTGGCTGAAGAAATACATGATGTCTTAACTCTTGTTGTGCACAGTTTGATTGATGATTGGGTGTTGGATTCAGAGGCTTAGTTCCACACCACCTCACATCAAGAGATCATACTAAACTATGTTGCTAGTGATCTTGGAAAGATGTACATGACTAGTGGAGGGGCATTGGTTGTAGTGGGAGTGGGTGATGTGCGCATTACACTTCCAAATAGGGCATGTGCAATTTACAGCAAGTCAAACGTGTTCCAAATCTAAAGAAAAACCTGATCTTTGTGGAATAGCTTGATGATAGTGGTTATGCAGTAGCATTCTTTGGAGGAGCTTGGAAGATCACTAAGGATGCGCTGGTCTTAGCGCATGGTAAGAGATCTAACTCTTTGTATTTAAAATCAGGGTCTAGTAATGTGCAGGGAAATGCAAGAGTGCAAAAAGGCAGGCTTGATTGTGTGAAACATATGAAGAAGCTAAAGGGAGTTAGCTTTGTCATTCCTCATGTAAGCCTGAGGAAATTCGCTGAGGTTGCCAAGATCGATTCGAGACTGGATACTCCTAGTGCAATGGGAGTTGTTAATCACCTAGTGGATGCACTGACTAAGGGCGATGTACGTGAGAGACTGAATTTGGACTTGACTTCAGTGCGTCTTCTAGCTTGAAGACGGGAGTTGCTCACTATAGAAATGATAGGGCTTGGCTTGAAACAGTGGCAGACATTTGAAGACCCAGTCTCTAAGTGGGAGATTGTTGGGTTGCATGTGGAAACTGATCTGGGAGTAGAAAATCAAGAAACCCGTGAGTTCGCTCGAATGTCGCTCGACAGTGGGCAGTTGGCTCGAGCGAAGCTCAACCTGTGAGTTCACTCGAGCGAGGTACAAAAGCTTGTGTTCGCTTGAGCCAATGTTCATTGGCTGCTCGCCCGAGCGAAGGACTTATTTTTTGCCAATTAGGGTTTCCAGTGCTGTTTGCTATAAATATGTTATATTTTGACTTGTTGTGTATGATTTTTAGCATATTTTGAGAGTGAACAATTGTCAAGTGAGTGCATATTGTGCAAGAGAGCAAAAAGCCCTAGAGAGTAAGTTGAGATTGAGTTATTGTAATCTCTTCTGGTTAATAAGATTTTTGCAACTCTATAAACGTATGTAAGTTTCCGAATCACATAAATTGTGTGTCGTGTGTGCTTGGTCATGTGCTTGTTTTTACTTTGTTTGTCATCATTGGTCTGTATTTTGCACAACACATACAACTGAGAACTCGATATAGTATCTGTTTAGGATATTGATTATTAATTGCGCTGATCATGTTCCAAGAATTAGATTCTGTTTGATCCTGAATTGGCTAGCCTATAGTAATTAAATTGGACCTGTCACTGCGACTACTGTGTGCAGGTACATAATTGGCTATATACATATATCCGGCAATAACTTTTTTGCATGCGTAACAGTTGCTCGACATCGATCATAGATAAATAATTAACATCTTTAATGTAAACTGTAACAATTCGAATCAAACTCCTATGTACTAGTACAAGTGTTTTTATAAGAAGGTAATACCTTAGTTATCAGGTAGACAACCTTAATTATTAATTAAAAGGAAGATAAATTAAAGGTTAGCCCTCATTGTACACAAGTAGCCCCATGATATATATATGCTACTTTTACATCTTATCTCTCACACATATTAATGTATATCCATGATATCAAGATCATCAAAGATCGATATCATCGGTTTGTGGAATAGAACCAGCATACGTAGGTGATCTTAAATGAAATCAATATCCTCAACTAGTACTGTTCGTAAATGCACTATCGGAACACAGCTGGCTATCAATTTGTCCAGCTAGAACATCTATTTATGTTTCTTAGGATTATTTTAAATTTTTGCAAGTTCTTAGTTGCTTTTGAAAGAATAGTACTACAAGTCCTTGCTCAAGCTTGGCTTCATCCTGTCATGTGTTCATTTTGTCTGACTATAATATCATCATGTGACCAGTGAAACAGCTGAAAAACAGCGTGTGACAACCATGCATATATATATATATATATAGCCTTTCCAAATTGCAATACACGTATATATATGTATTTTATTTGAATGGGTGGATATATATTGACCAGAGCTATGAGATGATCATTTGATTAATGGTGGATATTCCTAGCTATAGGGTAATATTCTTTAAAATATGCATATCTATGTGCCTTTCTACTATATATATTTGAGAATAATTATATTAAATATCACGCAAGGATGTTATAGTGCCTCTAATTAATCTTACCAAAATTACCTGAAAAAATTAATATTATGGAAAGGATAGAAAAGTTTAGTACATTTTCCTATAGCAAGCCATATATAATAAATACCATTCTACATAGATAATGGAATGAAATCGTACGGACGTACAAAGAAAGGAATACGGAAGATATAAGTTTGAAGCCCCACAATGATCTATATACCAAATGTCGAACTCCAAAAATTAAAATAATATTAATAGTAGTAATAATAATAATAATAATGCCGTATATCTTGGAAATGAGAAAATTTGAGTATGAATATTTATTTCCATAAAAAGAAAATTACATAAACGAGTTTTGTCCTTCAATATATATATACATATTTATCTCTCATGAGTCATGAAGCATCCAATATATAATAATACTGTCATGCATTCATGGTGTGGCAGGATGGATGAATGGATGCATTAATCATGTTTGAATGTACGAAGAGGAAAAGCAATCACTGCAAAAAGCCTGCTAGGAGCTATTTGTTGCTGTTTGTGGGGATATGAGGATCTTTCAATCTCTCTCTCTCTCTCTCTGATCTCTCTCTCATGGTGGTGTGGATGGGTAGAAACCGATAAAGATGAAACAGAAATTTTGCTCTGGTGTCTGATATTTCTTTGGCTTCTCGACCTGAGCGGTGGGTTATCTTTGCCTCTCGGCCAGACCAGTATGCATGGTACGAGCTTAGAGGCCCGTGTTGATCACCTTTAGCTTAGCCATAGCTGCATACCAAACCCCACATGCATCATGTTGCATGTACATTAGGGATTTCTTGTTCCTTTTTAACTTCAAAAGGACATTGGCATGCCCCCACAAAAGGGATATGGGATTAGAGAGGGAGCAGAGTGGTTGCCCTAGCTACTTTATTGAATCAGTCTTCCTATTATACTTTGTTTCCACTCAGGAAAGGACAAAAGACACAACTTGAATGGACCTGTAGACGGAGTACTACTGTTTTTTACTGGTTCTTAATTATTATTTCATTACTCGTCAAGGGGGGAAGGAGTCCGGATGCCGGTCTATTATATATATTGAAGTGTTTTATTTCCATCCAACTTGTGATCATCTAGAGATCAGGTGTGCTTCGTATAAGGACAAAGCTGGTAAAGTGTATGGGGCGAAGGTGCACAATGTAAATTTATTTGAGAGATATCATGTCGACGACTATTCAATAATTAATTAATTTTTTTTTTTTTTTTTGGTGTGTTCCCAACAGAATGAGTTTGGTAGTCTATGTTGACTTTCGAGATTAGGATTTGTTTGAGTACTTGTTTGTATAAGTGACATGATTAAAAAATCAATTGAGGGAAAGAATTAATTATTAGGAAAAATCTGGTTGTAAGCGATTTTGCGCACCAATACGTGTATCCATCCAATATGATTGGTCAGAAAGTCAGACTTTAAGAAAAATTGTACCAATTTAAATTTTAAATACAAAGACAAGCAGCAATATTGATACACAGGTCGGTACGCAAATTCGTTTATATGTAACAAAACTCAATTATTAAGTTTAGTTATAATATGATTACTTTTAATTTAATAGGGGTAAATTATGTTTAGAGTTAAGTTCATTCATATCCATTATCTCTGCTTTAATACAGAAAGTTGGCAAGTAGGAATTAGGCGATGGCATCACCTCGGAGGCTGAATTAAGGTCGGCATTTCATTGAGATCGAGTTTGAAAATTTACCGGACAGCGGCAGATAGATATATCTGTATTTGAAATTGTAGCCCGTTTTATCTGCCTCCGATGGTCCCCCACACAAACGCCCAGAAAAAAAAAAAATAATAAAATAAAAAAAATATAGCGATAATCGATATAAAGAAGATGATCCCCAAAAGCTGTATAGGTTCTTGAAAAAATGCCCCCCGAATGATGCTCGGCCAATGTATCTGCAATAGATCTGGTCCTGGCTATGGCCCATGAAAAGGAGCCTGTACGTGTGAGGACCATTCTGCGGCATTGATTGATGGCTCAACTTGAGGAGAAGCGATAAAAGTGGAAGCTAGCACTAATATTTTTAGAGAGAATTAAAAATGTTGTCTTATGATATAAATATATATATATATATACATATATATATATATATATCATATAGCTGCAATGAGATAGAACTCAATTGGAAGATGTCCCCAAGTTAGAGTAGTACTTCATGTATCATATCTTAATTTTCATGAGATGGCAAAGACTTCTATCAGGGAGCAGCAGCAAGTGGCATACATACAACAACCAAAGCTAGCTCAAAGGACATGAGTGCTCATCTCCAGTATCAATCCTAGATATTTTGCTTGCAAAAATAATTGGATAAAGGCCGTAAAAAAGGAATATGATCTCACTTTGGAGTACTTAATTGATCCATTATACCTTAACCCGTTTGTCACAGGATCACCTTCATCTGTTATGTCTCATGCGTTGGATCTTTTGGAACATAAGAAAACCGGTAATGGCAGTCTTGACTCTCCCTGGCCTATGATCCCCTCAATTTGTAAAATCCCTTTGCATGTATTCATCGAATTCAAGGGTTAAGTACTCCATGCAGTGTGTCACAAAGTCTAATTTTGTCATTTTCAATCAAAAAGACTTGAAGAAATATTATTCTCAAAGTGAATGCGTCGACTGTTCTAGTTTCTAGATAATTAGGTTACTTCGCATTATCAACATTTAATGAGTGCCAATATAAGGCAATCTGATTTTAATTATAATGGTTTCACATTTAATGGTGCATGTCCAATTTGTGCTACTCCGTTTTAATAAGTGATAAGAATATGTGATGTATGAGATTATTCTATATTGCTTGAGAATGAGAAGTTTTTTCTCTTTATAATTGTTCTAATGAGGTTCCAATTATATATATATATTCTTGGCTAGTCAATTTGGAGTAGATTGAAAATCTGGTACAGATTTATTAAGAGCTCTAAGTCTGGGAAAAGAAAGATGTCCTAATCGATAATCCCAAAGATCAAATTCTTGAATAGCTGAAAGAGCAACAAATGATGACAAACCAAAGGTTTTTGCAAGCGATGATATAAGCCAACTTTTTCTTCACCCACTCCAATCATCTTCCATGTAGATAGGTCTTGTACAAAACAAAATTGAGAGATGAAGATGAGACAACAGAAAGTATTTTTAGTTAATTTGCTGGCTACTAGAAGATTAAATGAGAAGGAAAGAACGTAAAGGGCATTATGCAAAACCAATGTATTAGATAGAATTACAGTTCTTATATGAGTAACAGAAACAAGATTGCCATTTGGTAGTTTGACAGAAGAATGAATAGTAGAAGTAATAGAAGAAAATAAACGAGTAGAACAAACCGTATGATCTATAGCTCTAGTGTAGATGACCCAAGGAGTACATGGAAAATTGACAGAAACTAAAGCATTTTTTTTTCAAAAAGTGAAAAAACTGAGGATTTATTACCCGAAAGACTTTCAGAATGTGGGATTTATGAAGTTGGAAGAATACCAGAAGATGAGTTTGGTATATTAGCAAAGAAGGTGGAAACTTGATTAATAGAGTGTATGGAGTTTGGAGGATTAATCAAAGTAAGAATTTGTTGACATTGCTGTTGTGTAAATGATAATTGCGGAACATAGTTACTTCCTTGAACTGTAGGAGAAGAAGAAACTTGATTTGTTGAGTGAGCATTTGCTTTCTTGGATTTAAAGCCTGGTGGAAACCTATGTATTCTGTAACATTTATCTGATGTATGACTTGTATATCCACAATGGCTACATATAGTCCATCTTTGAGAAACCCAGATTGCTTGTACCAATTGTTGCTATTCTTGGTACTTCTTTTTGCTCTTCCTCTTGTAAAATAAGAAAAAGAAATACAATTCATAGAAGGCAAAGGATCTAATAGCAAGATATATCCTTTTATGCTAATAAAAGAGTTATTTATGTGACGCCCCCATCTCCCACATACGAACACGTGAAAATTGAAGCATTAGGATGATAACAACACGGGTCACACATCCCATCGCTGAGTGCCAAGTGTGTGTACATGCAACACGTGTACAATAAAAATAATGCAGCGGTAATAAAAGTCTTTCAACTAAGTACCAGAATTTTGTTTAAATACAAACTCGCTTAAAACAAGCGTAATAAAATACTACAAGTTCAACATTGTCTCAAATTCTAAAATACATAAAATATAGGCAAGGGAAATATTTTCCAACAATGCAAGCAATTCCAACTCAATACTCCGGTGGAGCCGCCTCTTCAGGCTTAGCCTTCTCCTCCTCATCTGCAACAAAGTCTACAGTACCAAATACGGTACCACAGGTAAGTAATAATCTAAACAAATCTCAAGATAAAAATACATTTATGCAATAACCAAATGCATAAACATGATGCCATGTGCATGTGTCCCGAAAATTCACATTTTTCCACACATGCCAAAAATCCCATTTTTGGCCCAAAACATTTCGTTTAAAACATTTCCTCACCATTATCCCAGATAATGGCCCAAAAATCCAATCTCTCCATTTTTCTAGAAAATGCCTATTAACCATACCATCAGAGTACCGTAGGCAGGACTCTACTACCATCCCTGCTCACCACCATCCCTACGCATGCACCGTAAGCAAAAATTACAAGCAGGACTCTATCACCGTCTCTGCTTACCACCATCCCTACAAGTCCGTCTGTAGGCGGGAATCGCAGGCAGGACTCTACCACTATCTCTACTTACCACCATCCCTACAGTACCTCTGACTCAAACCAGTCAATCCAATCATTCAAATATACCCAAAAATTATTTCTCGCTTGAAAACCCAGTTTTCAAGTTCTAACACATGAACATGTATGGAATTACATGAAAACCCAGTTTTCCTTTTTTCAACACATGTACATGCATGTACTATACAATGCAAATGACAAGACATAAATATATTCAACAATTCTCAACATCAACCAACATACAAATAACTCCGTCCTCCAATCCATCCGACCTCCGTCTCCTTGGACTCAGTCCGGTATAACTAATCAGTTACAATTTATTGTTAAAGTAAAAATATATTTAAATCTAAAAAAAAGTTTAAAAAATACTTACAACACTATATAATAATTTTTGGAGGATCAATGGGCTACAAAAGGGGGAGGAAAAGCAACGTAACAATATAAAAACATTGTGGCCATGGGTTGTAAAATACTCACTTTTGAATGGGGATGAATCAAGGCTTGGGATTAATAGAGAATGACTTAAAGGTGTTTATGAAACTAGTGGAAGTGAGAGTTGGCCATGGGTGGCGACGAAAATGGCGGTGGAAGTGAAAAAAAGGCCAAAACGGAGTTGAGTTCGTGGGGGTTGCTCTGGCAACGGATTGGAGCTGAAAATGGGTGGGTTAGGTCGGCAAGAAATCGGTGATGAAGTGGTGGCTGGAGGTGGAACGACGGCGGCGCTGGAGCTCAAGAACGCTGTGGCTTAGAGTGGTGTGTGTGGCTTAATGGCAGCTTGGATGGAGCTTAGTTTTGGTAGGGAGGTTCACCGGCCGAAGGGGAAGAAAATGGGAGGGGTGGTGTACTGTTTGGCGGTGAACGACGGTGGTTCTGGGTGGACGAAGCAAACAGCGGTGGAGGGAGAAGGAAAAGAGAGTGCACGGGGAGAGAGAGAGAACCAGAAGAAAAGTGAGGGAAAAAAAGAAAGAAAAAAGGAAAAGAAAAGGAAGAAGAAAAGAAAAAGAGAAAAATAAAAGATGGGGAAAAGAAATGAGGTCCAGTTCTCACATCTGGAGTTCAGAAACTGATCCAACGAAAATAATTTTAAAAGATATAAATTGAATAAAATAATCTAAACACAATATCTAGCTATAATAAAATAATTAATTGATAAAAACTAATAACAAAATTTAAAATCTAAAAATAAACTAAATTAAATTATACAACAATTTAAACACAAAACAATAATTAATAATAAGAAAGCACCTCAAAATAAATTTCACAACTAATAAATCCAGTCAAAATCGATAAATTTAAAACAAAAGAACCAATATTTGAATTAAATTAAAATACTTCTTCAATAAAAATACATGTAAAAACGGGGTATCACAATTTAATCCCCATAAAAAAATTGCAATATATATTCTTCTTGCTGAAATTCTGAAAAAGTTCCATAAGGTTCCACAAGAACACTGCGGCATTAACTAATGATAATTGTCTAACTAATCCCAATATGCTTTTAACTGTGTAAAGTAATCACTAACCGATTGTTGTTCTTAAGTCAAAGACTAATGGCCTTCTTCAACTGGAATATTTTGCAAATCTTTCTAAATCTTAGCTGCTGCATCTATGTACAAGATGCTTGATGCTATGTTCTTGGCAACTGAGTTGAGGATTCATGATAATACCATATCATTACACATTTCCCATGCAGAAAGCATTGGACCAGAATCATTTGTTGTGTAAACTTTCTGTGAACTTGGAAACAGAGTATTTGTAGAAGGATGAATATCGACTGAATTGAATTACTTTAAAATGTATAGAAATGAGCTATTTATACATCTAATATATTCTAACTAAACTAACTGTCATTAGCAAGCTGTTTGGCTGCATGTGATTTCAATTCTAATTCCTTGATATGGTTATTTATATTCCAACATGTTGGTCTCTTTAGGGTTTCATTAACAAAACTCATTTTGTTCTTTGCCCTAAGAGCTTTGGACATAGATCTCCATGTATGATAGTTGTCCCCATTTAATTGCTATGATACGAACATCAAACCAAGATTTTCTCTATGATGCAAATAGAAAGGACTCAACGGATCATTGATTGAATTTTGAGAAGACATCATACAAAAGAATGAAAAAAAAAATAGAAAATCGGATTATTGTATCCATGGAGAATCAGAACAAAGGAATATCAGATTGCTCTAACACCATGACAAAATCTGAATTTGGCCATGGACTTTGGAAACAGACAAACAAAAGCAGTGATGATCTACATCGATGTAATTATAGCAAGGGAGAAACTTATTACAACCAATGACCATTAAGCTTGCTTAACTAATTTCTAACTAAATTCCATGTAAGCAAATAAGCCATATTAGCAACCTCTGCAGATCAGCAACTCTAAGAAACAACAAATTGTCTCAAGGCCATAGCTCTATATTCACCTCTTTCTGCATGTTATACTCGTTAGCATTGTTACTAAAAATTCAAATTGTTAATTTAAGAAGTATCAATGGCTTCCAGTTTACCAAATCTTGTAACTTTTGTCCACAAAATGGAGGGAAGCTTCGAGTTGCTGAAATTCTTCTCCAAGGAGGAATTGTATATAATTTTCCGCAGCATCCTAACCCCATCTTTCTTGGACAACTTGATAGGTTTCGTTCTCTAAAGTATTAAGGACTTCCATCCCAGCAGGAACATTACCATCCTCTGGATGCTTATCATTCATGTAAATCACATTTGAACGCTCAAAATCTAGGGACTTCAGCAAGGGAGGCGGATTAAGAAAGTATCTATAAGACTGTCTTGCATGCTTTACATTGCCTCTCACCACCTCTTTCTGCATGCTTTGCTAATCAGCACTCTTGTTACTCAAATTATTAATATGAGAAGCATAGATATATGGCTTCCAAGTTATCGATGCTTGGGAATTTTGTTCCGTGTTGCTGAAGGACTTTTCCAAGGCAGATGTATGCTTCATTTCTGAAAGCTCTAGGCTCCACTCTTTGCTCCATGCACCTCTTTCTCCACCCCATTTTCCTTCGACAACTTGGAAAGTTCATGTTCTAGCGTATTAATAATTAAGAAACATTGGCAACCCAAGCCCCATAGGGTTCACTACTCTTGCTAGAATCTCTGATTGAACTGATAGTGGAGGCTGCTTATACTTGCTCGGAACGTTAAGAGGATCACATATATCCACTCTTTTCACGTGGAAGTCTTTTTAAATTAATTTCAAAATTGAAATGTTTTAGCTAAAAAATTTGTAAAAAAATAAACCACAAACTCACACGACTTGATATAATATCGTTAGATCGTAAAATTACTTTAATTAATTATAAAGTAAATCAAGTTATATCAATTTGTAAAGTTATTTTTTTGTCATCTTTTTACGGTGGTAGCAATTCTCTTTCCGAATTCATTCTTCAATATCCAAGGCTCCAACGCCAAAGTAATCACTGCCTTTGACAATTGAGAATACCACAGAAACGGACAAAAGAATTACAAAACAAATTGAATAACAGAAACAAACTGTCATAATTTTATACGATGACAAAAAGAAAAAAACCCAAAATCATATACCTAAACCCTCTTGAAAGAAATCAGAGGTATTTCATTATTCTTATTTCAATAATTGCGAAATTACCCATTAAAAGAAACGAAAAAAGGTATCAACGTGTTGAAGCAAAACTCGATTTCTACTGCCATCAATAATATTATTATTATATATCGCTCCTAAAGAATCCATAGAACAAAATCCAAAACTTGCCATTAAAAAGTACGACTGTCGGAATTAGCCATCTTTCAATAATTAAAGACAACCCAGACAATTCGAACTGACCTACATCGAGACCCTGATCTATCTATTGTTGTACGTCGGTTTTCTTGGAGCTCTTCTGTGTCTCTGGTTGCTCTCGGACTTTCGTCTGCGATTAGGATTGAAGGACGTACATTTTATTCTTATGGGCATTGAGGCTGGGCTGGTTTAAATTTATTTAAATTTGGGCTGTTCGTAGGTCACTGGGGGCCCAAAATTTGTCCTTTGTTTTTGGGTTTTTCTTATCTCTTTATTTGTCACAGGCGTGTGGATTTGAGGGACACGTAGATGGACCGCATGATAAAGAAAAGAAAAAAAAAAAACAATTCCTTTTCTCAAAATTAAGAAAGCATTTGAATACTGAGGTAATATCATATACTTTATGAATAATATTAAAAAAGTATTGATTAATAATAAAAAAATAGTAAATAATTTATAAATAATAATAAAAAATAATGAAATTGAGTACATTAAAAGATGAGAGCTATAGGATGGAGCGGTTAATATTGGTATGGCTCAAATCAGAGCCCAAGGGCCACTACTCTTACAGGGATAACTACTTAAACTAGGGAGTTGTGTAGCTTAATACATGCTTAGTTGCCCGGCTTATTAGGAAGGATAAATTCATAGCCTATAAATATTTATGACTTAGCTATTAGATAATTCTGATATATCAGGGATAAGCCTCCTAATGGTCAAGTATTGTATAAAGTTAATCTATTTATGGTATTTATCCAATGAACCTCTACACCTATATATATGTGTAACAGATAACTCTCGATTGATCTGATTACATTCTTGAATTATTGTCTATCATTTGTTACTGACTTAGCATTGGAGTTGTCATAGGCATCCAGTGCCACCCACAAAGTGACTTGCAGGTTGACGATCACGTTCGGTGGTGAGACGTGTCCTTTACAGAAGAAATAAAAATAATTATGTTATTAACTGATCAGATAAGTTTAGAACATTGAGTACATACGTTATATATAGTAAGTGAATGAAATCCAACGTTTATGGGCAGTATTTCAGGCATAGAAAGTTGAGTACTGCTACTAAAAACTAGTACTTTTTGGTGCCCAAAACTACATACAGAAATCAAAGCTGATGATAAGGAAGATATGGCAAGAATGTGAGGCGTGGACGCGGGTATATACCTCATCATCATTAGACCTGCACGCCATCCTCAAATTATTGAGTCTCCGATATATATTGTCGTAATGTTCCTTGTATCTTAGCAGAATTTTGGGGGTTGGCTGGCCATGCATGATCAAAGTTGGAGCTAACGCTTGAGAATCTAGGCTGGCAGCGATAATTAACCAAATTCAATTCAGATCACTTTAAAAGTTTTAATTGCAGTAGTACTGTAGGTACATTGACAGTGCCCAAAATTGTAAGCATGCATGGTCGTCTGTTCTGAGAATAATATACATAATACAACAATATCTAGCTGTTTCAAGTTGTAAATATAATATTTTGGCATTGTTAGTCATGTAGTACGTAGGACGTACAATGAGGTCTTGGATGGAATCCCGGCTCACTAAAATCAAATTTGGAAAGCTAATAATTTTATGAAAAATGCTAAATGTACTTGAGAAAAACTTACGAAAAATTTATAAAAAAACTCACTTCTCTACATATAAGTTATTGATATGCTAAGTTATTGTAGTGATTAGATCAAGCTAGCATGCATAATCATGTGTAGTAGCACTACTCTGAATTTTATGACCAATTAGTAATGAATATATATATATATATATATATATATATATATATGCTTCAGAGTTTGTGAATTGCCAAAATAAAATAAATTAATAAATAAGATTAGATCTTTTAGAAGATCTTTAATTTAGAGTTTTCGAGTCATCATAGATCAATTTACTGATCTACTTTTAGAATTAAGTGATTGTTTATGCAGTAACGATGCAAGGAAAATTAAAAAAAAAAATTGGAATTTATACTTCAAAAGTATCGACTAAGATTAAAATTCATGGAGTCATTTGAAATTATTATGAGGTGCAAGAACTTGATCGACTTGATCTTTCAGATCACAATTATGGGATTCTATTCACATCCCCATTACCGTCAATCAGAGGTATTATATAGTTTATAATAGGTACCATGCAGTTGGTATATATATAAAAAAGTTCTGAATTAAGCTATATATATATATATATATATGATTTTAAAGTAATTTAAAATTTAATTAGCCGGAAATATTAGTGGTGCTAAAACTTGAATATCAACGCTACTATACAGTAACTTCAGAGCAACAAAATAAAGGACATGGATCACATGATAATTGCTTCAGGTCAACACACTGAAAAGAAGTCGGAAATATAAAGAGATGATGATCAGTGGTAAAAGAGCAGCATGCAGCCTTTGCAAGTTGAGTCTCATGAAAGCACACAAACAAATTGTGGACCCTATCCCCAGCAGTACTCCCAAGATAAGTTTAATTGAAACCATACATTGAAGAAATGATCAATCAAAAGTTGCTTAGCCTTTACTTTTCTCCTTTATTGAAAGTGGACCAACAAGCAGTACTCAATTAACAACAAAGGTATTGAGACATCAATCAACAAGCAAAGAATTCGTTCTCCTTTTATGGTTACTTCCAGTACGGTTTCCAATCAGGGAATGTACCCTCTTTGCCCGTCAACTCTCTTTCCTCCCTTATCCTCCTTGTCAGTACCCTGTCAAGCCCTGCCTGCTAAAACACTCTCGACATAGAGGCCGGAAACTAACAATCTAATGTTCTGCACATAGATCAGGGGAAAATAAGTACAAAAAATGGTTAAATGTCAGTGAACCTAATTAAGCCATTTGCAACAGTGCAGATCGATGTCAAACTGATGTTAAAAGACGTGTGGATTGTCGTATTAATGGGATGGACTACGTACGAAGGCGTTGCATTTAGTTTTGAACTAGATAGATGTAATTAAACTTTATAAGCAATAGAGCGCAAATATCACTAGCTAGTTTTCCCTGCGCTTGTATAGTATTGTTCTCACTTACGACAAATAAATTCTGTTGATATAATATTTCAGCTGGTGAGATTAGGAAGTACCACCGGGCCCGTTTGGATCCCAAGCTACCCTCAACTTATCTCAGCTCATTTTATCTAATTATTACATATTTTTTAAATTTTAAAAAATAATATTCTAATAATATTTTGTTCAACCTTTTACTTTCATGTCAACTCAACTCAATTCAACTCAACTCAACATTCAATACAGTGAAAATGAATAAAATAAAAAGGTTATATATATATATATATGCAAAGAATTGACTTGAAATATTTCTATATTCTATCATGAAGATTTTTCATGCAATCACATCATGCACTCAGATGTCCCAATTAGAAATTGATTTCAGATTGGAAAACGAGACAGCATATATGATGATCAGAAAAACATGAAATCGCGGGACACCGGAAACTGTTGAGACGGGGATAGATAGTATATATATATATATATATCACGAGGGGCTAGCTTATTAGGAAGCACGTGAATGATGCTACCTCACATGCAGCTGTTCCACATGCATGGTCATTAATGATTATCTTTTATTTTATGTCAAGTTTATCAATATTGCTTACTTGGTCTGCAAACGATATTATTAATATATGTATGACCTAATTATTCACCCCCAAAGGCATACCGCATCAATACGCATGGTCTGCTTGTTCTAGGCTTTGCGGGGACAGTGTGAATCCACCTCTCTCTCCTGATCCCTTGCTTCTGGCAAATAATCGAAGCCGTTTTTTAGATTCCTTCAATCGCAAGTGGCGCAAGAAGAAAGCATGCGTAGAATTACATGTCAAACTTGGTGAGAAAGAAGCATTTATGACTTCCTCCACATTTTTTTATGAGAAGTCCTCTCTCTCTCTCTCTCTCTCTCTCTCTCTCTCTCTCTCTCTCCCTCCCTCCCCCCCAAGTAAGAGTGGATGCATTATGAGTTCATGAGAGCATGCCCAATTGTTATGTCCCCAACTTAGTTCTCATTGCGTAAAAGGGATTTTCAAGCTTGACTTCAACCCAAGTAAGAAGAACGGCCAGGTCAAATTAAGTTCAAGTGACCAAACATATATCCTTTTCTTGTTCATTAGTTCCAACATCCATGGATCATAGTAATATGCCTAAACTTTGATCGCCCTCTTGTTGGTATTTAAACCCAAATAAAGTTTTGAAATATATATTTCAGGCGGTAAACTTCACACAGTATCTCCCACACCCCCCCCCCCCCCCCTTCTCCGGCGCCCCTGAACTGTACTTAGCTCAACCTGGGAGCTGAGGATGGGTGCCTCATATATCTTCTTATCTTCTTGATGCAGTTGCGTTGCATGCTTGAAAATATATCCAACCACCAGGCGAAATCCTGGATGGTTGGACTTTCAGATCTATCTTGGTAACTAGCTCTGAGATCAGCTGATCTGATATTAGTTCAAGCTTCAAGCCAATGGGGAAATCACTATATTCGGTGATATGGATCTTCTTGCTAACTTTTACAGCGAACCTCTTGCAAAGGTACGTATGTATTGGGATTAAAGGTAGAAATTTTGTTGTTAGTATTTATTATGTTTGAATTCAAAATAACAGTAATTCACAAGATCATCATGTATACGTTTATTAAGTATGTCTTTCTAATGATATATACACTTACAGAATGAGCAGATATAGTAAATTTCACTACTGAACCTGTCCATAGGCGCAACAAGTTCAGTGTGGCTTCGTTGTTTTCTTTTGTGCATCTCAAGTACGTAGTACTGTAGGGGCTTCATTGTTGTGACCATTTAACTGGATAGCTTCTATATCCAATGTGCAGCCGTGTTGCCCATGACTACTCATGAATGCGACCTACGTCTTGCATTTGCATATGTGTGTGTATATATAGCCACCCATGCATGCATGTCATATACCATTCAACCCGAGTATAGCATAAGGAGCACTAGCACAGCCATATTTTCATTCTTTATGATCACATGCATGGGATGAGGGATCTTCGTATTAATTAGGGAACATTTGATCAGTAGAAATGAAGTATATCTAAAGTACTATGACTCGTTAACCAAAGATCGATCTGTACCATTTGAATTTTGATCATCTGCATGCATATTATATGATAAATGCCTTCAAACTTTTCTCATCCGGCCTAATGGGTGCATGATATGAAGTGGAGGTCTCTAAATGGTCACTACGAATTCAACACCACTCTTATGATTTCTGCAGGTTGTGAATGTTCCTAGCTATATATATTAATTAATGCTTTAATTAATTACGGGAAGAATATAATTTCCTTTGTTTTTACAAGAAGGCATGAGTCCAGATCTAGTACACAGATCGATAGGACTTATCTATCCCCAGGCACTCCTATACATTCCTAGACCTACATTAATAAAAAAAACGATTGACATATATATATGATTGTTTTCTGCTAGGATATTATTTCAAAAAGTAGGCCTATTTGAAAGTTTTTACACTGTACATATGACATAATTTGATCTATAAAATTCAAATTTTAAAATTTATTTCTCGAATTAAATTATGTCACATGAATGACATGTGATGTAAAAACTTTTAAATAAAATTATTCTACACCAAAACTCATCGTAAGTATGTACCCTAATCGAAGTACTCACATCACTTTTTGAAGTTGATCATGCATTAAACTCATGTATTTTTTATTACATTCTGCCATTAGACTTTCTTTTTGTTTCAAATTACTCCCACAATTGGTTGTTAGCATTAAAATAATGAAAAAGCACATATATAGTACTCATGAATTTAGACATGGCATGGAATGGCCAAAATACCCCTAATATCCTAATTTTAATAAACAATGTCCTCACCAACGTTATATTTCATTGCAATATTGTGCCATTAAACTCTCAATTTGCTTCACACTGTACCCTTCGTTAATTAGTTGTTGATGATAAAATGGATGAAACAACGCGGGCATGCCTTGCACGTGTCATTTGGGAATTAAATAGTACAGTTCAAAACAAATTGAAAGTTTGGTGATTCCTTAATTAGTATCTTTGAAGTACGTTGATGATCTATTCTTAATTACTTCCAATCTAGCTAGCTAACACAATTAAAGTACGTATGGACTTCGAAGATCATATAATTTCATGAACTAGACTACATTTGATCACACATCATGAATTCAACGAATACAAAGAACTTCTATCGTTGCATGGGTTAATTTAATTACTTACTCTTGTGATCTCTGGAAGTGATTCTTGAGATCGAAGGACGACTTAGCTAGTCATGAGAAATGAACTCAGCAGCATCATGAGTAGTTTACGTACGGTACCATGTACGTAGCTTTCAAAATTTTCAGTGAGTACGCGTACTGATTGGTTTAGCTAGGTTCTGCCATGACATTTCAAGATCAGGTACTTATTTAACTGGGAGGCCAGGAGGAGGTAGAGCTAAGGCCTCATTTGAACACTTCAAATATTTCTGAATTTCTGTAAATATTAATTGTCTCAAAAGAGCTGGTGGCCGCATGTAAGATGTACCTCTAAACTAGGCTTCTCCTAAATATGCATGTGGCCTCTCAACACACGAATTACTATTTAATATAAATGTATGAACACATGAGTACCTTTAGTCTAGATATATACCCTGTAAAATACCAATTATTTTAAAGCTTAAACTGACAGAAAAACGTAAATTTAATAGGGCAGGGAGGCCGCGGGGACAGGGAGGCCGCGGGAGGAGGGGGCAATAGTTGAAACTAGAAATCCTTATTCTAAGTGCTTCTTCATATTAATCAAGGCCAGACAACATACTTAGACCAATTAGGACGTTACATATGTACATGATGATGATGTGTGTGTATACAGACTTAGTCACTAACGTACATATATAATAAACTTTTTCAAATCCAAATTAAGCTGTAATATATGATAGGAAGATCAATTACATTCAACAGTCACCGAGCTACATAGTTGCAACAGCTCTCGGCCGTAGTACTTTCATGACTTACAAGCACTAATTTATTTGTCGTAGCTAGGTATAATATGTCTGGTCTAGTACGTACTTAGTTGCCCAGTAATATCAAATCAATACAATGGGCAACGAAGTCCATTAATAGCTAATTAAAGCAATACCATTTTAGTTTTATTATGTACACAGAAACCTGCATTCTGGATCGATCATTACCTTTTTCCTTTCAAATTGTACGTACTTCCTATGATTAGTATCATGCATCATCTAATTCTTACGTATAGCATCATCATGCATGGCAGCAGGAGGCGAGCGCAGATATATGTCAGGCATATTCCTCGGTAGTTTTGGAGTCATTTGATAACATATTCATATGTTCTGCCACATTGAAGACGACTGCATTGGAGTAATTCCTTTCCTTGGAGGAATCTTGGTCATGGCTGAGTTGAGTTGCAACAAATTTGTCAAGGACTCGCCAATCAGTCACCTGGTCCACCGCCTGGTCGACGTTATTACAGTAAAATAATGAGGAGCTCATCATGTTTTGTTGATGGCACTGTTGCATGCGCTGATCTTCTTGCGTAAGGTTTGAGGACTGCATGGCGCTTCCAGTGTTCATATCAAAGCCATATGGAACCATTGTGCAAACGCTAGTGGTTGCAGACTGGGGAAGTTTGGGGCTTTCTAGTTGGGGGAGCTGGAGGAAAGCATCATGATGAGACGTATGATATTGTAGCTCAGGCTCCTGCTTGCAGGGATAATGGTGGTTGTAGGATGCAAAAGGGTGAGAAACTCGTCTCGGGGAATCAAGTTCGGGCATGAATGAGACTTGATCATCGTACCAATTACATGGCGAGTCATACTCGCCCATTTTCTGCATTGCCGTCACCCGCTTCTTGAACACTCTACATACAACCCATCCTTCCTCCTGGTGCAAGCGAAATATAATGTTCGGAAAAAAGAGAGTTAATTAGTACGTACTGTCTTGGAAAACAAATGCATGGGATCGAAAAACAGCCGCTTTGTTATGAAAGCAGTAAAAGATGATCAGGGAATTTATATTATTTTACATGCAGTTCATAAGCTGATCATCTTGTGGACATTCGATCGTACATATGTTTTATTCATATCTTAAAGTACCATAAGCACATTACTGTATATATTCACCTAAACTAGAAGAAAGAGAAAACAAGCATGTTCTTGTTGTACAACTATGGTTGATGGAAGTAACATCAAGACAAAAGTAGATTCGTAATCTTCAAGGATCTTAAATTCGTATGCTGTAACGACCCCGTAGGACGTACGTACGTACGTATAAGTTTTTCTAGAACTATTTCTGAGGCCTTAATCAATTTCCTTGCAACCTGGCTTATTTCATAGGCTTTTATATAGGTGTTTAACGCACAATTTGATGCATGCAAGGGTCTTTCTTTCACAATGCAACTGAAAGGAAATTGTTTCACTATTAGGCTAACTATTTTCTTGCCGAGAAAAAAAAAGGGTCAATAACATTCTTCTAAGTAACTTCTTTATATATTATTTACATGCAATGTATGTGAAAAATATAGATCATCAATATCTTTTAGAAAGAAAATTATATGCGCAATTCTTTTCAGTCATTCCCGACCTTGAGGGGGCGGGATCGGGGCCGGTAAAGGTCAAGAACTTATCTTCAAACCTCATATATATGCACGCACACGTACGTGTGAGTCGGTGCACGTACGTACGCGTTCTTCATACATATCACAATATTATAAAATATTTAATATAATTAGTATTAGACATGCATTATATGTACAGCGCCTTGTTTCGACTTAAATATTGGCAACAAAGGTATTTAAATTTCTTTCATATCTCATTAATTAATTTCTTGGATATTGACTTCTGATGCTCTTATTAAGGTGCCCTAGGAATAAGACTTGCTGCCATACATGAAGTACTGTAATTACCGTACGTTCTAGAAAAACTCAAACGCGTGACAGATGATCAGATTTACATTTTTCGTAGAATATTTATGTAAGTAACTAGAAAATTTTCAATTCAAGGGAAAGAAACGTTGATAAATTAAGACTTGCCTGAGGAGTTCCATTTTCGTTTGTTTCTAGTCGGTACTCATGCATGATCCAATCTGACTTTTGTCCGTTGGGGGCTCGTCCTTTATAAAACACTAAAGTCTTTCTCATGCCAATTAGGCTGTGCCTAGCGTAAATAGCCTTGTCCCTTCCAGTAGCTTTCCAGAATCCTGCTTTTGTAGCTCTATTTGTGCGAGTTCCAGTTGGGTATTTCTTATCTTTATGGCTAAAGAAATACCATTCATTCTGCTCTTCAGTTCCTATCTTGCATAATTCTGTCCAAATTACCAAAACGGTCACCGTGAATGGTTGATATGATAATGATCTAATTAAACAATCTTCAATCTCTCTTTTGTTTTTTTTTTTTTTTTTTTTCAAATTTGAAACTCCGGTTTTAAACGGTTAATTGCAGTACCTTGAAGATCCCACGGCTCAATTTTGTAAAGATCAACATCTCTGATGACATCTAGATCAATCCTTTTGGAAGCAACCTTTTTTCTGAGATAATAATCAACAAGTTCTTCATCTGTCGGATGGAATCTAAAGCCTGGAGGAACGACATGTGAAAAGGTATTCATGATATTCTCCCAATAACTCGAAACCTGCATTTTTCATGCCAAATGCAATCAGCCGTATAACCTTTAATGTAAAAGAAGGTAAAAGATGGCAGATTGATCTATTATGAACAATGTGGTCGGTTCCAAAGTTAGAAACCTTAGTAGAAACAAAAGAAACAATAATAAGTGTTACATATTATATAATATGCTGATCAAAGGGAGAGGAGAAGCTACATTAACGTCTGATCATCATGGAGTGCATGCATCTTGCTCTGCAGTTAAAAAATTAATGCAGCTAGCCCTTTTGGATCTATAACTGATTAATTAAATAGATCGGGCCTTAGAGGTTAATTGTTCGATAATTATTCATGTGAATTACGATACATGAATGTTCGACATGATAAACAAAGAATATTTGAAGTCATAAAGGAGATTTTACGTTCCGGATCTCCACCAACCATTTGGCATGTAGTATAATGACAAGGACCTAATTTAGCTGAAAAAGGAAATAAATGGCATAAAACTTATGCAATACGCCTTTGTTGATCATAACATATCTTTACACCAGATTAGACTCAAACGATAGATCGTAGGTGTAAGAGATTGTACTAACATTTTTTGTGGATAACAGTTCCAAAATAATATATATATATGTATGTATGTATATGACATGATCTTATAGTTTTCGTTATGCATGCAAAAGAAAGTACTTTCTCTTATAATTCTATATATGATCAATATATATGTCTTAAAATGGGAGTAAGTTCCTTTCTTGTGTATATAATATAATTATATAAGCCTTTGTCCATTGTAAAAAATTAAGCAATATATAATTAACTGACTAGCAATTAAGTTCTTTAATTTCGAATGAAGATTATAAATCGTAATTAAGAGGAAAATTAATTAATTAAACTACCTCTGGATAAACATAACATGCGGCCAATTATTTAAACTAATTACTCTCTGATCTGTGAGGACTAATTGCTTATAGTTATTTATAAATTAATATAAAATTGAGTTTTCCTTTCCTCATAGTAAACATACGTACGCATGGATATCTATGCATTTAATGTTTTATTCAACACAGAAACGTGTGTTGAGTTCCAGATAGAATTAGGGATATTAAAGAGGAGGAGGAGGAGCAGAAGTAGAAGAAGAAGAAGAAGAAGAAGGCCGGTACGTACATCATAGTAGATCGTATAGCAAAGATCGATCATTCAACACATGATTGATTGGTGTGTTGAATGCAACAACTTGACATAAATATACCTCGTTGATTCAATAGAAATGAAACCTAAATAGATTCGAGAAAGACCAAAGAAGGAATAAAAATGCAGGAAATTAATCAAACATCTTGATTCTTCAATTAATATATCTACGACGGCGCTAGCTGGACGATTTGAATCTATATATATAGTGAGCCCACATTCGTGTGATCAGTACGTACTACCATCACGAACATGATTCTAGAGTATGGAATTCATGATCATAAAAAGTGAGATCTAAATGCAAAACAGCTGAACAAACCTAGAAATAGAAAGACCTACGTCCAGAAACATACATAATCGCTTTCTCGACTTCCATCTAGAGATGTAACAGAAAGTTGATTGAGAAATAAGTTTGGATAAAACTTAATTGTGTCAACTAGCATCATCAATGAAAGCGCATCTCAAAACTGAAACACCAAGATCAAGGTTAAACCATTCCAAATACCTGCTGAGAAACCCACAAAAGTTGAGAAAAGAAGATATATAAACAATTCTAACATTATTATTTCATTTTATGCTCTTTTGGTTGAATATTTATGTTGTTCATTGCAGAGCTTGAAACAAAAGCGTTAAGCGTTCACTCTCTTTATATGTCTTACCACATGAAATGATGAATTCAAAATCATTCACACAAAGGATACGAATAGATCAGAAAATATAATGAAAAAACAAAAAAAACAAAAGTAGAAGAAGCAAAAGACAGCACACGACCTTGAAAATCTTTCACAGCACTTCCTATCCAATCCACAATTCCTCCGATCCGTTTGAACCCAATAAAGCCAAAAGACTTTAAGATTATTGCTTTCGTCACTCCCTTTTAACTTTTCCAAGCCCACTGAACCAGACAAAAAAACACTGAACGAGAGGAACAAAGGAAATATCAAGCAAGAAAGATGGCACACGAGAACATAAGTGATCCTCGGGAATTGAACTGAACTCCAGCTGTTGTACGTCAAGAAGAAAGTACTTTCTAGAGGGAGATCAGATCCCGAGGAAAGGAAAAGAAAACAAGGCAAGGCAGGGAAAGTGAGGGAAAAGGAAAAGGCAAAGGAAAAGGAAAGGCATGTGGAATGGAAACACAGAGAAGAGGTAGGGTTAAATAGGAAGCAAAGACAAAAACAAAAACAAACGTACACATGCCCTAACAATCCATCCCTCTCATAGTTTCTCTCTCCTCATCTTTTAAGAAGGAGCTTGATTGCTGCAAAAGCTTTGAGCGAAAAACAGGAGGCGCTAAATGGCTCAAGAAAGGGAGTAGGATAATAAGCGCTGAGAGAGAGAGATGACAAACCTCCAGCACCTCCCACCAGCAACTGATAAAGACCAGAAAAGATTGTTCTGCTCTTAAGGTTGCCGAAGAGAGAAGAGAGAGGATGGTAAAATTTAAGAAGATCCAACGGTGAGGAAGAGTTGGACTACTTAAAATGGACTTGACACGACCAAAAAGTATCTTAAAGAAATTAATCGGCATTAAATGTATTGTGGTGATGATGATAGGTAATCATCAATGGGTGATATTTTGGTGGTCACCCTTGAGCTCAACATCCTCCAAGCCAAAAGCTAGCTACGTGACCCTCTCTCTCTCTCTCTCTCCACTTCCTTTAGCAATGGTTTTCCTATTCAATGTAGACTGCGTGTTGTACACGGTCAGATCAATAATGATAAGTCTTAGCCCTTTTAGATGATGTAGTACTCAAAAACAAAATACAAAACTAGAGCGTAGAGTAAATTTTACAACAAATAATACATATACACACGAATTTGTAAGCAGTAGAATTCCATGAACAATGCTTAATAAAAGCATCTACATGCATGGATCGCGTTGGACCATATATAATTCATAACCAAAAATAGATGACTCGTCCTTGAATACATAAAGTTAACATGATTACCCAAGCCTTCCCACAAGTTGATGAATTACAAACCTTCTTTACTAATGAACAATATTCTTTCAAATTATAATCAAAATAAATCAATGTAAAGCAGATGTCCAAATTAATATCCTAGCTAGCTAGCTAGCAGCTTGTTGTGTCAACAAAATCCAAAGCGCGTGGCTTTAGTACATATATACAAGAAATATCTTCATTAATATATTAATATTGTTCCTTAACCGTGTTAATGCCGTTGATCAAGTCGGCTGAAAACGAAGGGAGAGCTGCTAGCTCATGATCCAGCCCCCACTAAATAAAATAGTGCAAGTGATTAATAATTAATCTAGTCGATCTGAAAAATACCTTTCAATTTTAATGTTTTGAACAGAATATTTAAGAAAATATTTATTTATTTATAATGAAAAGAAGTTGAGCAAGCAAGTGCAGGAGCACGCGGTCTCTGGTTGGTTGGTCAGATGTTTTACAGGCCAGGAATTATTATTAGTCTACTGTATTTTATTATGTTCCCATATATACCTTTCACGAGCTGGACCCCTAAGAACCGACCTTAGACAAGACGATTGAGACACCTCTCCAAATACTTCTCTTTTTTTTTTTTTTTTAATATTTTATATATATATTGAGAATCAGCGTTGGTTGAGCCGCTAAGCCCAGCCAGCAGTGCGTGTGTTTCTGTGCCTCTGGAGGTGGAGACCGGGCCCCATGCACAGAACGGAATGATGTTTGGGACTCAGTACGTGGCGGCTAATGGTCTGGCGTGGGCTAGCCCACGATCATTAGGCTCACGATTTGGGTGCAGGCCGGTTCTGAAAGTGGGCCCCACCCCGTTATCCATGTTTGGAGGGTCCCACGCAGGCCACTCTTCCTTTCCTCTTCTCCTTCTTTTTTGTCCGAGAAGCTGATGCCTATTTTGAAAGCCATCTGTAGCATTGTGTTTGGTGCTTATGCGTGCCGGCGTGTTAAGCTACCTCCCTCTGTGACTCTTCCGCTGTATCGGGCCGGCTCTTCGCCTAGGGATAAGGCATTTAAATATTTTAGTTTAAGGTATGACAAAAGCTAATATATATACAAAGACTTGTGTTCTATGGTAACAAGTAAAGCAAAAGTCTCACACGTGATACTATTGTCATCTTGTCCCCACCATCCTCCCATGGAAATGGAACAACTGCATAAAGTACTATATATGCGTCATAAACATCTTAAGTTACTATTCTTATATAGTAGTATTTTAACTGGATATAAACATATTTTATAAAAATAAATTCACAAATTGATATAATTTGATATGCTACATTAGATTGTAAAACTATTTTTCTTATAAAATATATCTAACATATCACATGAATTCACGTCAGTTTATGAATTTACTTTTATCAATATTTCTGTGGCCATAGCAATTCTTATTTTTATATAACAATGACTGATATAGCTTTATGCTTTAAGTGTATTGGGCAACCATATAATTAATTCGAGTCCAAATATAAATAACCCCAAAAAATAGGAATATGCAACAATATTAATTGCATCAATATATGGTATGCTAATTTATATTGTAGATAGTTAGGTTAAGATTATAATTTAAGTTCCTGCATGGAAATCATTCCTCAAAATAAAGAATCAATGGGAAACTTAACTTTGGGATACTTTTATCATAACTCACGCTTAGTATTTATGAGATTCAACAAATTATTCAGACTCGCCAGTAGTATTATCTATATAATTTGAAACCCCTTTTTTTTTTCTTGTCAACAATGAATCCATTAACTTATAATAATTAGCCTAATTATTCAAACAAACAATTGTAACAATGCGAGCAATATATAATAAAGTGTAATTACTATATATATTTATGAGCAAAAGGATTCATGGAAAGTCGTTGACAGCATGCAAGGGATCAGGATAGGAACATATATAATGTTATGTTTGTCAGCTCGGAGCAATAATATTGCCTGGTCAAGAAAAAATGATTTTTTGTTTTGTTGTCAATATCAATGAACGTGAAAAATATAAGAGCTTTTATGGAATAAAGAAAAAACAAAAATCAGTGCAAGTGGGTGAGCTGATCGAAGCTCAACAACTGGTGGGGAACCTTTGTCAATCATTGCTGATATAGACCCATTATTGTTTCGGTTCCCCACGTTTAAGCGGATATATATATGTTAACCGATCGATCGATCGAGCAGGGTGGCATGGGCAGCTAGCTCCCTCCTAGCTAGAAAATTAAATAATTAAAGGCCCTATTAATTAATGTATTTAGAAATGCATGTTCTTATTTTTTTTATACATATTAATCATATAATTATTATATACTCTCATGCCACTCTTCCTAGCTATTTCATTTACTACCTTTGATCACATGCCATCCCCTGATCAAGACCATGGACGTACGAGACAAATCATTACCCTTTTCATCCATCCTCCCCATATTGTACATCTATCGATCGTTTATATGTTAATAAAATGGTAACATGTTAATTAGCCCTTAAGACTCCTACTTTTTGTACTCTCTCTCTCTCTCTCTCTCTCTCTCTCTCTCTCTCTCTCAAGCATCTTGTTAGATTTTCAAATAGCATAAATATCACCTCAGTCCTCATATAACAAAAAAATATATATAGAAAATGGCCTCTAAATTATTATCTACAACCCTCAATTCAATTGGTCAGTAAATATTATAAGTTAGTTGATTATATATGAACAGTCAAACCATCCACCCTTCTGACCAAAGAGGAACAACCTGCTAGAAAACTAAAACAAAAAAAACATGAAAAAGACAGCTGACCTTGAACCCGGCCATCTGGTGTGATATGTGACCTTAGAGGCAAAGAAAGAGGAGTACTTCTGCTGGAATGTTTCAGTTGATTTTCAGTTCACAAGTACATTCGCCAGAACACGCTCCAGACAAGCATTAGTTTATCGGCTCAACTATTAATTTTCTAACTGTCACTGTCCCAAAAGTATGATTATTAGAGTTGGACTGAATATAATCCCCACATTCAGCAGGTTCGACCTATGGCTAGCTAGCTAGGTGTTTTAGCACGTGCTAATTAAAACAAAATGACCTTTTTTTTTTGACAAAAACCTTGCTCACCTCACACCTTATCAATCTCACCACCTGATCGAACATGTGTGCTTCCTTTTCCAGTATGCCACCTGATCAATCTCATATATGCATGGTGGCTAGCTAGGGATCATCGAGTTAGTTTCCTTCGTTTGTCATTATTTCCAAAATATATTTTCCCTCTTAATTTTAATATAATATATATATATGCAGATCGATTCTCTAATTAAATGCTAACTCACTGCAAATAATAACCCAAGAATGGAAGAAAAAAGCGAGCTTCATGAATATAATCTGGCTGGGATTATCATCATGTTTTATCAGACAATATATTAATGTCGACGTACAGGGAATGGGGATAATTACAGACAATCCACCAAACACCAAAATATTGTTGTATTGATAGTTGTAACATTGATCTCGCAAAGGATACGATGTCACAATTTGTAATATTGCTATTATCTCGATCGATCGCCCCTCAGATCGGAATACTTGCAGTAGTACTCATTACAACAACAATTCCTAGTTCCACTAAGGTTAGGTTGAAAAAAAAAATCATGGATGCTCACAATTGAAGATGAATACTTTTTTGTTAGTAACTCAATTGTCATAATTCATGTAGAAGATGATCATCAACATGGTCTTATTAATTATGGTCATAATTCGTTTAATATATAATTAAATATCACCAAACTGCACCACTGAATTCAATGAGTATATATTATAATAGATATAAATATAAAGCATATATCCTAATATATTAATTAACTACATTTGAAAGATTTAACCAACAAAATTGTGGGAAAATTCGTGTAAAAAAATGTTTTCCTACCAACTATCAAGTAGCTAGTACTTTAAGTAATTATCCCCCTAATTTTCATTAATATGCTACATTTATAAAGAAATTACACAAAACTAATCTCACAAACTAACGTGGATTCAACTGATCCATTAGATCTACTTTACAATAAAAATAATTTTATAATCTGATAAATTAAATCAAGTCACATCAATTTATAATTTTATTTTTGTATAATCTCTTTATGGTAAGAGTATTTCTTTTATGTATTTAGTTAACCCCACAGCTGAACTATTGTTACTGTTGCAAAAGGCCCAAATTGCATAAATAAATAATCATAATAAATCATAAAAAGTATTATTTGATTACGGGATTTGACTGTTGACTTTATCAATCAACATTACTAGTATTACTCCTGACATAGCACCAGTACATCACGCAGTAGCATCATTCACTGTTTGTTGCTCAAGGTGATGACTAATTATTACGTACGATTTTAAAGCTCTTTATAAACAATTATGATTTTAAAGCTCTTTATAAATAATTATGGTGCTTGGGAAAAATGAAATAATCAAGAATAATGTTAATGGGAACAAATTACTATGATTACATTTTGGTTTGTACGTCCACTTCAGAAGAATAATGCCGATACTAATAAGATTTAGGAGACAAGAACAAACAAAGGTTAAAGAGTGAGAGAGTGGAATTCTGAATGATTAGCAAAATATAAAATATATAATTTATCTCGACAGATTTCATAATAGTGTGGACTATTGTGGACGATCTTGCCAGCAAAAGTGAAAGAAACGTACGTATGGCCTCTCGTGGACCGTTTTAATGGTTAATGCTCGAGCACCTCGATCTAAGTAGTTCAATGCAAATTATAGGGCACCAAATTCGTAGTAGTGGGAGTTAGTATGTGAATCATGAACGAAATGTGCGGCCGAGTGCATTGGAAAAGCAAGATCATCAGGAGATCAAAACCGAGCTAGCTGTTTGGATAAATTAATGCTAGCTCATGTATGTATGTACATCATGCAGATATACATGATCATATATAAATATATTTATATATATCATGATCGTGTATATAAACATGTTCGTGGTTTTGTGATAAGGCAAGTACGTGTGTACATGTGTGTGTGTGTGTGTGTGTTGTGTATATAATATATATGGCTGTTCTTGATCAGCTGATGATGATCATGAACAGAGGGACAATAAAAAACGCTTGAGTGCATCAGACTCAAAAACCTTTTTAAAGTCATGCAAAGGAAGCCATCGAAATGAGTTTCAGTAGAGTTATTAATTCACATTAATTTCACATGCATATATGGATAATGCATGCATGAACCATATATATATATATAGGACAACAACTAAACTTGATATTAAGATGTACGCGCGTACTGGCAAACAAGAACCCTTTGCGGATCATGTTGATTCATGGGATAAGTCTTATGTACGTAACCGGCCTTATTTCTAAATTATCTGGCGTAATGTACACGTACAATGGCTGCATATATATGCATTACTATTAGCTAGATATAAGATAGGCTGCCATACTTTCTTAAAAATATACGGATAATTAATATGTTATCAGTGAACAATATTATAGTGCTCCAAACATGCCCCGCTATGGTCAGAAAATATTCGTAAGGCCAGACATATTTATATAGGACGAAACGTACCACAAATTCACGAGGCAAGTACTTGCCCTATTATTCATCAATACAGGATTCTTATATATATCAGGCGATGTGCCCTATTTTATGTTCACATTTGGGCTTCGATTCTCAAGATAAGGTCATCAATACAGGATCTTTGTATATATCGGGCGATGTGCCCTATTATTTTGTGTTCACATTTTGAGCCAATCTCTTTAAAAAAAATGAATTAATACGGGACCTACATGGAGAAAAAAAAAAACTAACTTTTTAATCGTAGACTCTGATTTTTTTTCAAAACGATCGATTACGCAGCATTTGCACATTCCATGACTGTATGTAGCATTACTCTATATATATATATATATATCGGTTTTGTTCTTTCTTTCTAGTTTTTTTTTTATATTTTTTAAATGAGTTAAAAATCTTTGAAAAATTATATATATGCTAACAACTCACCAAATGTAATATTCGCGTAACACGGTAGTTTTGATAGATCGAGGCTAAATCTTCAATAGTTTCTTTATATATATCACTGTGACGGCAAACGTACGTCGATGATGTTACAAAGTTAGGGCAAACTCGCTCATCAATGGTTTTTGTGTGTTTAAACGTATATATATACTTCCTATACTCCAAGACATTTTAACCGATCGAAATACGTATCAAAATGGTTTACATTAATGATAGTACTATATACACGTACGTACTTATCTTCCCCTTCGGTACTATTGAATTCTCATGGTTATGCACATGATGCATGAGGCACTGAAATAATCAAAATATCTCGTGTTTGTACGTAATAGATTCTTAGAGCAGTGGCATTAGTTTAGATATATATATATATATTGCATATGCAAAGTCATATTTGCATAGTATGATCCTAAATTTCACTACATTGAATTTACCATCTCCTTTATTCAAATTTAGAGATCTACTATTCACTCTATAAATCTAATTTTACTAATTCTTTCTCTCTCTCTCCTTTGATCACTCTCTCTCTCACAACCCTTTCTTTTTCTCTCTCCCTCAACAACACAACAAACCTTCACCTTCACCTTTACCTTCACTTTCGTTTTATTATTATATTATATTATATTTTTAATATAATATATTAAAAATTTTATATTTTTTTATCATTATATTTGTATTGTTAATGCCAAATGTATGTAGTGGATGCTAATTGTAAAATATATATAAAAAATTAAACTAATTTTAGGAAAACAATTAATAATAATAAAATAATATTTTATTATTATTTTGACCAAAAAATATATAATTCAATGTGAGAGTTTTTATTGAATGGCAAAGTTAATCTTCAAAAGATGTGTTTTTGCATATGCATATGCTTATACCAATGCAAATGCTCTTATATATCCATTAATGGAGATAGATCAGTCGATGAATTCTTGTTGATCATGATTTTGTTATTTTATTTAATTCCTTCTAGCAAGACTTCTGAATTTCCCTTCGATTTCTTATTAGCTGGAGTGAACGAACAATTGTCAAACACTATTCACGAGATCACAGAACTGAGAAATAAAAAATGTTAAACACTACAGCATCTGGTTCATCTCCCTTCGCTGACATGACATTGATTTATAATCCTTAATTAATTAAGATTAATCTTAGTTAAAAAAAATAGAAATTTAATAATCTTTAAAGTTTAAACCTTATGATCACAATAATCACATCAGTAAAAATAAGATAATGATCATGAAATACTAATTTCAATCATTGGGAAAGGTAAAAGGAAAAAAAAAAAAAAAAAAAAACTCAACTCGGACAACCACGTCCAGGTACCGCGCGACAGGCCCGTATTTTGGAAAGCCCGAAAGGACCTCGATCGGTAATCTGGCGGGATTCTAATTAGAACAAAAAGATAACTTTGGGGCTCAGATTCTCAGCAAGGCTTACTTTATTCGGGCTCATCAACTCAACAACATTTACAAATCACTTTTAGATATTGGGCTTTTCTGGCCACAGTAGACCAAGCTACTAGCGAGTAGGCCTTTTTCTTTGCCCTAAGCTGCCAAACCATTCAGCTACAAAAATATGATCAATAGCTTTCGTTAGTGATATATTATATGTTGTGGAGGGGATAAAATATATAGGGCTCAACGTAAGCCCCTAGGCCCAGCTTAAGAAAGAGGTTCTATCACTAAAAGATAAAGGAAGGGAGAGGAAGTGGAGACAATGAAGGGATAAACAAAAGGAGGGTGTAGGATAAGAGGGGAAGGGAAAAAAATAAAAGAAAAGGAAAAAGATGAGAGGAGAAAAAATGTAAGACACGCAAGGGGAAGTTGACTAATCTTCACCATTGCCTAAAAGCACGCAAAAAGATGGGGGATATAAGAGGAAATGTCATACTACTCCAAAGGGATTCGACCACTTCTTTAACTTCAACCTCATGAGAGGAGCTCCAACAATAAGAGATTCTCCAGGAAATATATTCAAGATATCTAATATACAGTGAGAAAAGAGAGGTTATGAGAACCTGTAAATAAACATATTATAGTGGACTCTTAACTCCCCCAAAAACTTCGTCGACGTAGGCAATATGGTGAATTATGTAAATCTATGTGTCTATCTGTCTTTTACATTCTTAGTATTTATTTTTCATTCACTGCCATAGGAGTACGCACAGCCGCATTGAATCATGCCAGGGGTTTTAGACTACACTAATCAAGGTCCAGATCATCATATCCAATCGGGAATGACTATTTCTCCTCTTTCAAATTGTCGTGCAATTTTTAGCATTAACATGTTGGGTACACATACGTGAAGTGAGGAAATATGAGTAAAAGACGAGCAAAGTTGGCTTTACGAATGATAAAGTTAAATTATATGCACCGCATCGAGTCATGGATAAAGTCAACTAATTGTATACCTATGACATCGGGATCAATCTACATAGATAAATCCTTAAAATGTGTCATTAACATGGAAACTTAATTAACCATATCTCGAGATATGAATCTATATATAGAGATAAATCCAAGCGAAATATTCGTATGTTGAATGGACGCTATCAACGACAAAATCAGACTCTAAAAGATAACAAACCAAATTGAGTACCGAAAATTATTCTAAAAAAGTTTTGCCATAATAGAATCTCTCAGTCTTTGAAAATAAACTACCAGGTACATATTAGGAGTTGTTCAATAATCATTGGCAAAGGTAACTCTCTTATTTAAGTTTTGGAGGCATCCCCTGCTGAGTTTTTTGAATTTTTTCTATTTGATCGCAAGTCGTCTTACCACATTGCAGACATTGTTGTAAATTATATCAACAATATATTTCGTGAGGAGATAACAAGTTTAAAGGAGCGCACCATTAACTAGTAGCCATTGTCTATCGGTATTCTAGATCTATATATATAATAGAAAATTATATATATTATATTGTCATTCCACTTGCATTCCACTAAGTAAAATGAAACTATTAATTGCTGCAAGTTAAAAGGACAACAAATTTCATAGATCTGACTATTAATTAGCCTTAAAAGGTTGCCCATTAAATTGTTGCTTCAAGGCCGCATCGTAACTTTCACACAATGTAGTTAATTAGGCCCTGTTTGAACTAAAATTTTCATAATATTAATATTTTACATAATTTAAAAGAAAATAAATTCAATTAATCAACATAATCATGTAATTTAATTAAAAATAAATTTAATTTTATAAAAATTAATATTCTTTAGAAGATTATTTATTTAAATTTTTAATCTAGATTTAAAGAATAAAAAAAATAATTGGATAGTAAATTAACAATAGAGAAAATATAAAATATCATATGCAGAGAGTGGTTGGTCAATATTACGAGGATGGTCAGATTTTATGTCAAAAAAGTAAGAGTCTTGTTTTGATAGTTCTGGATTATACATTGCTTACAGTACTGTAGCTTTGGATCATAATTAATGAAATCTAGATGCCAACTTTTGCCCTTTAATGATTTTGTTTCACCTTAACTTTCCATCTTCCACCTCTTCTTCTTCATTTGTTTTCCCTCTACGAAAGAAATTTTTTTTGAGGCAAATCATTGGACCACGTGTTTATCATCAATGCATTGGGATGGCAACGGTACAAAATAGAATATGTATGTTTTGTGTGATACTTCCGACAACGTGAATAAAGTTTTCAAAATTGTTTGGCGCATGGGTGAGTGTGAAAATAGGAAAATGATGGTGGGAAATAGGACAAAAAAAATAAAAAAGCGATAACGATACATGTAGCACTAGGAGTGCACTAATAAAGACAAAAAACATACAATCACATAGGCTAATAAGAGAGAATTTTTTTTTTGAAATGAATAAGAGAGAATTAACTTTGTTCTTTGGGTGCAGTTTGGATAATTAGATTGAATGAAATAGTTTAAATAAAAATTAAAAAATAAAATAAATTATTAAATCAAGATCAAAATTAAAATGAAAAACAAAGCATCAAAATCAGGAGAGCAAGATGTTCTTTGTTTTTTTTTTCATGTTTCTGGTACAGATCACCAGCAGCCGAAAATGGAGAGACAAAAGTTTGAGAAAGAGAGAGAGGAAACGAAGATGTAGAGAAGAGTTTGAGAGAGAGAGAGAGAGAAAGAGGGGGGGGGGGGGGAGAGGGGGAGGGGAGGAAACTTGTGTGTGCGGTAATGAAAAGAATAATAAAAATGAAATGACAAGTCAGTGTGTAAAAATTTTTGTGTGAGATTCTTTTGTATCTCTGAGGAAAGAAAAATTTTATTTGTAATTCTCACTTAGGGACTACATGTGCAGGCCATTTATTAAAAAAGAAAAAAAATCATTTTAAGAGAGATATTTTAAAAATTTTTAAAAATGAAATTACCTATACTTGCTTTGCAGTCTCCAAATGAAGACTGTACGTAGTATTGCTTAGGAAAAAATCTATTGGTAGTCAAATTCGTGCACCCCTTGCGCACTCCTGATGACATGGAAGGGAATTTAATGAAACGGTGTGTATTGGAGCGTTTATAACTTTATGCCTTCTCCTTCTTCCCCGTTTACCCACAAGCTCTCCTTATGTGGCATTCTGAATCCAGCGACGATACATAGCAAGAGAGTGAATGACTCAAAGCATTTCCATTAATTTATTTCGAAGTACAACAGCAGAGTTTGGTAAAGAAAGTAGTTAGAGAGGTTTCATGGGTATTTTTATTACCATTGCTTGGAGGGCAACTAGCATCTGCACCATGCTTTGTCTTTATAGCAACTAGGACTGCAAAATTCGTTGATTAGGCTATTTGGGTATGAGGATGGTTACGAATCTGCTCTCCTCCCTCCTATGTTGTAATAAGGAAATGGTATAGAAATGGAATATGGTTACTGCGATGGGTAAACAAAATGCACACAAGATGTATGTATGTGTTGAAAACCACCCAAGTTTGGCACCGTTTCTTAGCTTGTTTTATTAGGCACCGTTTGGTGCATCAAGTTCCAGATTTCTGCAGCAATTTATGTCCATAAATTGCTGCACCAAATTACCCACAGTAGGGTTTCTTCTCCTATAAAAGGAGAGCTCCTCTTGTGTAAAATGCAGTGGGAAGCAAGAGAGAAACAAGTGAGTGCAAAAACAGAAGAGAAGAGAGGGTACGTGAGAGAGTTGAGAGAGTTTTGTAAAATATTTTTACAAACTCAGTAAAAGAGGCTCCAGTGGACGTAGGCAATTTGCTGAACCACTTAAATATTATTTTGTGTGATTTTCGGGCAGGTTTCAGTCCTAACAATTGGTATCAGAGCCCCGGTTCGAGCTGTCCGAAAATTCAAGTTGCTCAAAATCAAATTTTGACAACTCCAGGGTGTTCCTTGCGTCAAGACGAATTCGTTTCTGCAAACGGAATCGAAAACGGAGGTCGGAAGAGTCCACACGCGCCCCTAGAAGCTCAGAGCGTGCATCTGCTGCAACTCACGCTCCCCCACGTGCATCGGAGGTTGAAGACGACTGCACGACACGCGCCCACGCGCCTTCACGCGCTCCAGAGGAAGAAGACGCGTGATAGACACGCGCCCCCACGCGCCCTATAGAGGTTCAGCGCGTGTATCACACGCGCCTCACGCGCCCCCCACTCGCCCAGCAGTCTGTAGCGCGTGTTCACCATGCGCCCACGCGCCCCACTCGCACTGCAGCCAGTGCGTGCTACTCACGCGCCAGACGATCAGAACCGTCCGATTTTCAGATCCATTTCGGCTTGATCTGAGCCATTCGGAGTCCAATTTCAACAATCAAATAGTGCTTTCCTACTATTTGGATCGTTCCGGACTCATCTGTACGGTTAAAATTTTGAAATTTTGATTCTAAATTTTTGAAATTCAAATGGAAGGATCTGGAAGAGATAGGAGCTCTGAAAATGCCAATAGCTCAGGACGTCGATCCACAGTGTCAAATGCAAAATTTGAAGTTGAAAAGTTCGATGGAACCAGCAACTTCGGCATGTGGCAGTGTGAGGTTATGGATGTGTTGATCCAACAGGAGTTGGATATTGCCTTGGAGGAGAAGCCAGATGAGATGACTGAGAAGGATTGGAGGAAGCTTAATACCCAAGCTTGCAGTACAATCCGGTTATGCCTTACCAAAGAGCAAAAGTATTTTGTCATGAGAGAGACAAATGCTAGGGAACTTTGGAAGAAATTGGAGGACAAGTTCATGAAGAAGAGCATTGAGAGCCGTCTGCACTTGAAGAAAAAGCTCTTCAGATTCCAATTTCGTGAAGGTATTTCCATGTCTGAGCATCTAAATAGTTACAACCAAATTCTTGCTGATTTGTTAAACTTGGATGTTGAAATCCAAGACGAAGATAAGGCTTTACTGCTGTTAAATTCCTTGCCTGATACATATGATCATTTAGTTACTACTCTATTGTATGGGAAGGAAAAGATCAGTTTTAATGATGTATCCAGCTCTTTGATTAGCAATGAGTACCGCAAAAAGGATAAGCAGGTACATCAAGATACATCAAGTGAAGCGCTAACAGCAAGGGGGAGACCACAGTCAAGGAATCCCGGAAGGAGGAAAGGTTTTCACTCGAAAACCCGGGCCACATCACGTGGTCCATCAGTCGGCAGAAAACTCGCCAAAGATGAGTGTTCCTTTTGTCACAACAAAGGACACTGGAAGAAGGATTGTCCCAAGCTGAAGGGACAACAGCAGAATCAACCCACCACAGCCAATGTCGTGGACAGAGATGACGAGTCAGATTTTGCCTTGGCAAGTTCATCATCCATTTGTCATTCCGATGAATGGATTATGGATTCCGGATGTACCTATCATATGTGTCCCAATCGGGACTGGTTTACTGACTTCACAAAAATTGATGGTGGAGCGGTACTTATGGGCAATGATAGTGCCTGTAAGACTCAGGGAATAGGTAGCATTCGGTTAAAGCTGCACGATGGCAGCGTCAAGACTCTGACAGAAGTTCGGTATGTTCCGGACTTGCGGAAGAATCTCATCTCACTGGGATCTCTGGATTCAAAGGGATTCAGGATCACCATTGAAGACGGAACTCTCAAAGTACTAATGGGAGTTCAGGTGGCAATGAAGGGTTTGAGGCGAGGAAACCTGTACTTCTTGCAAGGAAGTACTGCTGATGGAAGAGCTTCCACATGCTGTGAGAAGCTAGATCAGACTGATGCTGACACCACCAGTCTTTGGCATATGCGGATGGGACACGCCGGAGAAAAAGCTTTGCAAACACTGGTGAAGCAAGGCTTACTCAAAGGTGCCAAGACTGGAAAACTGTCCTTCTGTGAGCACTGTGTATTAGGGAAGCAGAAGCGGATCAAGTTCGGAACCGCTGTACACAATACACAGGGAATTCTTGACTATGTACACTCCGATGTTTGGGGACCTACCCAAAATGCATCTTTGGGAGGTAAGCATTGGTTTGTAACATTTGTAGATGATTATTCTCGTCGTGTATGGGTATATACGATGAAGAGTAAAGATGAAGTGCTGAAAATCTTCCTTGATTGGAAGAAAATGGTTGAAACTCAGACCGGCAGAAAGATCAAGCGGCTCAGATCTGATAATGGAGGTGAGTACACTTCAGATCCCTTCATGGAAGTATGCCGGAGAGAGGGTATTGTCAGACACTTCACGGTTCGAGGTACACCGCAGCAGAACGGTGTGGCAGAACGAATGAATCGTACTTTACTAGAGAAAGTGCGATGTATGTTGCTGGATGCTGGATTCAGTAAACAATTTTGGGCGGAAGCTGTGACATATGCCTGCCACCTCATCAACCGACTACCCGCAGCTGCCAATGATGGGAAGACGCCCATTGAAATGTGGAGAGGTAAACATGCTACTGATTATGATTTTTTACACGTTTTCGGATGTCCTGCTTACTATCATGCTAAAGAAAGTAAGCTTGATCCTAGAGCTAAGAAAGCAAAATTCTTAGGCTTCAGTACTGGTGTAAAAGGATATAGACTCTGGTGCATAGAGTCTAAAAAGGTAATAATCAGTAGAGATGTTACTTTCAACGAATCTGAAATGCTTAAGTCACATAAGCATAAAGATTCCAAAGATGGCAGCAATGATGGCGAAATATCAGATGATTTGCAGACTGTGAAGTTTATTACTTCAATGAATTCGGGAAAGCATGGACAAGATGAAGTTGATAGTCCAGTCACAGTACCTCCAAGTCAACCCGAATCAATAGCAACCAACAGACCGAGACGAGAGAAACGTGTTCCGACACGTTTAGCAGACTATGTGACATATGCATTACCAGCTGAAGGGGGTGAGATCCCAACCACTTACAAAGAAGCCATACAGTCCAGTGAACAAGTGGAATGGACAAAGGCTATGAATGAAGAGATGCAGTCTCTTCACCAGAATCAGACTTGGGAGCTTGTGCCGCTTCCCAAAGGAAAGAAGACGATTGGCTGTAAGTGGATCTTCAATCAGAAAGATGATCAAGGTGCTAAAAATGGAGTGCGATACAAAGCAAGGTTGGTAGCCAAGGGCTACGCTCAGACAGAGGGAATTGACTACAGTGAAGTATTCTCTCCTGTTGTGAAGCATTCATCCATTCGGATATTGCTAGCTTTGGTTGCACAATATGACCTTGAGTTAGCACAACTTGATGTGAAAACAGCTTTCTTACATGGTGATCTGGAAGAGGAGATTTATCTGTCTCAACCAGAAGGATTCAAAGAAGCTGGCAAAGAAAATTGGGTATGCAGTCTGAAGAAATCTCTCTATGGCTTGAAGCAGTCACCTCGGCAATGGTATAAACGGTTTGACCGTTTTATGATGGATCTGAAATACACTCGTTGCCAATACGATCATTGTGTATATTTCAGAAAACTTGCAAATGGATCTTTCATTTATTTGCTTTTATATGTAGATGATATGTTAATAGCATGTAAAAGCAAGGGGGAGATAGATCGTTTAAAAACTCAGTTAAGTCATGAGTTTGAAATGAAAGATCTAGGAGAAGCACGGAAAATATTGGGGATGGAGATCAACAGAGATAGGGTGAAAGGCACAGTTCACCTTACTCAGAAGCAGTATCTGAAGAAAGTACTGAAACGCTTCAACATCGACTCGAAGACGAAGCCGGTAAGTACTCCTATGGCCCCATATTTCAAGCTCAGTGCATTGCAGTCTCCTAAAACTGATGAAGATCGGGACTACATGAGGAATGTCCCATATGCAAGTGTTGTTGGAAGCTTAATGTATGCCATGGTGTGTACACGACCTGATATCTCCCAGGCCGTCAGCTTAGTTAGTCGCTATATGCATAATCCTGGAAAGGTTCATTGGCATGCGGCTAAGTGGATTCTACGGTACATTTTAGGGACCGTAGATGTTGGTTTGAAGTTCGAGAAGAGTGAAGATAGTCTGGTAACTGGATATGTTGACTCAGACTATGCAGGTGATCTTGACAAGCGCCGATCGACAACTGGATATGTGTTCACTATGGGTGGAGGACCAGTTAGTTGGCGTTCAACTTTGCAGTCGACAATTGCACTATCATCAACTGAGGCTGAATACATGGCTGTAACAGAAGCCATGAAAGAAGCTATCTGGTTACAAGGATTGGTAACAGATTTGGGTTTTAAGCAGCAACAGGTTACCGTTCACTGTGACAGTCAAAGTGCAATTCATTTGGCAAAGAATCAAGTATATCATTCTCGAACAAAACACATAGATGTCCGATTTCACTTTGTACGTGAAATATTAGAAGAAGAGGACATCAAACTTCAGAAGATTGGCACTGAAGATAATCCAGCAGATATGTTGACGAAAGTCGTCACAGGGATCAAGTTTCAACATTGTTTGGACTTGATCAACATCATACACTGCTGAGCACCCTCGGGTGCATTGGAGCGCATTCAACAGCGGAAGTCTCTCATGTCAAAGAATGAGGTGCATTCATTTGAAGAATGAATCAGTTTGTAAGCATCCTAGTATGGCACACTTGGGTGGAGGGGGTGATTGTTGAAAACCACCCAAGTTTGGCACCGTTTCTTAGCTTGTTTTATTAGGCACCGTTTGGTGCATCAAGTTCCAGATTTCTGCAGCAATTTATGTCCATAAATTGCTACACCAAATTACCCACAGTAGGGTTTCCTCTCCTATAAAAGGAGAGCTCCTCTTGTGTAAAATGCAGTGGGAAGCAAGAGAGAAACAAGTGAGTGCAAAAACAGAAGAGAAGAGAGGGTACGTGAGAGAGTTGAGAGAGTTTTGTAAAATATTTTTACAAACTCAGTAAAAGAGGCTCCAGTGGACGTAGGCAATTTGCTGAACCACTTAAATATTATTTTGTGTGATTTTTGGGCAGGTTTCAGTCCCAACAGTATGATGAAACAAGAAAGAGAGTCATAGATTTCTCATAGCCACGAGATAGCTTTGTGTTCTTCCCAACCTCCTTGCACTTTCAGAAACTTCAACAATATCAAAGTAAAAATAGTAGCGTTATCTCCTAATTGCCACTTTATGTAAAAACTGCAATTGCTAAAAAACTTCTAGGTGCTTAGTGGCTAGGATTTAGTGCTCTAGCTTTTGAGTGGCTAGGATACCTTTATCATAACCAGGGGCATGAAATTGGCTCATTCAGGAATACATCATATATATATATAATATATATTTGAAAATGAAGTTTTTCATTTTAAATTATACTTGCTGATATTTTAAGTGGTTGTTCATATATACAAATTGTAATATACCATATTAGCATAATATCTAATTACTTTCTGTTTCTCTTACGAGTAACTAGTTGCGAGAATTTTACTTCTTGAATCACTCGTATTTCTTTTACCCAATTTTTTCTTGATTGACCGGATCTTTGTAGAATGGTACCAAGCTCATGTGTTAAATCTCACTGGGCAAGTCTAAGGGCAAACAAGTTTCGATCTTAGTTCAATAGCATTGGGAAATGATGGCTTATATGGACTGTGAAATTTCCAACGTATTCCTGTAAAATTATGAAATTGTCTACCAATTTCCTTGAACAAATAGATTAGGTCTCAATATTATGATTATTAAACAAATCAAATACTTAAAGAAAATAAATAAACTTGCATAACACAATAATTGGTTACAAAAGGAAACCCTTTAAAGAAATCTTTAAAGGTAAAACCCTACGGAATAGCCAAATCTAGGAAAGTCAATCTTATTGTTTAAAAATCAATTACAAGTAACTCTCAATTACAAAATTTTTTTAACTTGACTATCCTACTTGTCCAAACAAATGACACATTTGTCTTCTACCGCAGTAGCAGCCAAAAGCTCTAGCGATTTTCAAACTATTAACTTCCCTCCTGGAACTCTAGTGGCTGAAATCCAATCAATGATCATTCATACACTTGAAGTACGATTACACTTAAAGAGAGATCACAAATATGAAAATTTACTAAGGAATTTTCTCACCAAAATATGCACTAGAAAGTGTTCTAGAAAATATGTAGATCTGAATCTCTACAGATCCTAACCAATAGGATCTCTTAAATAAACAATCTGAAAAGAGTTTCAATTGAAGTAAGATTTTGCTGACGGATAGAATCTGTCGCGAGTACATCTCCTGACGAATTTCTGACATTTCGCGATAACTCTTCACTACAGTCATTAATTTCTATTCAGTTTCTGTTTTGGATAAATACAGATCCTTATGGACTCGATTGTTACCTCAATGACTTATATAAACAACCTCTAAAACTTCTAGATAAACTCAATATTGTTTAGAGATAAATCAATAATTATTTTACATTCATCCAACAATTTCAAATATAATGATAAGATAAGCTTTATTATATAGTTATCTAATTCTAACCAATTTTTACCTTTACAATCTCCTCCTTTAGAAGATTTGTGACAAAACCAACTTAATGAATGTAATATAACACCTGTCAAAAGCACAAACAACAAATTCATTAAACTCTCCCTCAACAACACACTTACTGAAACTCTCCTAAATTTCACAATACCAAAATATTTTAATTTTCTCTTCTAATACTCCCTATTTTTGTCACTAATCTGACAAGACACAAAAGAGAATAAATATCATTTATGTGTACCAAGATGAAGACACTAAAAAAGACATGATGAACAACGCCCATGTGTCTCAACTTTTCATGGATTAAATGCACATGATGTATGAACATGAATGTATGTCAAACAATGAGCAAATGATTGAAACAACTTGGTTGAGACAAAAAATCAAACACTTGGTATGCATTGGGATAAAACTGAAATGTATAATCACATAACTCACCAAAAATTGTCCTCAATACATGCATAAAATCAAACCATTATATAAGCATATATTTCAGATTTTAAGATATTTCAGTCCCAATATCCAAACAACAATCAAAAGAGAGTGATTTAAATAAATTCAAAATCTTACTGTGATGGAGAGCCTTTAGTCAATAAACTTAGATCCAAGTATTTCTCCCAAAAAAATCAAAGGAGATATAAAAGAGATGAGGAGGGCTAGGGCTCGAGTATAGAGAGTGTCGTGTGTTTGAGTGAGTAGCTGTGTAAGTGAAAGGGCAATTATATCGAGGGGCTAGGCGCGTCTTTGTGACTTAAGTCACTTAAACCGTGCATGTGCTTTGTGCCTTAGAGTCTCACTGGGAGTTATGCCAATAGACTAGAAACCAAGTCTTAGACTTCTGCTTCAGAATCACAAATACTCAATACTGACCCAATCACAAAATATATTTTATATTTTTATCACTTTATTTATTTTATTTTAAATAAAAATAAAAACTAAAAAATTAATCTTTTTCTTATATATATAAATAATGAAGCAAGTAACATGTTTAGATTCATCTTAGTTCAAACATAGTGCCACTCATAAAACAAATTCAATAGAGTACACCCTCTTATTTGTAACAATCATTATGGATGTTCACTCCTCATAAGATCATCAATGTCAAAATTCAAGTGAGTGTGTGAGTGAGCAAACTTATATAAGGTAGCAACATTTTATTTCTTTTTCCTTTTAATATATTTTTGATAAGAGTTTTGTTACGTACAAACAAAGTTGTGTACTAATCTGCATACTAATACTGATTTCTTCACATTCAAAATTTAAATTAGCACTGTTTTCAATAAAATTTACTTTTTGACCAATCACATTAAATTGGTGCACATATTAGTGTGCAGTTGTGCTTGCAATTAGATTTTTCCTTTTGATAATATTATTCATGTGTATTTTCTTCTTATAAATGCTTCCAATAGATTGTCACTCACCTCAGAAGTCAAATTTTATGTTAGGGTCTATATACATGAGTATCTCCTCTAAACACTAGTTTGCACAAACCTTTTTTTTTATGTCAATTTTTGTTGCTCATTTTTTCCATAATGATAAGAGCAACAATTTTTTTTATAAGTACTTTAGGAGATAGATCTATGTAAGATGTTAGTATTTTTTCGTAATAATTTAACACCGATTTTTTCTATATGGATCAATTCTTTGTATTTGGCAAGGGGAAATTCTTTATTAATGTACTAGGTTTAGCTAGTATTAGTCAATGTAAGACATGGACTCCCTCTATGGTGAGCATCAATATAAACTTTAATTATAATATGCATACATATAAGTTCCTTACAATGCTTTGTAAATGAACCTTGCCAAGATAATCCATAAGATTAGTATGCATAAAGTAGAGAGATGCATAAATTCAAGAATTTATTAAGTGAGAATACAAGTGTTCAAACTTTAACATATCAAGCATGCACTTTCCTTAAAGAAAAATTTTGAACCAAACCAAAAAAAAAATATATATATATATATGTATTTTTATATACGAAAAAAACTGAAAAACAAAAACATATGCAAAATAAAACAAAAAAAAAATAACATGTATGTCCTAGACTAATGATATGCAATGAATGCAAGAACATACAAAAGGTCCTATCAATTAATGTGACATGGCATCTTCTTTGACCACCTACTTTGCTTTAAATTTTGACCTATTCTTTTCATTAACACCACCTTGTATGATATTTTCTTTATTTTGAAAGCAAAAATCTGCTACTTCACCAAGTTTGAGACTTATGGATGTTATTTGGTGACTCAACTCTTTAAATTTATTTTCTAAATTATTTTCCTTCCTTGTATATATTATTTTTCCTTCTTTTTTCTGTATTTTTCTCAAGTTAAAATAATGTGGCTTTATTTGGCCAAGAATACCACAAAAATGACAAGTATGAGTAAACTTACCTTCATTAGGCTTCTTTGTCATTGATCTATCATGTGAGGCTCTTGGAACATGAGTTTTAGACACAACCTTATTTGGAGCTTCCTCCTCATCTTGATTTCCTTTAACAAAAATGATATCTTTTGATGAAATGGCAGCGGATAATGAGTTTTTAAGTTTCATACCTTGAGAAGTTATATACCCCAAACCCATGTGATCACAACTAAGTTTTTGAAAACTCAACATCTCTTCTAATTTCTGTGTTATTATTTTTTGTTTGCACTCCTGAAATTTTTCCAATTCTTTTTCTATTGCAGTGTTTTGATCTTTTAATATTGATATTTCAACACCAGAAATTTTTAATGCTTCAAAAAGATTATTTTTCTCATTCTCCACAACAGTAAATCTATTGTACAGCTTCTTGTTTAGTTTCTTTAATTTGATCACTTCTTCACACACATCATTATATGCTTCCTGTAAATTTAATTTTTAATCAGCATCAACAAGTGATACATCCAAATCACTGTAATCACAACCACTTTCAGATTTTATTAGTGCAATCAAATATTTTTCATCATGAGATGATGAACTTGAACTCTTAGAATCTGAATTGTCATTAAAAGTGACATTCAACAGTTTTCCTTTACTTTTCTTGAAATTTAGACATTCAATTCTTATGTGATCATAATCAGAACATTTATAGCACTTTACTTTATCATTATTATCTAATTTTTCTTTATTCGATTTTTCAGAATTTTTTTTTTTTTTTTTGCAGAAAATTATTTACCTCATTTTTTCTTTCCACTAGACTTTTTACTAAACATGAATTTTTTGAACTTTCTTACTATGAGATTTATATCCTCATTGTTAAAATTTTCTGCATTAGAAAAATCATCTTGATCATCTTTTACTGTTTTGAAAGCAATGGACTTACATTTTTTTATTTTAGGAAGTGGAGATTCATACGTTTGTAAGGAATCGACCAGCTCTTCAACATTTATTGTATCCAAATCCTTACTTTCCCCAATGACAGTAACCTTAGACCAAAAACTTTCAGGTAGAGATCTCAAAATCTTTCTCACGGCCCTTGAATCCTCCACCTTCTCACTGAGATTAAACCTGGAATTCACAATATCATTCAATTTAGCATACAAATAATTAAAACTCTCATCTTTCAACATTTTAATCTCTTCAAATTTTGAGGTTAGCATATGAGATTTTGAATTTTTTACTATTTTTGTACCTTCATGTGTAATCTCCAAAATATCTTAAACTTCTATAGCAATCTCACACATGGAGATTCTTCTAAATTCTTTGGTGGATACCGCCATGAATAGTGTTAAGTCTTTTGCTATTCCAATTCCAATTGCAATTGTTTATTTCATCTTTAATCCAAACATCTATAGATGTCTCGGATTTAGTCTATCCTCATTCAACCGAATGCCATACACGTTCATTCAAATACTTGAAAAAAACCATCATATGAACTTTCCAATAAGCATAATTTTTTCCATCAAAGTGTGGTGGAACATATAATGATGTCGACATGATCTATAAGGGCACGGATCACACTCAAACGAGTCAACCACGCTCTGATGTCAATTGAAATTTCCAACATACCCCTGTAAAACCACGAAACTGTCTATCAATTTTCTTGAAGAAATTGGTTAGATCTCAATATTATGATTATTAAACAAATCAAATATTTTAAAAAAATAAACAAACTTGCATAACACAATGATTAGTTATGAAGGAAAACATTTTAAAGAACTATTTAAAAGTAAAACCCTACGGGGCAACCAAACTTAGGAAAGTTAATCTTATTGTTTAAAAATCAATTACAAGTAATTCTCAATTACAAAATTTTTGTAACTTGACTCTCTTACTTGTTTAGACAAAACCTCTGACAATCTTCAAACTATTGAATTCCTTCCTGAAACTCCAGTAGCTAAAATCCAATCAATGATCATTCACACTTGAAGCACGATCACACTCAAAAAGAGATTACAAATATGAAAATTCACTAAGAATTTTTCTCACCAAAATATGCATTAGAAAGTGTTCTAGAAAATATGTAGATCTGAATCTCTGTAGATCCTAAGCAATAGGATCTCTTAAATAAACAATCTGGAAAGAGTTACAGTTGAGTAGAATTTTGCTAACGGATAGAATCTATCACGAGGACGTCTCCTGAAGAATTTCTGACATTTCGCGATAACTCTTTACTGCAGTGATTAATTTCTGTTCAGCTTCTCTTCTAGATAAATACAGATCCTCATGGACTCAATTTTATCTCAATGACTTATCTAAACAACATCTAAAACTTCTAGATAAACTCAATATTATTTAGAGATAAATCAATAATTATTTTATATTCATCTAACAATTTCAAATATAATGATAAAATAAACCTTATTATATAGTTATCTAATGCTAACCAATTTTTACATTTACAGACTGGATATAAGTAGTTTTGCATTGACTTCTTTGACCATTGGAGCTTTCTTCTTGATTTCTCAAGACTCAATGAAATAGTTTTGAATTTGTATTATTTGAATTATTTACTGTAATGGGCAGGAATTAAAAGAATCATGTAGAGTTCCCTATATGATATTGATATTTTGTAGAGGATGATATGGATCGGATGGGTATGTCTTATTAATGTTACTAGTCTCGTAGTCTTATCCTGTGTTATGGATCTCAATTTCATGGTGATGCTTTAAAAAAAAATATTTTTATCTTTTTGGAAGACTTGTTAATATTAATTATGACTCAAATACACTTGCACATTAAAATTTGATTTTTGATCTTCAACAAACTGCAATTATGACTCACCTAGAACTATGCAATTATATTCTTTACCTGCACATTGATAGAGATTGCTACACTATAACTATAAGCATGTTACTTGTTCCAAAGGAATATGCTGATTTTAAAGGCATGCTATCCAAATTCTAAGTGCTGATTGTTTAGACAGGCGATTATACCTTTTAATTTTACTGAGGCGATTATACCTTTTAATTTTACTGCAACTAATACCTTCCTACTTTGACGTATATGTACAAATTTTGACGTGCATTGGGGTTTGCAAATTTTGGATGTAGTAACAATCTTCATTATTTTGACTATTTAAAATGGGCAGATACATTTCAATTTGTGTTTATTTGTTTATAATCAAGGGTTACCACACTTCAACTATTTCTAATAGGCAAATATAGTGAAGAGAGAGAGAGGAAGAACCTGTGAAGATAGAAATTAAATTATTAAGAAATGAAGAAGAGCTTCAAAAAAGAGAGTAAGGGATTGTGAAGGAGTTAGGAGTCCACAATGACCAAGGCAATGTCCAAAGGCAACAAGTAAACATCCGGCGTGACGCACACTTCTTCGTATTTATTGGGTGTTGTCTGGATTAATTTTGTTGTATTTGATACGATCACAATAATAGGAGCTTTGTACAATATCGAGCAAACTATTGCACAGTTTGTTGTAATGGACATGGTCTCTATGTGTAGCATATTAATATACAGGATTTGTTTATCATAGAATCTATTTGTAATGGACGTGGTCTCTATGTTGTAATGGGATCTGTTTCTTGTGCAGAACATTTCAGCTTCTTTTACTCATTTAACAAATATAAAAAATCTCGTACACTAACAATGATTGTTCCAAAAAATAGCTTTTGCCTAACGTCAAGTGTGGAACTCAAATATTATTGAACACAATATAACATGTGGAACTCAAATATCATTGAACACAATATAACAAGTCTGGAAGTTAATACATTGAACACTTAACATATAATACATACATTGAACTCAATACAATAGGTCTGGAACTCAAAATACACAAGTTATATACAATGAACATAATATAACAACCACTTTACAAAAATGTCAACTTCGTTACTTCTACTCAGCAAAATATACATTGAACTCAAGTCTGAACAGCTTTTACATTAAACACAATACAATAAGTCTGGAACTCAAAATTGCATCTGGGGGTTAGGCAAGCTATCTGGCTGGGTTCCATCTACCCCAAGTTGCATCTGTGAACGTAATGTAAATAGTTCAAAATGAACATAATATAAAAGAGAAAATAGAGTAGAGAGAGTGACAGAATAAATGTTGGCATTAATTGATAATGTGTTGAAGACTTAAACATTAAACACTACTTCATCTCCTCTAATGTTATACCTGCGTTGTTGGACTTGTGGTATGAGGTGTTGAGATTTGTGGATAAAAGGGTCTTGCTAACAACCAATATATTAACCAACTATTAGTTGAAGAGTGAACCAAAACTTACGTAATAAATGTAGACATTAATTGAAATAGTTATACTGAATTTTAAGCACGGTTACGAATACCTGGGTTGATGGATTTGTTGGTGGATCTGTGGTAGGGGTTAACGGAGATACGTGCTCTTTACCTTTCTCCATCTAGACAATACTTATGAAAAATAAAAATAAAAAACACTTTAACAGTCTTGCATGATGGGCATTGAGGAAATTGATGCTTGTAAATTAAGAAGATTTACGTGTTGTACATTAAAGTTGTTATACATTGTACGCATATGTTCATGTCATTAATATTTTATATTTGTAATTTTTTTATATGGGCCTAATGCTGAAGCACTAACGAAACAACTTGGGTTGAAGTAGGAAAACACCAATGTGGCATCCATTTTTAACTTCTTTTTTCTATCACCACCCGACTGAGCAGGTGTAGTACAATCACCTATCTTTCATATCAATGCCCCATATCTTCTAGTCTATACAAAATTGCATGAATTGTTTTTTTTTTTTTTAATTTTCTACTTCCCTATTAGCAGTCGTATACTTAGGATTTGAGAGGAATGTTTCAAATTGTTGCAGATCATAAAATTTTTGCTCAACCAGATAAAGATAGAGGTAAATTCCCAATATGCAAGTGGCTTCACTACAGTGGACATCTTATCTCAAGGTCCTAGAGATATAAAATACATGGAAATTAAAGTTTCCTTGACAAAAACTGGAGCTTTAAAAATCATTAAGGCACCATCAAGTACTTATTATTCTGAAATAGTCGAAAATGCTCCCTTAACACAGCCATTATCCTCACAAGAAATGGGTGCCAAACAACCAGTTGTGAAGCATAAATAATCCTAAATAGTGAGCAAAGAAAAATAGAGGAAAAAGCCAACCATTTCTTGCAGGTTTCATCCTTTTTTGTTCTTTGTCTGTGACCAAAACTTAGGGAATCACATGGCAAAGGAGCACAACAGAGAAAAAGCCAGAGATCGTTACATGGGAAATGTTGCACAAGAGATCGTCAAAGGCCTCGTTTTGATGATTGCAAAACTTGAATTCGAGGTGCCTAGACGTGCCGGTGGCGAGAGAGCCATGTCTGAACGTGTCGATGATGGAGACGTGCTAATGGAGGAGACAAGAGGGGGTTAGGTATTGTGTATCTACCTTCTTGGTTAGTGTTGAGCGGGAAAGACGAAGGCCTCTAAAGTTTGGAATCCTTAAAACAACTCAAATTGATGAAATTACCCTCCAAATCAGTAGGGGTGAGTGAAAATACTACACGTAACATAATTGAATTTGATAGTTATGAGTGATGTGGTTTTAATAACAAAATTTTTAGTTGACGTCCCCGCAAGTACACCTTTTTATGTACGTTTCCGTGCCCTCCTCTGCATGTTAAACTGTTCCACATGACGCTCCCACGTGAAAGGGATTAGGAATTTTTACTTTCCGAGTGTAAAGCAGTCCTAACTTTTCTTGAACATGGAGCGGCCAAATATCAGACAATTCTAATTAGGCAAACGTGAGCCATATACATATACCTAAACGAGGAAAACATTTTTGTTTTTTCCACAGTACCACGTGTGTGGCTGAAGTCGGAGTTTAATGCTTTGGGGGCTTTTAAACTGACGTGCGTGGTCCATCTTTCATGATCAGCCGTGAGTATTCTTTTGAGCAGAATACTCTCTGTTCATGATCGGTCATCAGTATTCCTCTTGTGAACAAGTACTTGATGAACAAGAACAGTGACTCTTACTATCTATTCGAATATATATATTTTTTAGGTGCAGATAAAATAATCGGGGATGGGTTGCATGTATGACATGAACGTACGGTCAATGCTCTTAGCAACTACAAATAAAATATTCAAAAGAATACCAATCGTACAAGTAAAGTACTTGACTCTACGTACGAATTGTATACGTGGGGCGGGGGAATCTTTGTTAAATTGAAGCCTTTAAAGACGTCAATGAACGAGAAAAAGAGGGCACAAAAAATCTAAAATTATTGATCATTTTTCACACATTTACTATTCAAAGAACCTCTCCTCAATAAAACATCAGAATCCTTATCCCCAACGTTGATCTTTGGGAACGTCCATTGATCTTTGCCGATCTTTGAACTTCTCCCATATATTCTCTATCTCTCTGCTACTTTTATTTTGTTCATTTTCTTCTTGTCTGACTCATATCCGAACCGCGTGCCGACCATATCTGCCTCTCTCTCTCTCTCTCTCTCTCTCTCTCTGCGAAAAGCACGCGGCCATAGAATCCCACCACTGCCCAACGCCAACTTCGGAACTATATATAAAAGCTACACAAATGACCCATTTCAGAGACAGCCAAAGCAGATTAATTGACAGTTCGGAGTAGACTCTGGCGATGTCTATCACTGATCCTTGTAACTGAAAACGCCGACCCATTACAGAAAAACTTCTTGGAAAGCATACCCTTCTTCGTTTTTGGCTTTTCCGCTGACTAGCATGAGAAAAACCAGAGGCTTCAGGCTCGGACGCAAGCTGGTGAAGGTCTTCAAATGGATAATCCGTCCCAGAAAGAACCCCAGAAGGTACTGCCACTTGGACCCTCCGAACCGGGACGGAACCCTCAACCCCTTGTCCAAAATCCTCACCTTGGCACGGTGTTTTCGACGTGGAGCAAAGGGACTATGCTTTCACAAGTCGCATCCGGAATACATCCGAGTGGGTCAAGACCCGGTGGAAACAACAAGAAAGCCAGCAGCTGGGGGTGTACCAAAAGGGCACTTAGCCGTGTACGTGGGCGATTCCGACGACGACACCCATAGGTACGTGGTGCCTGTGATATATTTCAATCACCCGCTGTTTGGAGAGCTGTTGCAGGAAGCTGAGAAGGTATACGGGTTCAATCATCCGGGTGGGATAACCATACCGTGTGGGGTTTCGGAGTTTGAGAGCGTGCGGACTCAGATTGCCGCCGGTGAACGCCTCCACCGAAGTAGGTGGAGTCGACCGTAGTAACTTAGTCCTGATGAAGATTGGGCAAATGGCATGTCAAAATGATTTTGATTTTGATAGAAATCGAATTACTTGTTGATTTTTGTGAATATTGGATGCAAATTTCGTTCCATCAAAACCAAAGTCCAGTGATAATTTTGCTTGCATGGGCTATTTTTCTTTCACAAATTTCGTTGGATTTATTTTATTTTATTATTATTATTATTATTTTGTCCATGATACTGATTTTTTATATGAATTGTGGTGGAGAATCCAAACTCCATATCCTATCTTGTCCGTTGCATTGATTTTGTGAAAGATAAGCTTCATTGAATGTATTTCCGATTAGGCTCACCGATAACCAATCCCATTCTTCCTTCTTTTGAAGTCAACTTTCTAACGTCCAAATTGCATCTAGCAAGTTGCAGCATAAGCTTTACTAAGGGACAAGTCCCATATTCTCTAATTGAAAAAATCTGGTTATTCTATATATCAATACGCATATCTCTATCCAACGTGATTAATCAGAAAATTAAATTTAATAAAAAAATTAAAATATTAATACGGATACGTAAATTTGTTCATCCGTAACGAAAGTCTTCAAAGAAAGATGAATTATACTAATTATACGAATTATACTAATATGAAACTTTTACACGTACTTTCCTATATTCCCATCCCAGCCATTCCTATTTTCTGTCTTCAATTTGTCATTTTTAATATTATACTAATTATACAGTTTGACATGAGATATTTAAAGTGGCATCTTACATAAAAACCGGTATTATGAATTTATGAAGATATAAAATTTAAAAAGGCGAATAATATGATTATTTGAAACAATGATGGGTGTTGTTGGTAAGAATAAATTAATAAATAAAAACAACACTAACACGGGTTTATGTGACAAATAAATAAAATAAATCGCAGTTGGCTATAAATAAAAAAATAATAATAACGAAAAACCTAATTCTGATCTTTATCAAGTTAATGTCATTTTCTCATCAGCATGCTAAAAACATGCACGCATCATGAAACGATGTCATATCAAAATAATGGTCAAGGCCAAATCATTTCAAGAGCGCAGAAGAGTCCAACGTTCCAATTAAAAACTAGAATGAGAAAGGTTATAATCTCGTTCTCGAAAATAATGGTTAAGTTCCAATTAAACTTTTATCATGAAGGATATATATATCTTTCAATGATTGCTCTTGGCTTTTGAATTCCACCCGTCATGGTGGAAAAACAAGCCGCAATCTTATCTAATCTTAAATACGATTGATAAATACACATCACAGGTCAATTAAGTGATTAACACTTCATCAATCAGTTTCATTATTTTTAATTATTTCTTTAATAAGAAAACGAAACGAAACGCAATCTAATAATATAGTCAACTATTACATAAAATTAAATTATCTTATTTTATCTCATTATATAATTATTATAATTTTTATAAATTTTTATTTATATAAAATATAATAAAGAATTTAACTTTTTTAAATTTTTAAACAAAATTTATATTAAAATTTATATTATAATAATATTTTATTTAACTTTTAATAAACTATCTAATCTCATCTCATCTGAATTGAGTATACTGAACGATGCCAGAAGTGTTAGATATTTGTATTAGCCAGTGGTTGTAGAAAAATGGAGAAACAAAATGGACGAAATTAAACGTAAAATTGACAAAATGGTGACACTCCCATGAGGATATTTGTCCCACAAGTTGGTGATAGACAAAGAGAATTTAGTAAGTAAAAATTGTGCACCAATAACCCCTATTTATAGGCCATCATGCACCGGTTGGCAAATAGCACAACCATTGGTAACTCAATGGTTGGAAAATGACACAACCTTGAGAAGTGACACAACCTTTTGACTAAATCAAAATGTTGTGTCTTTTAACACTTCATTAGTCACATAACCCAAAGGGTTGTGCCTCTTAACACTTCCTTAAACATCACCCCTTATGGGAACCATCACCATGGGGAGGGTGTCATTCCAAGGGGAACATCGTTTGGTGATCACAGCCCTTAGAATTACATCTTCCACTTGATCACACAAAACGGTGATGATCCAGTTGTGTAAAATTACATTGGTACCAATATGAGCTTTCCACTACTCAACTCTCATCTTCATACTCTTGCAGATCGGTGTCAGAGCATGACATGCCTCTACGTGCACACGTTTTTATCATTACCTTATCTGACCGCATCCTTCACTATATGTGCTCCCACTGACCACATATAACGAGTGACTTCAATTCATAAAAAAAATTTAGTGAACGGCATCAATTCTCTGTGACCTAATCAATTATTAATAATCTTGTCACAATTGACAACTTCAGCCAAATACATAACACATGTATCGACTTGTGCTGAATTGTCATTAAGTATTTCCTCTAGAGGCTATTCCTGAGGTTTTTCTTAATCACCTTATCAACGACTTTGCAAATGATTAACCGTTTACGTAGGTAATCAAATCACATTTCACTAAAACTTTAGTGAATGTCACTAAATTTTCGGTAAGTACTTCCTCACCTGAGTCTTTCCTTAATCACCTTATCAGCAACTTTACAAATGATCAATTTATTCCTTAGTTAATCATCTTGCAATGAAATTTTATCAAGTACTCACCCCAAGGCCATTACTGAGGTTTTTCTTGATCACATTATCAGTGACTTTTCAAATGACCAAATTTTTTATTTGGGTATTACTATAACTCCAATTTTCTAGGCGCCCCAAGAATTTCCTAAGTTATGCATATCAACCATGAGATCGATTCTCCTAGGTTTCTCTCTATCCCATTCTAGTCACATGTTCTCTGAATTTCTCCAGAGATAAACCTTTGGTCATCAGATCTGCTACCATCTTGGTCAAGGAAATAAAATTAACCTTGACCTCACCTCTTTCCACTATATCTAAAATATAGTAATAATGCACATCAATGTGTTTTCCTTTAGAACTCTGTGTTCCACTTTTTATCAGTAAGATGAAAAACTGATTATCACAAAACACATTGATTGGTTCTATGGATGTACCCAAATTTAAACTTTCAATAAAGCGTTTCATCCATACCACATTACTCACTGCATTACTACAGGCAATATATTTTATTTCTATAGTAGACTTAGCAACACAACCTTGTTTCTTATTCAACCAAGAAACTGCTATTCCACCAAATAGAAATATGTGTCCAGATGTAGATTTTCTATCATCTACATCACTTCCAAAATCAGCATAACTGTAGTCGATTAATTTTAGATAACTGATTCCAAAGCATAATTTTAAATTTTTGGTACCTTATAAATATCTTAATATATGTTTCACTGCTTGCCAATGTTCTTTACTTGGATTAGATTGATATCTGCTTACCAATTCTACTGCATGAAAAATATTTGATCTTGTACTTGTCATTGCATACATGAGGCTTCCCACATCTTGAGCATAGGGAACATTAAGCATTTCATTTATTTCTTTCTCATCTTTTGGGCACATATTTTTATTTAAAGGATGACCTTTGCAAACAGGTGTACTTAAGGATTTACAATTTTCCATACCAAATCTTTTAAGTACTTTTTCTAGATATTTTTCTTGATCTAAATACAATATATTTGAATTTCTATCTCTAGAAATTCTTATACCAAAAACATAGGTAGCTTCACTCATGTCTTTCATTTCAAATTTAGATTTTAAGAATTCTTTTGTTTCATTCATTATATCTAGACAATTACTTTCCAATAATATGTCATCAAGATATAATGATAATAATGTTAACTTATTATCATTTTTCCATATGTATACACAGTGATCTAGCTGACTCATTTCATATCTCATTTCTAAAATGGTTTGGTGAAATTTCAAGTACCATTGTCTTGAAGATTGCTTAAGTCCATACAATAACTTCTTCAACCTGTAAACTTTTTCTTCATGTCCTTTAATTTGGAATCATTCTAGTTGAATCATAAAGATATCCTCTTTTAATTCACTATTAAGAAAAAAGTTGTCTTTACATCTAACTGATATAATTTCAAATTCATCCTAGCAACAACAGACATGATAATCCTTACGGATGTGAACTTCGCCACAAGTGAATATGTATCTACAAAGTCTACACCTGATTGTTGGGTATATCCCTTACCCACTAATCTTGCTTTATATCTTTCCAAACTACCATCAACTTTAAATTTTCTTCTTAAAACTCATTTGCAACCAATAGCCTTTCTATCTTTTGGAAGATCTGTTAACTCCCAAACATTATTTTTGTTTATCGATTCTATTTCATCTTTCATGGCCTTAAGCCATTTATCTGAATCGATACTATTGATTGCCTTAGAAAAATTTTCAGGATCATTTTCTAAATTTTCCAAACTGATATTTAGTGCATAATGATCTTGAAATAATATCGATGGTCGTCTGGTTCTTTTACTCCCACTGTCTCCAACATCAATTCTTGAAGATTGATTTTCATCTGACTTTCTTTTATTCTTATTATTCTGTATTTGAATAATATCAGAATTTTCATTGTCAGTGCCCGTGGAGATCTGTTGATTCTCTAAATCATTTAATAAATCTATCTGATCAACTGGAGTAATAAGATTTGTATTTTCTAAGAAAACAGCATCCCTACTTTCTATCAATCCTTTTTCAGAATGATAAAATTTGTAGACACTTCTGTTTTCTACATACCCAATAAACCTACATTCACAAGTTTTACTTTTTAATTTATTCCTTAGTGGCCTTGGGATAAGCACTTGTGCCTTACAACCCCACACTTTGAGCTTGCTTAAGTCTGATTTATGTCATGTCCATAACTCGTAAAGTGTAAGAGGTTTTGCAGTCGATAATACTTCACTCCAAAAATGTGTTGGTAGATCAGCATATGCTATCATCAATCGCACCATATCCAATAGAGTTCTATTTCTCCTTTCTGCAATACCATTTTGTTGAGGTTTATATGGCATAGTATAAATGTGTCTTATACTATTCAATTTGTAGAAATTATCCAAAGCTTTAAATTCTCCTCATCTATCACTATTCAAACTTTTAATGGGCCTACCCAACTGGGCTTCTACTTCTAATTTAAATTCTTTAAATTTCTCAATTGCCTCAGATTTATATTTGAGTAAGTAGATATACCCATATCTTGAATAGTCATCAGTGAAAGTAATAAAGTACTCCATTCCTCTATGAGTTTTAGTTTTAAAAGGTCCACAAACATCAGAATGTATAATTTCTAGTAAATATATGGATTTCCAACTTTTTGAAAAAGATTTACTACTCATTTTTCCTTTGATACATGATTCATATATATCAAAATTATTTGAGTTTATTTGTGGTATTAATCCACTTTTACACATTCTGATCATCTTATTTTTATTTATATGACCTACTCTTAAATGCCATAAATATGCACAATCAGTAGACACATTCAAATAATAAGAAATGGATACTTTATTCATATCAATATTCAGTACATACATATCGTGATCTTTCACGCATTTCACTGATACATTTCCCTTACTTATTACAACGGTTCCAAACTTAAACTTAACTGTGTAGCCTTTTAGATCTAATACAGGCACTGATATTAGATTTCTACGAATACTAGATATATATAATACATCACTTAGTAAAATAACAGAACCATTTAATTTAAATTTACATGTACATTGCCCCAAGACATCGCAGTATGTGTTGTTGCCCATGTACACTCTGTGCTCTCCTGTTTGATTATCTTCAAGTTTGACACACATATCTTTGTTCCTGCATATATGTCTTGTTGCTACAGAGTCAACCCATCATGAATTTGATACTAGTTCCACGAGTATTACTTCTGAAATTGTCATCACAATTTCCTTACTTTCTTGTGCTTTTCCCTTATTAGGACATTGTGATTTGTAATGTCTTTTCTTCCCACACTTAAAACAGTTCCCAGTAAATGGTTTCTTTTGTTTCTTTTTCAACCATTTCTTTTTCTTAAACTGTTTTGGCTTCATTTTGTTTTGTGTAGAATGCTTGTCCTAGGCCATTAACAAATTAGATGATTCACCATCTCTATTCCTCCCCTTCATCCTTTTTCCTTCAAGTACTAAAAGTATTAGAAGGGATGTCATTGTTATTTCATTTTCACTATGTGTTAATATAGTAACAATATGATCCCAAGATGAAGAAGGACTATTAAGTATAGTTGTAACTTACATTTTATCAGTGAGAGGATGACCCGCATCATATAATTCTTTTGCAATCAACTTCATTTGAAGTACATGATCGCCAATGTCATCATTCTCTTTCATGCAATTTCGGTTATACTTATCTAATAAGAACTATAAATAAGTATCCGATTGTAAACCATACTTTGCCCCAACTGCATCCATAATTTCTTTAGCAGTTTCATAGTCTTCAAATAGAGGAATAATGTGATCATTCATACAATGCAAGATTAATGCTTTTGTCCAAGCATTGTGTTCTATCCATTGATCTTCACTTGTCACGTCATTTCTGTTTCCATTTTCTACATTTTCCAATGGCTTTGGTGTTGTCAATATATATAAGGTTTTTTTATGGGTTAGAAGAAAAGTCATATGCCTTTTCCAGGCCCGAAAATTTCTTTCATTCAATTTTTCTATTCCTAAGGGATCAATATTTTTCTTCAGTGCCATAAGTATTAAACCTTAATAATTAACAACAAAGAAAATGTAGAAATAATAAATGTATTCTATTGTAAATAAACTTAATACAATAGTTCAACTGTGAATAAATTAAAAATTATTACAAACTTAATAATTATAATACTTGGATTTAATCCAAGGAGGCAACCTTGAAATTCTCCTATTCTTGAAAGGAGAATAATGAAAATGACGTCCTGATCGAGAATTTCCACGACCTTTCCTCAATGTTTCACCGCTTCTAAAGAATTTCTCACAATAATTGTGACCAACAAATGCTTTTTTATGATTTGGCACAAAGTTTGGAGCACAACGGTTTTTAAATAGACCAAATCAAGCTTGAAATGATCTTAAATGGCTCGAAAAAGCAAATGTGTCATGAACCGGTTCAAAAAACTGGATAAACTGGTTCAGCCTGCTCAAACTGGGTCTAGCAAAAAATCAGTGGTCAACGGCTCTAGTCTCAGCTCAGTCAACGGCTCCGTTATTGGCTCGGCTTAGATATCGACTTGCAACACGGCTCAAGAATCGACTTTTTTATGTGACTCGATCAGCGGCTTGTCTTGATGGCTTGGCTGAATGGCTCGGCTTGATGGTTACAGATTCATTCATGGCCAAAACAACATTGTTGTTTGGCACTATGGGCTGAACGACTATGTCGTTGAGCCCACACAGATTTTGATTCTTCTGCTCGTTTGACGAAATAGTGTCTTCTTCTTTGCGCTGCACTTCTTCTGAAACTGAAAAACTGGTATCTTTACTTCCGTCTAGTGAAAGGGTCACCGGTGTTGAGGATTTCGATGTGCTCCCGAGGTCCACGAATTCTGGCAATGGTGATGAACTCCGGCAACCCCCCGGAACAGTGACAGTGGGTGATGAAAAATTGAAAAATGTACTATGTTTTTGTGTAAAAATATTTCAATAATTTTCTTCAAAATAGTAACAACTTACAAGATTTTAAAGAAATCCATAAGAGAACATTTTTCAAATAACAGTGGGAGGATTAGAGTACACTGGAAATCTTCAAAATAGTAACAACTTACAAGATTTTGAAAATTTCCAGTGTACTCTAATCCTCCCACTGTTATTTGAAAAAGTTTCTCTCTTGGATTTTCAAGCCTTCGAAGAAAATTATAATATGCAAGTATGGTTGCCAAACCAAGCACTTGCCTATTTATTGTCTTCAAAATGCGTGAAAAAATTCCCTCTGACATGACCAGACTCTTGATACCAATGTAGAAAAATGGAGAAACAAAATGGACAAAATTGAACGTAAAATTGACAGAATGGTAACACTCGCGTGAGGGTATTTGTCCCACAAATTGGTGATAGACAAAGGGAATTTAGTAAGTAAAAATTGTGCACCAATAACCCCTATTTATAGGCCATCATGCACCGGTTGGCAAATAGCACAACCATTGGTAACTCAATGGTTGGTAAATAACACAAACTTAAGAAGTGACATAACCTTTTGACTAAATCAAAAGGTTGTGTCTTTTAACACTTCATTAGTCACATAACCCAAAGGGTTGTGCCTCTTGACACTTCTTTAAACATTACCCATTATGGGAACCATCATCATAGAGAGAGTGTCATTCTAAGGGAAACATTGTTTGGTGATCACATCCCTTAGAATTACATTGGTTTCCAACAATCAGTTATTCTTCCTCTTCTTGGAACTATTTGCATCCAAATCTACAAAAGTGCAGGCGCGCAGGACAGAGCATTAATATGCATGGTATTCCATTGTACTATATTTTATTCTCACGAAGATAAACATTAAACTGTCGATATCTGTCTCACCCATTAATTAAATATAAGGCAACGAATCGCTCAGTTTAAAAGGGAAAAATATTGTAGCCATTGGAAGAACAAGAAGAAGATGACATCTATTATCGTATATAATTTTCGAAGTAGATTTAACCTCACTTCTCCAACACAGAAATTATAGCAGAGAAGTAAAATATGATTTTTTTTGTATGCATCTGAGTTGTGCTTTATATGTCTTTTTGCTATGCTGTACCGTTGCTGCTATATATGGGCCGCTCCCCATTGTTCTGGTGTCCTGTGTTTGATGCTATTGTTGCGAGCTGCTGCTCCCGATGATGTGTTGCTGAGCTTTTCTTTCAATTGTCCAATATTTATCAATGCGTTGCTATATTGCAGTTACTGTATTGCAATTACTTTTGTGTTTTCTGTCTTGAAGTTGTCCATTGATGAGTGTTGCAGTGTCTTTTTCGGTTTGCCGCACCATCAAGTATACTTGCTGCTGGTTTGTCTTCTAATTGACTTTGGAAACGCCGCCAAATTGCATGCTGCTGTCAAGTTTAGTTTTTTTCCCCTTGTCTAGTACCGCAGAAATGATAATTGCCATGTTTTAACTTGGTTTGCGGTTGAAATTGATTAACTCCAAGAGTTGATTTACCAAGATCGGCTTTGCTGATTACTGTTCAATGCTTTTGCGTATGATGATTTACCAAGAATTGGCTAATGCCAATTCCTTTTCCTTTAATATAATTTACTAATTACCCAAAAAACCACGAGTGATATTCTCTGCCTGTCTTCGTTCGGCAGCAGGCATTTGCATGTCATTTTGTTTGGCAGCAGGCATTCGTTCGCAGTGCTAAAAGTGGCATCAATTTCAATTTATAGTCACACGCTAAGATTGCTCTCCCGCATGGATTTGAGTCTAAATTCGGCCAAGAGGAAATTGATGTATTTATAAACAAGGATAACTTATCATTTTGAAAGTGTAGGGCTTTTACCATATACTTAAGACTGACATCATATTATGCAATCCAGCACTGTAACCTCGATTGACAGGATGCAGTTGGCTCGGCTCATGGCCATTACAAGCAGCCATACAAGCTTCCTCCACTAAGGTCTGGGAAACACCACTGTTGCAAATGTTGGCAAAGGCACGCATCAGTTTCATACCATACTGTGTTAATGAGCCACAGTATGTCTCGAACAACCGAACCTGCGGTCAAATTGAAGATGAGTGATGAGATTGCATATATAACAACTTTAAGGGGGCAAAATCATATGTAAAATGTATTGTTTACCGTTGATTTCAAGCATCTCCAATCATCGACAAGTGGCATACCGGGTTCTCTCACAGAATTAAGGATGGAAGAACCTTTATGTGGTCCATATAGAAATGATCCAATCAATTCCATGCTCCCATCTAAATGAGCTCTATGCTTCGTCGTCTCTGTGATTTGCTTGAGAATTTCTTCCTTCTGTTTGGACCCATTTTCTGAATTTTTGAACTGTTAGATGATAAAAACAAATTTGGTCAGGTAATTTGGATCACTTTTCAGATTAACAAGTTTTATCCACCAAAGAAGGTAAGATGCTGAAGCTTTTACCATCTGCCACAGGAAGATAAGCTCTGCATCTCTCTGGTTAACAACTTCCATGCAAGAACGCAGATGGCTATTATAGGGAGGGAAGTTCACAGTGGCAGGATCAAAACCTTGGTACAAATAAAGCTTCTCATCTCTGATGCTACCATTTCCATATTCCATCACGTGAGACCCAGCATTGGAAATGTTGAAATTGGAAGTACGATTCTTTACCTGCACGAAATAAGATTCGAAGGTAAAACTGCCGGCGAAAAGATGCTGACCCCAATATATGGCCTAAAAGATTTAAGTAAAAATGAAAAAATAAAAAATTCTTACCGACTGGTACTGTTGTTCTATTGTTTCTTTCTTGAGGTTGTGAGTCTCGCTGCACAATTAACAAGTACAATTCAATTCCATGCAAGTAAAGAAGAAACAATCATATGCCAATCCAAAAAACTAAGCATTACCTATGGGATGCATGAGTGAATGAATTTCTACACTGAATGATAATTTGTGGCAATTTTTGTTGTGCATGAGCATTAAAACTTATCTCCTCAGTCATGGCTAGAAAGCTCAAGAATTCAACCGTTTGTATTTCTGAACTTGTATTTGCTTTTAATGAAATCCATAATGCATATCTAAAACTCTCACTCATCCTTCCAACATATGACCAGATGATTGCAACCCTGTCTAAATTGTCGAATCTCTATAACAAAGAATCCCGAAATTCGCCACCGGCCTTTTTGGTTTGCAATGGCTTTCTAAATGCAGCAGAACGTACCTGTCCTCCATCCAAGCAACACTGTACAAATCTCCCAAGCAAGTGAGGTACTCTGGAGGAGGAGGAGATGTCATGCCAGGACAATAAGTTCCCCAGCTACTCTCTTGTGCATTTGACGCTGTTGTTACATATATATTAAGATCTTTGGGCATTATGCCTTCGAAGACACTCCCACTCTCACATGCTTCAATATACAAGACCTGATCCCATGCCACCACAATTCTACCCTTTAATCACCATCAATATATGCATATATATCATCATTTGAGTTTTAAAAAGGAAGAGAATTCTCCTTACCATCTCTTTGTAGGTTCCAGATGCATGTTTTTTCTTCAAAACATCGATAAAATCCATGGCATAAAGGAAAGGCATATTTGGCATCCCTACAACCAAATGAAAAATCAGCTATGGTCTATTACCTCCCAACGTTTTCCCTATCTTTTTGTTACTCAAGATGTATGCAGCATCCAAAATGGGAAATGAATTTATTGAAATTGCATTAAACTCACCCAGAACTCCTGGGCCTCCATGATCAGAGTAATACAAAAAGATCCTATCATTAGGTTTGCTATCTACAACCTTCCCACTTCCACCTTTCACTGCCTTCTTGTCACCCAGAAGCACTGCATACAGATTTTCTGCAGTGACATGCTCGCCAGTGTAATCCTGTCACGATCATCCCATGTGATCAGCACTACCATACAATTTAATAGCTCTAAGATATCACATTAGCATAATGGTATTTATACATATCCACACAAAAAATCAAGTGCTTAATTACACGAACTGAACAGCGAACGCTATATGATCCAGTACGAAGGCTGAAGCAGAGGTGCTCAAGTATTATATATGAACCTAGTATTAACTTTACGCGCAAGACTTAATATATATATATATATTAATCTTAAAGGGTATTTTGAGCAAAACGCTTGGGAAACACCAATCGCGTTTCAACAGTGCGATGGGAACACTTGTTAACAAGAGCCTTGCTAATTACATCTTTTTACAAGCGAGTGGATGATCCTAAATATATGCCAAAGAATATTCCGTGACCAAGAAAGAAATTAAAAGGTACCTTAGGCACTCCAGCATATACATCATCACCTTGCGGATGATTTATGATGATCCCAGGTCTCGGATTCAATGGATGGGCTGCAATATCATCGTACATAAAAACTACTATGTTTTCCTCTTTCAGCCCACCTTTCTTTAACAACTGATACGCATGACATACGTCCGCCTGCACTTACAATCCATGTAGAATTCCTCAATTAATTTCACCCAAATAGCTGAATTTTAAGCTTCCTAGCTAGTGTTAGAGAAGAAAACAGAGAGAGAGAGAGAGAGGGAGGGAGTTCTTTAAACCTGATGCCTATAATTTGCGTAGCTAGACGAACCAGCCACGAGAACCGCCCATCGGGTGCCAAGTTCTTTTTCAGGATCTTCCGGTTCATCCTTCTCTGTTGGCATTCGAATCGATGAATCCCACCGGTCCAGCCTAGAAGCTCGACCTCCTCCACTACCATCAAATAACAATAGTACAATTAGCAGCACAGCAGGGCTGATGAGAGACGCAGAGTGACGGACCGCCATGGAAAAGTGAACCGGCTACAGAAAAACCAGCTACGGACTGTAGAAGCTGTAGGCAGAGAGAAACCGCTAAAAGGTGCGAAAACAAAGGGGAGAGCTTCGAGGCTTTATATATTAGAGGGAAGGTAAAGTGGTGCGAGGAGCCATGCAAAATAAGAAGTTGACACGCGTGGAAAAGGTGGGTCCCGACATCACTTTTCCTGAAACAGATGTTGTTTTTAACATTTTCTCTCTTCCAGTTCTCGCTCGGCAGGTCTGGTGTGATCTTGTTTTCCTCTGTACCTTGCACCTACGAGGTATATTGCAACTAAAGCCTGTACGAGAGTACCGGGTTTTAAGGTTGGCTGTCTGCTTAGCAATATGAGATAGTGTTCTAGTCCCATACCCAATTAACACCTTTCCAATTCTATATAAGGATTGACATTATCTCCAACTCAATTTAAAAATTCTTTGAATTTATTTTTCAAGTAATATTAAATATTTAATAATATTATTAATTTAATTAAGAGAAACTCTACCACTCTCATATTACCATATATATGTTTTGCTTAGTATGAAAGGCTAAAGGCTACCGCTTTCAAGCTTGAATTATTGGTTGGTTTGGTGTGTAATGTGATGTGATGTGATGTGTAATTGTTAACGAGAGGTTGAAAGGGAACTAGTGAATGAATGTGACAATTAGTATTTGTTCAAACTCAAAGTCATTAATTAATGAGACAATTATTAGGTAAAAGCATTGATTTGCAACCGTCCAAATTGCGGACAATACCTTATATTATTTACCTTAATAAATCATCTAATGTACATATATAATGTTTCCACTGGTTGTTAATATGTTCCAGTTTTGTCCCAATGCTGACTCCCACCTCCTAGAATTGTCCATATCAATGAATCACTTCGACCCACCTGCAACAGTGTTGAAGATATTTTTGAAGAAATTATTGAACCTTAATAGCATAATAAAGAAATGATATTTGCAGTCGTAGAATGTGTTAATGTTAAGTAATCTTTTTAAAAAATGTGAGTAAATACTATACCACATAATACAAATTAATTTTTTAATAATAGACTCTACTTTTGTTCAAAGTAATTGTGCAGAATTTACGTATCATATGACTATATATAGCATCACTTAACATAATATTATTGGAATAAAGATAATGCGTATAGATGAAGGGATAGAGAGGAATTCTTGGCAAACGACTGCGTTTAGAAAAATGAAAATTAGGTAAATGTTATGNGTGGCTGTTAACCACAAGGTCGAAGGTTCAAGCCCTTCCTCTAGCGCTCTCCCATTTTTAGCTCAGAAGCATGTAACAATTATTCCTCGTGTAACTCGGATCAAGAGGTCCAAGCCCAAATTTTGTCAGGAGTAGTAGGGCCCAAAACCCAACAGAACGATTAGTGTAACTAAAGCTATGGTCTGGACCCAGAAGGAAGATTCAGAGTCTCAACCCATCAGAGCCTGAGGGCCTGCTGGTCAAGGTTTGGGCCCTGAACAGTGGTAGAGCCAGTAATATTTCTTGGGCCAAATAAAAAAATATTATAAAATCATAAAGCATATATATAGAATTAAATCGCGATAATTTATCAAATAACATAGAAATAAAATTTTAAAAATACAACTTAATATCTGTTTCAAATTTTTGACAGCAATATTTCATAGAATAATATTTATTTGTTATTATTTTTATAAATATGAAATATTTAGAAATTATTTTTTTCGTATAAATTATCAAGTGAACTTTTAGAATGTTATCTTTCATTCTAATATCTAAGCTAGTTTATTAAATTTCATGAAAAATCTATCTATTTTTGTGTCACATTAAACACAAAATACTACAATTAAGACCTTAAATCAATTTTTCCTTACTCAATAAAGTTTAGAGGATAAATCATTTCCACTATTTTTCATATAAATCATCAATCTTAAATGGTTTCTCTAATATTTTCATTTTGGATTCTATATTAAGAAACTTAAAATTGTATAATAAAAAAACTTGTGGTCAATGTTAATAGTTTATTATTTCTCCTAATCTTAGTTTTAATTTAATTTAAGTGTGGCCAAATTTTTGAAAATAAATAATATATAAATTATACAAAATCTAGAGATTATAGGAGAAAAAATGAAAGAGAAACATTTCTATGTATATTGAAATTTTACAAAATTTTAGAAAGCATATGGGAATAAGGAAATTCTAAATTTTTTGAGAGGCCGATTCTATATACATTCAATTTCTATATACATTAAATTATGAATAAAATTTAGGGGCTATTTTGAATTTTGAAAAAATTTTGGTTCCTCTCAAGCTATACGTAGATCTGCCATTGGCCCTAAGAATAAATTATTGTTTGGATATTAAAATGAGATGAGATGGTTTTAGATAAAAGCTGAAAGTTGAATAAAATATTATTAAAATATTATTTTTTAAATATTATTATTTTTTTAAATTTTAAAAATATTAAATTATTTATTATATTTTATGTGAAAATTTAAAAAAAATTATAATTATGAGATTAGATAGTTTCTCAATCTAAACGAGCCCTAAAACGACTCTTTACGAAGACTACTAATATACAGACTACAAAATCACTGAGTTGCTAGAGTGAGGATTGCCAATCTGATGGCTTGGTCTCCTATCAATTATATTTTTATTTTTGAGATAAAACTGATGTTTATTCATAGAAAGAACAAATAAGTAGTCGTCATAATTCGACATTACAAACAAATAGAATTAAGTACAATAAAGTTCAGCAGTATTTATAGCTAGAAAGAAAATCAAAAGGTTGTTGCAACGAGTGTCATCCACAAATTTAACATGGTGTACCAAGATATACGTAACTTCATTTCCTTATCTACCAACAAGTATAACTTCTATCATCTTGAAATAAGATAAAAATGATTTAATCTCCTTTGTCAGCGGGCTATAGTAAGAGAACTGCTCCTACTTAGAATAGATATCTCCCACGATAAGTAAATAATCCCCTTCAATAATTAGCTCTGGAACTCTCATATGTTTGACCATCTTTAGCTCTCATAATGTTGCAAGAGCCTCAATATCTTCAGTTTTAGAAAATATGTCTTCTTTTCTATACATAGCCATGATCATGTCACCCTTCTCATTCCATAAAATAGCTCCTATGAAAGGAATTTACATCTCTCCTGGGTCGAGATTGTCCTGAGTCCTGAGCCAAGATTGTCCTAGAGGTCCATTGAAAGGCAGGACAATCGGCCCACTCATTGTATAAGGAAGAAGAAGATATAGGACTTGCGCGGGAAATTAGACAACATGGAAAGGAAGGACATCACTTGCCCTAACATCACCCTATAGATGCATGTCGTGATAGAACTATGCCGCATTTATGGATCAGGTACGAGACATGGACAAAAATCAAAATGAGAGTTCTTATCCCTGACAGACTGTGTGGAAGGTGGCCGCACCACTCACCTCCAAAGAGGTATGGCCCGGAGAGGTCACGCCGCATTAAAGATAATATCGTGATGTCCTATACAAGAGGCAAGGGTCTTCTTGACATGGGATACATAAGGTTACCTCAATGAGAGGTGTAAAACAATAAAAGTCAACCATGATGTTAGAAAAATGACTTACACATTTTCTTATTAGTTGAAATTCCATCTAACAAACAGGAATACTAAGGCCAAGTTTGTTTATCCAAATCTAAACTATCTCATCTCATTTTATTATTACAACTTTTTCAAATATTCATATAAAATATAATAAAAAATTCAACTTTTTCAAATCTCAAAACAAAACTAATATTAAAAAATTATATTATAATAATATTTTATTCAACTTTCAACAAAACATCTCATCTCATTTCATTTAAACTGTGTAACCAAACGAGGACTACGGCATTGAATGTTACCCTTCGGCCCCGAGACCCAACTTTCTCACATTGCATGTTATCAAGTCCAGTATTGGTGTGGTAAACATGTCGTCAATAGCTTCCATACTAGATTTATACAAATAATGGAAAACAATCCCATCAAAATTAAGTTTCCATTATAGACTGTTTTATATCTTTAATTTAAAGAGAAGTCCAATTACCAATCTCATAAAAATAAACTCACAAACTAATATGGATTCATATAAAATATTAAATTTATTTTATAATAAAAGCGGTTTATAATTTAATTTACCACATCAAGTCATATCAATTTATGAATTTATTTTTGTAGAATCTTTTTATGGCTAAAATATTTATTTAATTAAAATATTGGATCTAGCCTACTCAACAAATTTTATATTTTTAAGCATATACTGCTTTAAAAGGAATATTTATAAGCATGAATTGTACAAATTATACAATTATGTCATGACAAAATATACTTTATAATCACAATCCAATATCTATAACTAACATAAACTTAGAAACAAGTAAATATAATTTATTTTGAATTTATTATTTTTAATCATTAAATTTTTATGTAATATAAGTTAAGTGATTAAATATATTAAAATATGTCACTCTTCAAATATATATATATATATATATATATATATATATATAT
>QGSO01000145.1:889218-1026297 GCA_011037825.1 Carya cathayensis
CCCCCCCCCCCCCCCCCTTAATTGTTAAGAAATGTATTAAATTATTTTTTGATTTTTTATTTTTTTGTTAACTGTGAAGAAATATTTTTTTCAATGAGTAATGTTATATACAGTTATTTTTACGTATTCTTTACATATTTTACTAATTTGATTAATGTTGTGAAAAACGATGACAATAAAGTAAAAGTAAACAAGAAAGAGAAAAGCAATCACATACGACACAAAGATTTATGTGGTTCGGTAAATTGCTTATGTCCACGGAAGTTACAAAGAATTTTTATTACTTGAAGAATCACAATACAATGGTGGGAGCGATTACTGTTTTCATTGTACGGCCATATGTCACAAAATAATATATATATATATAGTCAAACGGCGAAAAACCCCTAAAACCAATGTAAAAGCGATGTTCGCCCGAGCGGCGTGTCGAGCGAACCTTCTTCCCGCAACTGCTCGAGCTCACTGTTGAGCTGTCTTTGAGCGGACCTCTCTGACTTGCCTCTGCTAGAGCGGCCAATGACTCCGCTCGAGCTAAGTAGACAAGACTCCACAGTACTCAACAATTCTCCCACTTGGAGACTGGTATACTCATTGTATTGCCCTCTTCCTCGAACATGATATCCGCTACCTCTGCAACTCACTGCCCCTATCTTCATGTTAGAAGACCAACTGAAGTTGCGCACAACTTCAGTTTTTCAAGTGTAACACATTTTGTTAACATATCAACAATGTTCTTACTTCCACAAATCTTCTCAAGTAACAACTGTTTGTCATCTAACAATGATTGTATAAAGTGATACCTGATCTGAATGTGCTTGGTCCTAAAATGAAATGCTGGATTCTTGGCAAGGAATATAGCACTTTGACTATCACTGTAGAGAATGCATTTATGATTCTTTTTACCTAATTTCTCCAAAAAGCCCTCTAACAATATCATCTCTTTTGCAGCCTCTGACACTGCAATGTACTCAACTTCTGTAGTAGACAAAAAAACTGTTTTTTGTAGATTAGAACCACATGATACTGCAGTACCACCAAGAGTATAAACAAAGCCTGTGGTACTCTTTCTGCAATCAATACCTCCAGCTAAATCAACATCGACATAGCCCTATACCTTTAAACTCTCTCCTAAGAAACACATGCACGTTTCTTAGGAGCCTTTTAGGTACCTTAGAATCCATTTCACTGCTTTCCAATGTTATTTTCCTGGGCTACTCATGTATCTACTCACAACTCCCACTGCATGGACAATATCTGGTTTTGTGCAAACCATAGCATACATAAGTGAACCAATAGTTGAGGCATAAAGAATCTTACTCATGTAATCTTGTTCCTCCTCTGACTTAGGTGACTGATTCTTGCGGAGTCTGAAGTGACTGCCAAGGGTGTGCCAACTGGTTTGACCTTGTCCATATTGAACCTGCTGAGTACCTTTTTGACATACTCAGCCTACAAGAGTCTCAACGTACCTCTAACTCTATTTTTGACAATTCTCATGCCAAGGATTTGCTTTGCAGCTCCCAAATCTTTCATTGTAAAGTGTTCTGACATCTGCTTCTTCATATTATTGATCTCATCAATACTAGCCCCTACAATAAGCATGTCATCCACATACAATAACAGAATAATGTAAGAATTGTCAAGGTGCTTGACATAGCAACAGTGATCAACCTAACATCTGATGTACCCTGCACTGTGCATAAAGTTATCAAATTTCTTATACCACTGTCTAGGACCTTGCTTCAGGCCATACAAGCTCTTATTCAATCTACAAACTAAACCTTCATTTCCTATACTACAAACCCCTTAGACTGGTGCATGTGGATGTCTTCTTCAAGGTCTTCATGAAGAAAGGCTGTCTTCACATCTAACTGCTCAACAAATAAATTTTCAGTAGCAACTATAGACAGTACCATCTTTATGATTGTGATCTTCACCACAGGAGAAAAGATCTCAGAGTAATCAAAACCCTGCTTCTGCTGAAAGCCTTTTACAACAAGTCTGGCGTTGTACCTCTAACTGCCATCATGCTCAGTTTTCACCCAATACACCCACTTATTGTGTAATGCCTTCTTCCCTGATAGAAGTTCTGTCAACTCCCATGTCTGATTCTCTAACAGAGAATCTATCTCATCTTTCATGAACAGCTCCCACTTGCTAGAATTTTCATCTTGCAATGTTTCTTTGTAACTCTGCGGTTCTCCACCATCTGTCAACAAAATATAATTCAAGGTAGGTGAGAAACGCTGTGGAGAACGTATAGTCCTAACTGACTTGCGAACTGCAGTTGTAGGAGTGGACAGCTCTGAAACTGACTGCGGAATTAGGAATGGGTGCACTGGACCCACTCTCCCCGTCACTCACATTTTTGCACTGCACTGTGACCTCTGGTAGGTCATCCATGTTGGGAATTTGGACCTTCCAAATTCAACCCCCACAGGATCTACCATTTGCAGGAATAACAAGAAAAATAGAGAAGTAATAACAACACAAGAAATTTACATGGAAACTCCAAAACAGGAGAAAAACCACCAGACCCAGAGAAGAAAATCCACTATGTGAAAAATTATTACAATCACACAATTTTTTCTCCTCACCCCAATCACACCCACAAAGTTTTCCTCACTAGCAAAACTTTAACTCACACCTCTTCCCATTTTACAAAAATGGACAACAGAGGAATTTAATTAGAGTCAAAAGTTGCTAGCTAAGCATTTGACTGGTACACTTAACCATGAGGCTAAACTTCCCTTTTATAGACTTGAGGATTTACTCCTCCTTCACTTCCCACCCATGTGAGACTTAAGTTAAAGGAGCAAATATTTCAACAATCTCCACCTTGCGAATTTGACTGGTCCCACAGCCAAACTCCACCTCAATGAAGATCTTCATAGCTTTCGCTATCATGCTTCACCATAAAAGCATACGCACTCAGAATAAACCAATTCCAAGCATTTCACTTCGGCCCATGTCGAAAAATAACCTTGCTGAAAATTATGGTGTAACTTCCACGTTTGGCTTTCCTGGAAGTTCATCAGCCATCGACATGAATTTCTACCACACACCCTGCATCAATGCCAAACCAATACCTGTGTGCAAACTTGTGGACATGTTAACATTAACACATCCTCTATCATGGCAACTTTGGGAATTAACGGCATGCCATGAGAACGAACATGTCCATTTTTCCATGGAGAGAGACACAACGTTAGTACAATACCAGTATCTCCATTTACTGACTTGGAGCCACTTGCCGAACCAGCTCCTTGTACTAGCCGTTTCACCAGTCGCTAGTATCACTGCTGACTTCAGGGGTTGATCTGCCCTTCAACTTCTTGTGTAAACCAATTTCTCCATCTCATTCCTAACATCGCCTTGATGAATTTTTACCGTAGAAATGAATAGTACCTCACTAAGTAAGTTTCCAGGAAAGATTGGAGGGTCACAATGGACACACTTAAAATTTCCAATCTCCTAGACAGAACCTCCTTAGACTATACGTATCCACACTACCACACCAAAACTCCACCCCACAAAAAGAACCTAGTGACTCTGATACCAATTGTTGGAAATTTGGACCTTCCAAATTCACCCCCCACAGGATCTACCATTTGCAGGAATAACAAGAAAAATAGAGAAGTAATAACAACACAAGAAATTTACGTGGAAACTCCAAAACAGGAGAAAAATCACCAGACCCAGAGAAGAAAATCCACTATGTGAAAAATTATTACAATCACACAATTTTTTCTCCTCACCCCAATCACACCCACAAAGCTTTCCCCACTAGCAAAACTTTAACTCACACCTCTTCCCATTTTACAAAAATGGACAACAGAGGAATTTAATTAGAGTCAAAAGTTACTAGCTAAGCATTTGACTGGTGCACTTAACCATGAGGCTAAACTTCCCTTTTATAGACTTGAGGATTTACTCCTCCTTCACTTCCCACCCATGTGAGACTTAAGTTAAAGGAGCAAATATTTCAACAATCTCCACCTTGCGAATTTGACTGGTCCCACAGCCAAACTCCACCTCAATGAAGATCTTCATAGCTTTCGCTATCATGCTTCACCATAAAAGCATACGCACTCAGAATAAACCAATTCCAAGCATTTCACTTCGGCCCATGTCGAAAAATAACCTTGCTGAAAATTATGGTGTAACTTCCACGTTTGGCTTTCCTGGAAGTTCATCAGCCATCGACATGAATTTCTACCACACACCCTGCATCAATGCCAAACCAATACCTGTGTGCAAACTTGTGGACATGTTAACATTAACACATCCTCTATCATGGCAACTTTGGGAATTAACGGCATGCCATGAGAACGAACATGTCCATTTTTCCATGGAGAGAGACACAACGTTAGTACAATACCAGTATCTCCATTTACTGACTTGGAGCCACTTGCCGAACCAGCTCCTTGTACTAGCCGTTTCACCAGTCGCTAGTATCACTGCTGACTTCAGGGGTTGATCTGCCCTTCAACTTCTTGTGTAAACCAATTTCTCCATCTCATTCCTAACATCGCCTTGATGAATTTTTACCGTAGAAATGAATAGTACCTCACTAAGTAAGTTTCCAGGAAAGATTGGAGGGTCACAATGGACACACTTAAAATTTCCAATCTCCTAGACAGAACCTCCTTAGACTATACGTATCCACACTACCACACCAAAACTCCACCCCACAAAAAGAACCTAGTGACTCTGATACCAATTGTTGGAAATTTGGACCTTCCAAATTCACCCCCCACAGGATCTACCATTTGCAGGAATAACAAGAAAAATAGAGAAGTAATAAAAACACAAGAAATTTACGTGGAAACTCCAAAACAGGAGAAAAACCACCAGACCCAGAGAAGAAAATCCACTATGTGAAAAATTATTACAATCACACAATTTTTTCTCCTCACCCCAATCACACCCACAAAGCTTTCCCCACTAGCAAAACTTTAACTCACACCTCTTCCCATTTTACAAAAATGGACAACAGAGAAATTTAATTAGAGTCAAAAGTTACTAGCTAAGCATTTGACTGGTGCACTTAACCATGAGGCTAAACTTCCCTTTTATAGACTTGAGGATTTACTCCTCCTTCACTTCCCACCCATGTGAGACTTAAGTTAAAGGAGCAAATATTTCAACAATCCAATCTTACGAACTCAGACTCCTGAGGAGCTGCTTTAGAAGCTGTACTTGACTTGTCATTGTATACAATCTTTTCATTGAAAATCACATTCCTGCTTCTTATGATCTTCTGACCCTGATCATCCCAGAAATGATAGCCAAATGCATTGTCTCCATAGCCAATGAAATAATATTTCTTTGACTTAGCCTCTAGTTTATTACAAGCATTAGAATCAACAAGAACACAAGAAAGACAACCAAAAGTTTTAAGGGGAGAAAATTTGTCCTCTTTCCTACTCCAAACCTTCTCAGGCAATCCACAATCCAATGGAACTGATGGCCCTCTGTTTATCAAGTAGACGATAGTGCTGACTGCGTCTGCCCAGAAAATAGGTGGTAATCCAGCGTGCAGCCTCAAGCTTCTAGCACGCTTATTTATGATTCTGTTCATACATTCAGCGACTTCATTTTGCTTTGGTGTCCCAGGAATGGTCTTCTCCATTCTGATACCTAGAGCTGCACAATACTCATTGAACTCACCATCAATATACTCACCACCATTATCAAAGCTTAAACATTTCAGTTTCAAGCATGTCTCTATCTCAACCATGGCCTTCCAAATTTTGAACACATTGAATACATCAGATTTATGCTTCAAAAAATAGACTCATACATTCCTGCTATGATCATTAATGAATATGACATAGTAACGAGAACCTTCAAAAGATGCCACTGGAGAAGGTCCCCAGACATTTGTATGCACAAGATCCAGTTTTCCTGTCTTAAGCGTTCTGCCACTTTTCAAGAAACTAACCTTCTTTTGTTTCTCCATAATGCAATTCTTACATATACTGAGATCAACTGACTTCAGTTCTAGTAGCTTGCCTCTGGACAGAAGTTCTTTCATACCCTTCTAACTCATATGGCCAAGCCTGCAATACCACAAATCTGTTGTACTCTTTGCAACGGTAATAGCAATAGTGTTAATTAAACCAATAGTCATACAGAGAGTACCAGTTTTCTTACCCCCGAGCCAATACCAATGCCCCTTTAGTGACCTTCCAAGTACTATCTGAGAACACTATTGAATAACCACATTCATCGAGCTGCTCAATAGAAATGAGATTCTTCTTTAACTCATGAATATGTCTAACCTTTTTCAAGATCTATTTATTCTTGTTAGAGAGTGCAATGTTAATATCTGTCATCTCCACTACGTTCAAAGCCTCTCCATTAGCCAGTTATACCTTCCCAAAATCACCCGCAACATAGTTCTGCATTAGCTCCCAATGGGAAGATGTATGGAAGGAAGCCCATGAATCTAGTATCCAGTCATCGACTGGACTATGAATTGCAAGCAATAGCGCATCCTGTATTTTTTCAGTTACCACATTAGCACTATCATTCTCAGTCTTCTTAGGATTTTTACAGTTTTTATTTATGTGGCCAGTTTTGCTACAATTCCAACAAGTTGCATACTGACCAAGCCTTAACTTGCTCTTGCCCTTATTCTTTGATTTTGATCTTCCTCTGTTTGAGTTCCTGTCTTGTGATCTTCCTCAAGAATCAACATTTAGTATCAAACTCAAACTCGAGGTCTCGCCTGAATCTTTCATGCACACCTCTTCAGCCAAAATCAAATCACGAATATCATAATATTTTAACTTTGATTTACCGATAAAATTACTGACAGTCATTTTTATGGCTTCCCAGGTATTTGGCAATGAGGTAAATAATATCAATGCACGTATCTCATCATCAAATTCAATTTCAACAGACGACAATTGATTTGTGATAGTATTAAAATCATTTAGATGTTGTGCAACAGATGTACCATTTTCTATTTTCAAATGGAATAACTTTTTCATCAAATGTATCTTATTATTCGTTGATGGTTTTTCATACATATCTGACAAAGCCGCCATGAGATCCGCAGTCGTCTTCTCCTTGATGACATTGCGTGCAATGGATCTCGACAGGGATAGCCGAATAACTCCCAGAATCTATCGATCCAACAGGTTCCAATCAGCCTCCTCTATTTTTTCTGGTCGCTTTCCTTTCCCAATAGGGGAAGATGAAGTTTCTTCACATAGAGGTGGTTCTCTATCTGCATTCTCCAATATCCAAAATCCGTGCCATCAAATTTTTCGATGCCCGATACCTTCACTTCGTCTCCAGCCATCGTTTTTCCTCAGATCTAAACCTTAGCTGTTAATACCAATTATTGTGAAAAATGATGACAATAAAGTAAAATTAAACACGAAAGAGAAAAGCAATCAAACACGACATAGATATTTACGTGGTTTGGCAAATTGCCTACATCCACGGGAGCTGCAAAAAATTTTTATTACTTGAGGAATCACAATACAATGGTGGAGTCGATTACTATTTTCAGTGTACGGCCATATGTCACAAAATAACATATATATATATAGTCAAAAGGCGAAAAATAAAACCAGTGTAAAAGTGATGTTCGCTCGAGCGGTGTATTGAACAAACCTTATTCCTGCAATTGCTCGAGCTCACTGTCGTACTGTTTTCGAGCGAATCTCTCTGACTTTCCTCCGATTGAGCGGATTCATTGGCCATTTGATCGAGCGGCCAATTACTTCACTCGAGCTAAGTGGACCAAACTCCATGATACTTAATAATTAATTGAATCAATTTTTTTTAATACATAATTAGTTATATGAGTAGTCTGTACCGTATTTTACGAAAAAAATGACTCATATAAAATTTTTGCCCTAAAAATTAAGATCAAGATTCATATTAATGAAGACGCTAATCATTCCGTTACCAAACGCTGGAGTTGAGTCTTTTGCACGAACGGAACCTTCCAGAACCCTTTAGACCGGAACTCTCTCGTCCTTTACTGAACTTTCTTTTCTTTTTGGTTTTATAAGCTAAGCACTCGTTCCAGCAAATCTCCAGTTTCTTCTACAACCTTCTGCAATCTGTACGCACCTCTCTATTCCGCTTAACCCCTACTCCCCCCTCTTTGCGATTTTGTATTCTTCTCTGATTCCTAACCATGGCCGATGAAGCCAAAGCCAAGGGCAACGCTGCCTTCTCTGCCGGTGATTTCTCAGGCGCCGTGCATCACTTCTCGGAAGCCATCTCGCTTGCCCCAACCAACCATGTTCTCTACTCGAATCGATCTGCCGCCTATGCCTCTATGCACCAGTACTCCGATGCCTTGACCGACGCAAAGAAAACCGTGGAGCTCAAGCCCGACTGGTCCAAGGGCTACAGCCGGCTCGGCGCGGCTCACCTCGGCTTGGGTCACCACGACGATGCCGTCTCTGCTTACAAGAAGGGCCTCGAGTACGACCCCAACAACGAGGCCCTCAAGTCCGGCTTAGCTGACGCCCAGTCCGCCGCTTCCAGGTCCCGGGCGCCGCCGCCGCAGCCGAGCAACCCCTTCGGCGACGCGTTCTCCGGCCCCGAGATGTGGGCGAAGCTCACGGCCGATCCAAGCACCAGGGCCTATCTTCAACAGCCCGATTTCGTGAAGATGATGCAGGATATTCAGAAAAACCCTAGTAATCTGAACCTCTATCTCAAGGACCAGAGGGTTATGGAAGCGCTTGGGGTTTTGCTTAACATAAAATTACGGACACCTACTTCGGATGACATGGAGATGCCGGAGTCTTCTCCATCCCCGCAGCCGCCTGAGAGAAAGAGACCCGCGGAGGCCGAGCCGGCGAAGGAGCCAGAGCCGGAAACGGAGCCGATGGATCTGACGGAGGAGGAAAAGGAGGCAAAGGAGAGGAAGGCGCAGGCGCATAAGGAAAAGGAATTGGGTAATGCTGCCTACAAGAAGAAGGATTTTGATACGGCAATTGCGCATTATACGAAGGCGATGGAGTTGGACGGCGAGGACATTTCCTACATTATGAACCGGGCTGCCACTTACCTGGAAATGGGACAGGTATATAAATTTGGTTTATTTTTTCCGATAAGTAGAGAGATTTTTATTGATAAGCTCAAAGCGCAACGTTAGTCTACAAGAGACACACCTATAAAATACTGTCAGCTGTGACGTACAAGAGAGACACCTATAAATTTTATAATTTTGATTTAGAAAAGAAAAGTTATTGCTTGGATTATTTAGATTTTATTTCAACTGAAATTGTGACTGATTGTAATACTTTGACTGAGTGCTTGAATGGTTCGAGGATGTTTACTTTGAAACGAAGCTATTGGCCGCTTAGGCTATGCTTGGTTCAAGATAACTTCAATTCATCTCAAATCATCAATGACATTACTGTTTTTTCAATATTTAATCCGTCTCAATCTTATTGATACACATATATTTATTTATATTCAAACACATTGTAACGGCATCTATAAAACGTTACTGTGACATATCAACTCAGCTAATCTGAGATCAACCCAGAACCATAAGCTTTTCATTACCTCAATGTATGGGTTGATCTCTCTCTCTCTCTCTCTCTCTCTCTCTCTCTCTCTCCCCTTGTGTGGCTATTTTACATTTCAGGTTTTGTGATACTCCTATATGATAAGATTAAGGGTAGTTGGTGTATAGGATTCCATATTGCTTGGGAAGGAAAAATTTTTGCTCTTTATAAGGTTTCAATGAGATTCTAATTGTATTATTGACTAATCCTTTTGGAGTATAAACCATGTGGTTTGGGCATTCTATTGGGGCGTTACAAATGATATTAGAGCCTATTTCAACCAGAAATGTGGGATTTGAGCCTTGCCACCTACAATGGACAGGCCCGACGAGGATGTCTGGAATTTAAGGGGGGTAGATCGCGATACTCCTATATGATAAGATTAAGGGTAGGTGGTGTATGGGATCCCACATCGCTTGGGAAGGAGAAGTCCTTGCTCTTTATAAGGTTCTAATGGGGGTTTAATTGTATCATTGACTAGTCCTTTTGGAGTATTGGCCATGTGGCTTGGGTCTGCCATTGGGGCGTTACAGGTTTCATATGGCATACCTTCTCTACTATGTTTCTTCTTTGCTTTCCGTTTTCTTTTCTTTATGTTTGGATGTATTTTTTTATTAACTACCATTGGTATCGTTAAGGAATACAGTCGTGATTAGTGCTAATCACGTTTTGTAAGAGCATGACTCAATGGATAGCTGCGGGGTGCTTTTGCTTGTCATAAAGCGTTGTGACAAATTCTTTTCTTAACATGCCAAATCTGAAGCTTCTACGTCGATTAAGGGGATGGGTCCACCATGGTCACACATACACACTCTCAACCAATATCATGTATTCTCAACTTGAGAGTTGGGTTTGTTATATGTGCTCTGTTTAGATTTTATTAAACCATCTGAATGCAGCATCTGTGTTACTAAGGCTTGAGAATGAAGAAGGTTGAGGAGACAAAAGTGGTAGAATTTACGGTATTTAATTGCTAACATATTGGGTTGTTTGGTATAATGAGTTGCGGTTTATGTCTTGTAGATGTTGGTGGTCATTATATGATTTACAAGTAACTTATGCTCTTTGATCTTAGTTGTTGATTAACTGAGGATTGTTGTATCGATTATTAATTCACTTTTGACTGAATAAATATGCTGATTTTGATCTAACTCGAGCCATATTGGAACATTAATTTTTAAATATTAGGTATAATTGGCTTCATGGACATTGATTTCCGCACTGTGTATCATCATCAACGGCCCTAGCTTTTGCAACCACTATTGTTGTTTATGTTGGATGAACAGATTGAGTCTAAAACTTGTACCGACAACTCCCCTTCTTGTTGTTATAGTTTGACACATATGTGCAGCAAGCATATGAACTATTATGCTGGGTTATATTAAGCTTTCTGCTATTTGTATTTATCTAATTTTAGATTTATTCTAGCATTACCGATAAAAAAAAAATGATCTGGCATAGGTTTTGCTCTTGTATATGCCCCATGTATTTGGATTTTGCCTGTTATTATTTTCAATAAGATTTTGTTTACCAATAAAAAAAACTAATTACAGTCTAATCCTTGCTGTCAATGCTGCTTCAGTATGACGAATGTATTAAAGATTGTGAAAACGCCATTGAAAGGGGAAGAGAGCTTAGATCAGACTTTAAGATGATAGCAAAAGCCTTAACTAGGAAGGGAACTGCCCTGATGAAAATGGCAAAATGCTCAAAGGACTATGAACCTGCTATTGAGACTTTCCAGAAAGCTCTTACAGAGCATCGCAACCCAGACACATTGAAGAAACTAAATGATGCTGAAAAGGCAAAGAAGGAACTGGAGCAACAAGAGTACTTCGATCCCAAAGTTGCTGATGAGGAGCGTGAGAAAGGTATTCCTTTCTTTATACTTAACATGAAGTTTTATCTGCATGATGCTGCGGTTTCTTCCTTGATTTATTTTCATTCCCACAAATAGTTTTGTCATATAACGTAGACTTGTGAACCCATTTCAATTCTATTTACTTTATGCCATTCTATATTGATTTGACTTTAGTTGCAACCATGGGCTTGCTTTGAACTGGCAGCACTCATAACTTTTAAAATTCGATCCGTACCTCTGTTAGATGGGGCCCATGTGATTTTTGCATTCAGCTGTTATTCAATTGAAGGTTTTGGGGCTGTCTTTCTGCGATCACTGGAATATGTTCAGTGCATCCTTTACAAATATCTTGTGGTTGACTGCCTGTTGATGGTGTACCATTGACATTGTAGGCAATGAGTATTTCAAGCAGCAAAAGTATCCTGAGGCTGTGAAGCATTACACCGAATCCCTGAGAAGGAATCCCAAAGATCCAAAGGTAAGAGGCACTTAGACCATTCTTAGTAACTAGTGTTACTTGGATACCCCCTGCTATGCCATGGATGTCATGGTTTATTTCAAATTTCTTTAGAGCTAACGCCGTGGATCCCTTGAAACACTTGCTGCCTTGCAGGCATATAGTAATAGAGCTGCATGCTACACAAAACTTGGGGCTTTGCCTGAGGGATTGAAAGATGCGGAGAAGTGTATTGAGCTCGATCCCACCTTTTCCAAGGGATATAATAGAAAAGGTGCCGTCCAGTTCTTCATGAAAGAATACGACAAAGCTTTAGAAACCTATCAGTTGGGGCTGAAACATGATCCTAGCAACCCTGAATTGCTTGATGGTGTGAGGAGGTATGGAACATGAGCACATCTTTGGTTCTTAATTGGACTGTCCGTCCACGCATGCATGAATTAAAAAAGCTTTGATTAATTGCCATTCAAAAATCTGGTGCAGATGCGTAGAACAAATTAATAAGGCCAGTCGTGGGGATTTGAGCCCTCAAGAATTGGAGGAGAGACGGGTACGACATTTTCAAGCGCTTGTTAACATTGATTTGTGAAACTTGTTGAATGTGGTCATGATAAAGTCTCCATCTTGCAGGCTAAGGCAATGCAGGACCCTGAAATTCAGAACATCCTCCAAGACCCCGTTATGAGACAGGTATGCGGACTTCTATTTTGGCCTTAAGAATGAATTTGTCTTCTTTATTGATTTCTCTGCAATATTGATTGTATAATTTGGGTGATAAATGCAGGTGTTGATGGATTTCCAGGAAAATCCCAAGTCTGCTCAGGAACACACAAAGAACCCAATGGTGATGAGCAAGATACAAAAGCTGATTAGTGCTGGAATTGTTCAGATGAGATGAAACTGAGGAAATATTTAACAAGAAAAAGCTTTTGCGTCACTCAAAATGTACTTGTGTGAATTGAGTGGATTATTTCGTTATTAAAAAAAAAAACTACTTTTAGTTGGAAAAACTTTTGAGATGTTTCTCGCTTTCAAGTTGATCAATGAAGGTATTTCTTGTGTTTTTGGCCACCTCTCTCTCTCTCTCTCCAGATGCAGGTTGTAGCTATAGTTGGGCATGCTGTATCAAGGCACATTCTAAACGGCTGGCAGTGCATGTGGACTTATTCTAGGTTCAAATACATCAAGGATGCACATTAACCATGTTCGGTACATTGAAATATCCGTGAGAGCAGTCCCTCGGTGGAAGTATGTAGCTTGAGGGAGAAAACCAACCAAATACTGGAACATCTCTGCCAGAGGGACCAGCGCATCAACCACCTGCAATAACATTCCGAAACCACCAGTAAAAGGGGTGTTAAAACCTCAAAATAAGATCAGAAGAAAATAACGAAGTTTATTATCAAGTGCCGATCAGCTTTCTATTTCTTGTTTGAAGGGATTCGTTTGTGAGGGGAAAAAGTCCAGAGCACCGCAAGAAGGGCCCATAAAGAGTGACCATTACATTTGGTAATTCCCTCGTGTCAAATTTATTTTTATTCGTTTTCTTTCTTCCATTTGCTTTTCCAGGGGTGGGGGTGGGGTAAGGGGATACTGGCTTCAGAAAAGTTGGAACTTGGTATTGAAATCCCAAGATAAAAGTGTACAAGCACAGATTTACAATCAAGAGAGGCAATAAATCATGATGATGATGCATTAAACTTGGTCTTTGTTCTGACATAAATGTTGGCATGAAACAAATGCAGCCAGATTGACAGAAAACTAAGTGATACCATGCAGTTGTAAGAGATCTTTAAGATATAGGACCAAAAAGTTAAGCAAAATGTGAGGTCATTAGGCATATCTTCAGACCACCAGGCTTGTCCCCGAAGCTGTTGATTTGACCTCTCCTTGAATTTAGATCACCAATTACATCTCGTAAATGTTCTTCAGGCGTGACGACTTCAACTTTCATTATGGGTTCAAGCATCTTTGGGGCAGCCTACCTCATCCCTTCACGAAAAGCTCCTCTGGCTGCCAGCTGGAATGCCAGGACACTTGAATCAACATCATGGTAAGAACCATCTACTAGCACTGCGCGTAAATCAACGACAGGATATCCTGCAAGCACACCATTACTCAAGCATTCCTCCAATCCTTTCATCACCCCTGGAATGTATTCCTTGGGCACTGCACCTCCCTTGATTTCGCTCTTGAATTCATATCCGCTACCTGCTTCCATGGATTCAAATCGTATGGTGATGTCAGTAAACTGACCTTGTCCACCGGACTGTTTCTTGTGAACGTATTTCACCCCTGAGACTCTAGAAATGCTTTCTCGGTAATTTACTTGAGGAGCACCGACATTAGCTTCCACCTATGTGCAACAAGCAACCAAGTTATGGCAATTCAAATTACCTTAAAAGCCAAGAGTAGTGTTCTTTTTATTTTCTCCAACACTAATTAATATCTCTAGTAGAAAACCTTGATGAAATGTACTGATTCTATCAAGGAGCTGGGTAATATAGAGGTGTTTGACATGTTTGTTCATGCGCGTGGTGGTTAAAGTAATATCCCAGAGAAACATCTTACGAGGTGTCCAAGACCACATTATGAGCCTGAGAAGCTAATTTATGTACTGAAAACCCAATATATGGAGTTTTGCATATAAACCTTAAACTCCCTCTTGAGCCGATCAACAATAATCTCAAGGTGCAATTCTCCCATCCCTTCAATCTCTGTCTGGTTGATCTCTTCGTCTCGTGAGAAGTGGAAAGAAGGGTCTTCTTGAGCAAGTTTGGCCAACCCGGCTGCCATCTTATCAATATCAGCTTTAGTCTTGGGTTCAATTGCAACCTTAATCACAGGTTCATGGAAATCCATGCGTTCGAGCACAACAGGATTCTCAGGATCACACAATGTTTCTCCTGTAATGGTATCTTTTAGACCACCAAGAGCAACAATGTCACCTGTTAAAGCAACCTTAACGTCCTCTCTACTGTTTGCATGCATTTCTAGAAGTCTACCAATCCTCTCTTTTTTTCCTTTGTTTGCATTCAGTACATAAGATCCTGCAGCTAGCTTCCCTGAATACACTCTCACAAATGTAAGGGATCCCACGAATGGATCACTCATGATCTTCAAAGCAAGTCCGGAAAATGGTTCATCATCACTTGCAGCCCTTGCAATCGTCACTTCTGGGGTTTCTGGGTCAGTTCCCTTCATTGCTGGCAAGTCAATTGGAGAAGGCAAATAATCCACAACAGCATCAAGCAATGGCTGAACCCCCTTATTTTTAAAAGCTGAGCCACATAATACTGGGACAAAACTGCGTCCAATAGTTCCCTTTCTTATTAATTTCTTAATGGTTTCCTCATCAGGTTCAACTCCTTCGAGGTAGCTCTCCATAGCTTGATCATCTAACTCAACTATGGTTTCTATCATCTGTGACCGATACTCTAGTGACAGCTCCTGAAGATCTGCTGGAATATCCTCATGCACAAACTTAGCACCCAACTCTTCTCCTGACCAAAGTATAACTTTCATCTTCACAAGATCAATGACTCCCCGAAAATTATCTTCTGAACCAACTGGTATTTGAATCACCAGTGGTTTAGCTCCCAAATTTGTCACCATCATGTCTCTTGTTCGGAAGAAGTTTGCTCCAAGACGATCCATCTTATTGACAAAGCAAATTCTGGGTAGACCATATTTATCAGCTTGCCTCCACACAGCTTCAGATTGTGGTTCCACACCAGCAACACTATCAAACACGCATATAGCACCTTCCAATACCCTAAGAGCTCGCTCCACTTCAAGAGTGAAGACGACATGGCCAGGAGTATCAATGATATTAATCCGATGTTTGTTCCAAAATGTAGTAGTGGCAGCAGATGTTATAGTAATCCCTCTTTCAGCTTGTTCTTGTTCATCCAGTCCATTGTAGCTGTTCCTTCATGTACCTCACCTATTTTATAGTTTCTTCCTGTATAATAAAGAATCCTTTCGGTTGTAGTAGTTTTCCCCGCATCTATGTGAGCCATAATTCCAATATTGCGATAATCCTTCAATGGTACTGTACGCTTTGACTCTGCCAAAAGGACAGAAGAAATTCATCTCTGCTATGTTAGCTCATACACAGAAGCTTGCCCAAACTACAAAGAGCTTTCTAAGTTACATAAATCCATTTACAGGTCAAATCAAAACTTTTTGTCTCCATTTTAAAGAATTGAGCTGAATTTTCTGAAGATTAAATGAAAGAAAAATTGGCTTTTGCCACACTAATCTAAATATAGCCACTACCATATATAGAACATATTTCCAATACAGAGCAAAAGAAACTGTTCTTTTTTTTCTTGATACTCATAAAATGGGAATTTTTGGTGTGGAATATCAACACCAGGAATCGTAATAGCCAAGCTTCCTTTGTTATGTGAAGAGCTGGACGAGATTAACGGCTGGAAGGAATAAGGAGTTGCGAAACGGAGCGTTTAGTGAGTTAGTTAAACGGTGTGTTGAGAGAATAAATGAAACGGTGCGTTTCATGTTAAGTGAATGGGCGTAGTGGGAGCGTTTTATGTGTAACAGTTTGTGTTTCTTTTAAGGAAAAAGCTATGCTTCCCGCTAGGCTAGGAGCCCTAACTGGGATTTTTTTTTTCTTTTCTTTTTACTCCATGATTAAGTAATTGTTTTTCAATAAAGTTGTGAATTTTTTTCTTTTGTAGAAAATGTTCAAAGATGTTAAAAAAATCATGTAAAAAAAAGCAAAAAAACAAAAAAGAACATATAGAATGCATTAGCGGGAGCTCCCAACAGTAGGTGTAGACACTAGATCCACCATTCTTTTAAGTGTAACGGTGCGTTTTGAGTTTCATCATGTATGTGAGAACCCTTACATGCATAGAAGGTTTTGTAGAAGAAATTCATGTAGAGGTTCAAAGTTCCTCAAAAACTCTCTTTCAAGAATTGAAGTACGTACATGATTCTTGATTCTGTTATCTCGCTTTCTTGAACAATCTTGAAGTTTCTATATAGTCTTTCTTTTGTTTTCCTGGTTGCCCCTTACATCCTTAAACATTTTTCACTTAACCCTACCTCGATATGAAGAACTTTCAAAAGATATAAGACAAGGGTTACTATTATTTGTATTTAACTCCAACATGCACGGGAACACTAAATTGTATTTTTGTAGCATGATAATTGGTCAAAGATGTTAGAAACCAAGTTCAAATTGTATTGTATGACCACATTTAGCCATCAATGGTAATCTTAGGTACACTACCCCCAATAGTGATTTTAGGTACACCTAACCTCCTTTGTACTCTTTACCATTGGATTGATGACAAGTGTAACAATCCTAACCATCCTTTGTACCAAGAAATCCCTATAAATAGAGGGAGTCCTCATTTGTGTAAGACCCCAAGAAATAAGAGAAAACAAAGTTCTCTAAACATCTCTCTCTCTTTTGCTCTCTATCTTTTCATTAGTTTCATAACACGTTATCAGCACGAAGGTTCTGACGATCTTGAAGCTAGTAGGCTTATACTTCAAGTAAGTGTTTCAATATATTATTTGTAGTTTCCAAATGAATATGAAATGTTATATTCATTATTATTACTTGATTAAATTTTATGTTTATTCACATATTTTTCATACAAGTTTTATTTATTTTTATATACTTGTTATGAATTATTGATGATAAGATCTATCTTGGAATAGAAATTGAGCATCCCTGAAGGATCGATTTAAATCAATAATTTTATTGAGTATCTCATAATAAAGGATCTATTGATTCTGTGAGATAATTTAAGTGAGCAATATGTGTACCAAAAGGCTCATTATGATTTATGCACCTGAAGTTGCATAATTGAAAGTGTGTTGAGAAAAACCACTAAAGAATATATGTTTAAAATGAACGCCTCGAATGTGCTCCTGAAGTAGCAATATCGAGTGTAAAAGTTCATAATATATTCTAAATTTATATCTGATTTTGTAGTGGCTAAGCAAAATAATGAGATTTTGATAAGAAATCATGAGCCACGTCCTACTAGTTTCACATCATTCCCTGAAGTGAATGAAATTGGATTTATATCATTCCCAGAAGAGAATGACGAATTGTTTTCAAAGAATCCAAAAGATTGGACGTGGTGATGAATATATTTATAGTACTTCAATGATTTCGAGCCAGAAGCTCCTATTAAAAATATTATCAGTTTTCTCTTTGAGATGATATTATGTTGATGAATCAAAAGTGATATGATTCAAAATATTTGTATCTTTTCATGATTATCTTGATCATCCAAAATCAATTATGATAAGTCGAATGATTTTCATATGGACGTCCATAAAAGAACCAGAAGATTCTTTTACTATAAAGCTTTACCACCAGAAGTGGAAAGAAAGTTTTACCACCAGAAGTGGAAAGAAAAATTTGCTAGAAGCAAATAAGATGAAATAATTCGACGTTATCATGATTATCATAGGTGAACTGGAAGTTCATATGATAATTAATGTATGGATGCAATAAGATAAAAGGTCTCATATTCTAGCTGCTAAAATCCCAGTGAGGATTGAAGTCCCTGCAGGGCAATTAAGAAATTTAGCAGTCTAATGAACATAAGACATGTATGAAAGCATGTGAGACCTATTGATACAAATGATAAAGCATCTCGGAAAGAGAAAAGCATAAAGAAAAGAATTTGGTGCTCCTGAAGAGGCCATACCCACAAAACAAGCAATAAAGTCCATCTAAAATTCTCTCATAATGAAAACTCCTGAAGAGTATAATACTCCTGAAGAGTACCTCCTGAAGAGGTTTTCATGAAATGTCTTCCCTTGAAGAGGGACAGGTACCTGAAAATAATGAGATCTCGATATTACATTTCATGAGTAAATGAGAAATTATGGAGAGAAATAAAACCGTTATCGACAACGTATTTTCATATAAGATGACATTTGATATTACTAGAAGTAATAAAGAAAGTGAGCTCAGAACCGTCGAAGAATACCGACGTAAAATATTGGCCAAAATAGAAATAAACAATTCCTGCAGAATTGTTATCATGTGATGCATATGGACTTGAAATCCAAACACCTATGAGGTGATGCTTGTTGAATATCAGTGGGTATTTGTATAAAGGAAATGAAAATGTGATATATAAATCACGAATATATTTCCTGCAGAAATAATATTGATATATTTCTGAAGTTAAAAAGATCATATTGAGATTTGTATTAACTTGATAGTTACCAAGAATTTGGGTATGCAGAAGCATATAGTCCTGAAGTACATATTCTATCAAGTCTTAAAATCCTTATATGATCTAATGCAAGCTAAACGTATGTGGAACATACTATTTTCATATATTTTCAGTATTTATATTATTTTTATTGCAGTTTATATAGATAATTTAAATGTCATTGAGGCTCCAGAAGAGCTCATGAAAACTGCAGAAAGCAGGAATTGATTATGAGGCTCCAGAAGAGCTCATAAAAACTATAGAAATCAGGGATTGATTATGAGGCTCCAGAAGAGCTCATGAAAACTGCAGAAATCAGGGATTGATTATGAGGAAAAATAATCTCCTGTTATGGATGCAATCACATTCAGATTTTTGACTAATTTGGTAGTTACAAAAATATTGGATATGCAGTTAATGGATGTGGTCACTGCATATTGATATGGGTCATTAGACCAATGCATATATATGAAAATCCCTGAAGGATATAGAATGCCTGAAGCTTCTAATCTGAATACATCCAGAAATATATATGAAAATCCCTGAAGGATATAAAAATGCTTTAAGCTTGTTATCTGGTTACATCCAGAAAACAATCCGGATACATGTGGTATAAATGCATTAGTGAATATTTATTGAAAGAAAGATTTGAAAGTAATCCAATATACCCATGTGTTTTTATTAAGAGATTCCGGATTTGTTATTATTGCGGTTGATGATTTAAATCTTCTTGAAACTCCTGAAGAGTTCAGAAGAACTGCACATATTTGAAATATAAAACCCTTTCGGTTTCAAGGGGGAGATAAATGTGCATGAGAAATAAAATAAAGCATCCAGAATATCTACCAGAAGATAGATACACAAATATGAATATTTGTGAAATTTTATTATCTTGAAGCAAAAATTACAGAAATTTGAGACATTTCGCCTCATTCTTTAAACGCTCTTGTTCTTCAAGAATCTGCATGGCATCTCTGTCTAAAGGAGTAGGCAATCTAAAAGAAGATTTAAGCAGAGATTTTAATTTCCTATTCTCTTGCTTTATTGATTCTATCTTCACGTTAGACTCCTGAAGAAGTCGCTGAAGGATAAAAATTTTCTCATGGAGTTTGTCCAAATCATAAGGTTTGGATTGTAGTCGCTGAGAAAATGCATAAATAGTTGAAGAGTAATGGGCACCGAGATTTACAAGCTCATAGATAGCTTCAACATCTGACTTATTAGTCAGATTAGCACCTGTGGTAGAAGCAGGAACAGCTGATGAGCTAGGTGCATAATACCTTATATATTGGCCATGAGAAGATTGCTGAGCCATTGCAGAAAAAGAATGCAGAAAGAGATTGCAGAATAAAAATGCAGAAAGAAATTGCAGAGTAAGAATGCAGTATGATTACAGAAAAGTGAAGAAGATGAGATGCGAATGAAGATGATCTGAACATCTCTTTTATAGAGAAAAACTAAGCACCTCTATTGATTCACGGCATCCCTCGTGAAGCATCTCTCTACAAGAGACGAGGCGTAGCATCATAGCCCTGCGGCGCCTGATAGCAGATGTAGCATTATAGCCTTTCGGCGCCTGACAGGTACATAAGAACTGTAAAATCCCGCGATGCTTGTCTGGCCTAAAAAGATGGCCACCGTTTTTGAATATAGAGGTTTGCGGCTTAATTTTGATAACTCCTCTAGTAATTATGTTATTTACAAGAACTCCAGAAGAGTAGTGAATTCAATGATCTCGGATCAATATGGTGAATTTCACTATAAAGTCCTGATTACTCCAATGGTTGCTCGATAATTTGATGAGCAGAAAAATCCATTTCGTCCTGAAGACGATGGAGAAATTTTTGGTCCTGAAGTACCTTATCTCCAGTTCAATTGAAGCCCTGAATATGTAATTATTTGGATCAAGTCCACAATTAGATGGATATACAGATGCGAGTTATCTATCAGATCCACACAAGAAGATCATTGCAATTCATGAGAAGAAAGTTGAAATTGATGTCAAGAAGATACGGTCAAGAAATAATCTGGAGATTTATTCACTAAAGCATTACCAACTGCAACATTTAAGAAACTTGTGCAGAAGATTGGAATGCGAAGACTTGAAGACCTATTATCATGCACTTTTCAGGGGGAGTAAATGTCTTGAAGATTTGTGCTGATTGTACTCTTTTCCCTTCGCTAAGGTTTTATCCCACTGGGTTTTCCTTTGCAAGGTTTTAATGAGGCAATCTTAAAGCACTTGACGATATACAGAATATTGTACTCTTTTTCCTTCGTCATTGGTTTTTTCCCACTGGGTTTTTCCTTGACAAGGTTTTAACGAGGCATATTCTTTATATGTGGTCATCCAAAGGGGGAGTGTTAGAAACCAAGTTCAAATTGTATTGTATGACCACATTTAGCCATCAATGGTAATCTTAGGTACACCTACCCCCCAATAGTGATTTTAGGTACACCTAACCTCCTTTGTACTCTTTACCATTGGATTGATGACAAGTGTAACAATCCTAACCATCCTTTGTACCAAGAAATCCCTATAAATAGAGGGAGTCCTCATTTGTGTAAGACCCCAAGAAATAAGAGAAAACAAAGTTCTCTAAACATCTCTCTCTCTTTTGCTCTCTATCTTTTCATTAGTTTCATAACAAAAGAATATATTACATTCCACAAGATATATTATTATTATTATTTTTTGCTTTTCACAAAATGTGATATTTAATTGACTACGCATTATACTGTGTTCGTATTCAGCTATTTGAAGGAGCCAAATGGTACTATTTCAGATGATGTAGCGGCTAACTTATTTTCATATCATTTGACATGTATTCTAAAAATTCGATTGTTTGTTTAGCAATACAATAGACGCAGAAATGGATTCATTTCATCTCCACATAACATCCTAACGCCTTCCTTTATGAAACTTAAAACAAGAAAACATAACCAATCACCAATTTTGCCCACTAAAATTGGAAATTGACAGTCAGCGTCCATTGAACTCGAAAGAAACTACAAATTACATAAACAAATCAGAAAAGAACTTGTACACAAAAGAGAGGGGACGAGGTAGTCCAAAAATGAAAACTTTTTTCTGAAATGAGAACTTGATTTGATTCATTTTAAGCGGGAAGCAAAGGAAACCAAACATAAACTGAACTATACAAGTAATTCAACAATTCATTGACTATTAATTAAAAAAATTGCCTACATAAATTAACAACTTAAATAAAAGGGTAGACGAAAATCATTTCAAGAAAATTAAACTTCAAATTACACTAGTCAAAGAAACTGGCATTGGTTGGTTATATAGATGAGATGTTTTGAATAATAATGAATAAAATATTGTTATAATATAATTTTTTAATATTAATATTGTATTGAGATTTGAAAAAAGTTAAATTATTTATTATATGTTGTATGGAAATTTGAAAAAGTTATAATGATGAGTTGAAATGAAATGATATTTTTAATTTTGATTAACCAAACAAGGCCTAGACTAAGAGATAGAGAGACCGTCAGCTGCCATGGCGAAGACAGAAAAGCTTCTGCTGCTCCGCCAAGTGGAGGGCGTCGAAGATAATGAGCTGAATATCAGAGCGTTAAAGAAATGGGAAGAAGAGGAAGATAATGAAGCGAAATACGAAGAGGGTGGTCGTCGAGGAGGACGAAAACCCAGAAACCGAGCCCCAGTGGGCGGATTTGTAGACCTTCTTTGTGACCCATTTACCGTGAAATTGTACTCTCACTGACTCTACCGCCATTTTTGCTTGCGTGACAGCGTGAGTGAGACTATTTTTCCTACTTTTGGGCTGGCTCTCTCAGTGTCACCTCTGGGATAAAGGAAAGAGGTTTGGCTTCCTTCCCTTTTTGGTCGTTCTGAACAGAATTGAGTTTTTCCCCCTCAGATTCTTTGCAAAATGACAAATGCACATTCCAAATAGTTCCAGAAAAATTATTAGTGCTTCAGTAATATAGATGAGGGTATTCTTGGATTATGGATTATAAAATAGTATCATTCTATGTAATTAATATATAATATATAAATATTAATTTTAATTGATATAAATATTAATTAAGATTAATAATTATATTAAATATATATTAATCTTAATCTTAATTAATGATATTCAAATTATTTTATTTGCAATCTATTGCTTTTTCGCTATTTTTTTATTTGAGTTTCATAATGGAATATTATGCTCATAATGTTGGTTTTACTGATATTTATGAATTAAGATTCAAAGAATATAATACAAGACTTGAATTAAAACATTATATGGAAAGAATAAAGGATCTTAAAGAAAGACAATTAAAAATGAGACTAGATTATTACTCAATGATGAAAATATATTATGTATATCAAAGTAGACAAGTTGATATAGAAAGATTTGAAAATTACTGCGACTTCTTAAGAAAAAAAATTAAAAATATAAGATATTATCTAAGTATTCTAGCTTCATATATATATATATATATATATAATAATTGATACGGGTTTTTCAACAACGATAACTTATATAAAAGAAAATGAAATATAGTAGGAATCTTATATTGGTAAGTCATGAAAATCCGTTGGTCAGTCCATTTATGTCAATAAGGCTTTAAGTATGGTCCCAATGGTGTTCCCTCAAGATCTTGATTTACTTATTTCTCTTTGAATATAGGAAGTCATTGTTTTAAAAATCTGTCTCAATGAATTCTTTATTTAAGTCAGATGAATCCACTACTAATATAACTATAGAATCTGAACCTGATAATATTAACCAATAAGACTATAGTATAATAGACATAAAAAAAAATTTACAAAACTGGACTATTCCTAATGTTCCTAAGAATTAAATATACAAACAGTCTTTTTCTTCTAAATTATCATTTCTTACTAATTATACCATTAAAACCGTAGAAAAAACTATTAGTCTAAATAATAATTATGAATCATTAAAATTATTAACAAAAGAAGCTATTAAACACTATAAAGAACAAAAATATTCTTTTACACATATTGGATTAGTACAAGTGGCTATAAAACCACTCATAAGAAGCGGATTAAATGCCTTAGTATTACTCAGTCTAAGAGACGGAAGGCATGATAATTTTCATGATTCATTACTTGGAATGGTAGAATCTAGCCTTTTTCAAGGTCCAGTTTATTTTAATTGATATCTTAATTATTCACTTTCATTATTTGATACTAATATTTTACATGCTTTAACATTAAACATTAAAACAAATGGTTATCATATGATGAAAAGATCATACATTTTAACAATAGTATATAGAATTCATTATAAACTGATAAAAACAACATTAGAGCCACAAACTCTTATTACTAGTCTAAAAGGCAACACATTATTATTACAAGCTAGCACACTAAATTCTAGTATACAAATTCTTAAACAAATAAATTGGAATCAAATTACTCTCCCTAATGAATGACAGTTATAAAATAATATTTAATTACCCAAAATAGAAAACAATTCTAAAAATGATTTATATTACATAGATTAAAAAAAAAAAAGATGAAATTGTCCAAATTACCTTTCAACCTTTTAGGAGATCATTATCACAATCTCATTATTCACAATACCTTCTAGTTATCATGCACCCAAATTTGTCCTTACTTCAGTTTCTAGAAATAAATCTCAAAATTTTGACACTAAATCTCAAAATCCAGATATCCAAATGCGGGAAATTATTCCTGAAAATATTATTGTTATAGCAATATATACTGTTAATCATCTTGATATAGCATATATCTCTCAAAATCTCCAATAAAGTAAAGATCCTTCTTCTCCGACTTATTCATAAGTAGTTGGAGATAATGCTCAAATATTCACCATGAGTAAATAAGAATTTAAAATTAATAAAGATTATCTAGAACAAGATTATATGAAAGAAGAAATTAAACAAAAAAGATTAATATTTTTCTCTACCTTCACAAAATTAAAAAGAGATTATATCCAAAAGAAATATTATTAATATTTAGAAAGTGTACAAATTAATATACATTTCTTCATATGGTTTGAAATATATAAATCAAACCAATTATCAACCATAAATAGAACTACTAATCAATGGAATAAAGAAGATAATAATCAAATTATTCATGAAAAATACCCCCATTTGAAGCTATTAAGTACAACCAAAAGAAAACTCAAATATTAGCCTCACCAATAAAGAAATATAATTCTATATCAGAAAGTAAAAACACTAATAATATAATCCAACAAAATAATTATACAAATTTATATTTAAAAACCAAGAGTAAACAATTAGAAAAAAAATTAAAAATCAAATATCTTCTATCAATACTTCCATCAATGAAATAAAAGAAATTTCTTTATTTATTCCATATGAAATTCATTCTTATTTAAATTTTAATTTTTCTAAAGTTAAAGATGATTTATTAGAACAAATCTCTAATAAACTAGAAAAACTAAGTATTAATACTGCATCTACTTCTAAGCAATCTCATATTAATGTATTAAGTAAAACAGACTTACCTGATTTATCTGACTCTAAAATTAGTAATATTAAAAATCAATTTAAAGATTTACAATTTAATAAAATTAGATGTGATCACTTTAATGCCTTCTCTGCTAGAGATTCTAAACATCATGCTTCTATTTCTCGTTATTAGTATCCGAGGCCTACCTCACTGAATATGCAATTCAAAGAAATGGAACATATAGTAAGATCTACTTTTTTAGTAGATGTATTATTTGAATGGAACATAAATGGATTATCTGAATATGAAATATTAAACCATTTCCAAGAAATGATTATGGTAGGTAATGTTTATAAAGCTAGCAGAAGGACAGATAATCAAGTAGTACATATTCTGATTATAGGTTTCACTGGCTAATTAAAGGGCTGGTTGGATCATTATCTCTCACAAGAATAAAGAATAAGGATATTAAATCAGGATAAACATGATGAAAATGTGCAAAAAATTAAAACAAAAGATGATCAACCTATAGAAGATGCTGTTAATATTTTAATATTTATACTAACTAAGCACTTTGTTGGTGATCTTATTCAATTTAAAGAAAGAATTAGTGATTTATTAATCAATTTAAGATGTTCTCAATTATTTGATTTTAGATGATATAAACATGTATTTTTAACTAAAGTTATAATCAGAAATGGTTGCCAACAATCATACTAGAAGGAAAAGTTTATAACCGAACTTCCATATTATTTCGCCCAAAAGGTATGAGAATTATTAGTAAAAATAGATAGTATTATTGATTTTATTAATCTCACAAATGGTGATATAATAACTTCTATTAACAAAACTAATCTAATTATATGTAATGATCTAAGATTAAAACAGTAAATGGATAAAGAAAAGAAATTTGCTAAGAAAGAGTTATGTATCTTTTGTGAACAATTTGGATATACTATATTATTAGAACCATCTAAAAGACAAAAAAAGGTAAAAAGAAATTATAAAAATTATCCAAATAAAAAATGAAAATATAAAAGATCTTATAAAAATACAAAAGATAAACAAACATATAATAAACAAATATATAATAAACCTATAAAAAAATACAAAAAAGTTTAATAAAAAGAAAAAACAAATTGTTTGTTATAAATGTGAAAAAGTTGGATATTATTCATCAAATTGTAAGGTTAAAAAACAAATTGATGAATTAGATTTACCTAAAACAGTAAAAGAAAAATCATTAAATATTTTTATAATATATTCAAGTGATGAAGAGGAAAGCTTTTCTTGTGAAGAAGAAATTTATCAATTAAAAGAATCAAGCCCCTCAAAACAATATTCTGATAGTGAATCAGAAGAGAATGAGGCACATGTTTTTATTGTTTAGATAAAAATAATTATATTTGTAAAACCATTAATGTATTATCAACACATGAAAATATTATATTAGAACTAATAGATAAAATTAGTAATCCACAAGAAAAAAAATAATATTTAGAAAAATTAAAAGATACTTTTACCAATCAAACTACTTTAATACCTACCCCAACACCTTCATCATATAATTTCTCAGAAATAGTAAATAGATTTAAAACAGAAACACAAAAAATTACTTTAAAAGAGCTACAACGAAAAATTAATGAAATTAAAAAAGAAATTATAAATCTCAAAGTCTCTAATACTAAATTACAAGTTTTAAATGAACAATTGATACAATAAATTATTCTATTAAAAATTGATAATAAAACTAATTATTCTAAAAAAAACAAGTAGAGAGCTTAACAATAATTATTAAAGAAGAACCATATAATTTTATTAATATTCTTAATAAAATAAATTTTTAAAAATGGTATGTTGAAGTAATTATCTCTATTAACAAAAAATTTTCTTTTAAAACAATTGCTTTACTAGATAAAGGAGCAGATTTAAACTGTATATAAGAATGAATAATACATTCTCAATATTTTGAAAAAATAAAAGAAACATTATCTCAAACTAATGAAACAAAATTAAACATAAATTATAAATTATCAAAATGCACACATTTGCAATGATAAAATTTGCTTTAAAACAACATTTATTTTAGTAAAAAATATCAACACCAGAGTAATAGTAAGAAATATTTTCCTTAACGTACTCTATCATTTCTCTGTAACGGAGGAATGAATTTCTACAAAATTATTAGTAAAAGAAGTTCAATTTAAATTTCTATTTCCCACAGTTTCAAGAGAAATTAATGCTTTAAAAAAAGCTTCATTGGTTAAAGAAATTAGCCTTTTAACTAAGAATAATATTAATTTTTTAAAACAAGAATTAAAATACAAAAGAATTGAAAAACAATTAAAATATCAATTATTAATTCAAAAAATTAATAATTTTAAAATTATAATTGAAAAAGAAGTATACTCTAATTTACCTAGTACTTTTTGGAATAGAAAACAACATATAGTTGAATTACCCGATGAAAAAGATTTCTCTGGAAAGAATATTCCTACTAAAGCTAAACCAATTCAAATGAATAATGAATTATTAGAATTTTGTAAAAAATAAATTAATGATTTATTATTAAAAAGATTAATTAGAAAAAGTAAATCACCATGGAGTTGTATTGTTTTCTATGTTTAGAAACAAGTAGAACTAGAAAGTGGTATTCCTAGATTAGTTATAAATTATAAGCCATTAAATATAATATTACAATGGATAAGTTACCATATTCTCAATAAAAAATATTTATTATCTTGACTTTATGATGCTACTATATTTTCAAAATTTGATATGAATAGTGGATTTTGTCAAATTCAAATTATTGAAAAAGATAGATACAAAACGGCATTTATAGTCTCATTTGGACATTATAAATGTAATGTTATGCCATTTGGATTAAAAAATGTCCCTAGTGAATTTCAAAATATTATGAATGAAATAGTTACTCATTTTACTCACTTTTCAATAGTTTACATAGATGAGGTATTAATCTTTTCTTCATCTATTGAACAACATTGGATATATTTAAATACTTTTGTTCAAATTATTAAACAAAACGTATTAGTTGTCTCAACAACAAAAATAAAATTATTCCAAAATAAAATTAGATTTATTTGACATGATATCTACCAAGGAACTATTACACCAATTAGTAGAACAATAGAATTTGCTAATAAATTTTTTGATGAAATAAAAGATAAGAAACAATTACAAAGATTATAAAACTGATAAAAGCTCATGTTAAGAAATTATCATGTTTAGGATTTTCATCTCCTCATTCTTTTAAAATTGTGAAACAGATGCATCAGATCTTCATTTTTTCATGCATACGAGTGGAAATTGCCACAGGACACAGAGCAGGATTTATCAGACAGATTCGGTCTGGTTACTAAGAAAGTGAAGCCAACGGTTTTAATTCCAACACCAAGGCTGTCTAAATCTGAGCTCTACACAGAATAACTTTATATCCATATAAATATGTAGTTGCATGCGTAGTTAATTTCTCGTGTCACAGCTTGTAGTACTACTGTACGTGTGGCTCCCCGAGCATTAATTGTCAGCCTGTGAATTATGAATTAAGCATTATATGTACTTTAATGTTATATCCTTTCTTTAATTTCTTGATCTTGGCTAAATAATAATATGCTTGAGATGCTTTAATTTAATTTACATAATTCTGATTTGCATTTGACTAGAAAGGTTGTTAATATATAACATGTTAAACGCACTAGCTAGTGATCTAGTTATAATTAGTCTGCCAAATGATCAACTAGCATTAAAAACATTTAATATTTTTTTTTATAACCATTATTGAGTAAACGATATGTTTAGACTAATTTAATAAGTAACAAAACTCCCTTTATAGGCATACAACTTTGGGCAGGGGATCCCGGCCAGTTATTTCGATCAGTTGGGGGCGAATACATGTACGAGATAATGATAAATTTACTACTTCCTACTATCTATGTATTACTTTATAATGTATTTGAAGTTTTTTGTTTATTTTTATTATTTTCTTTTAAATATTTTTTTACATCCTTAATCATTAAAGAAGAAATTAAAAAATATATATAATTTTACTAATAATCATCTTTTTAATCATTAACTAAAAAATAATAAAAATAAATAAACAAGTAGTAAAAAATAGTAAACCTGTTATATATTATCCTTGAAATTTTACTTTTCCAACTTGATTTTTGGTGATAACCCCTGTACTAAGTTAAGTACTTCATAAGACTCCAGAAACTACTACGTACTTAACAATTAAGCATTTTCTTTGAGAATTCTTTATCATGACTCCGGTGTACGTACGTTAACCGTCTGGTACGAAAAATTCGAAAATATTGATCAGGAATCAAAGTTTGCTTGAAACGAGAAGCTAGCGTGTGTGCTTGGTTCTCATGGCGTGATCTAAAACTTCTAGCTAAAACTTTGGTGCATTTAGCTGTAACGTATATATTGTTTCTCATTCACCATCATCAGTAATGGGCGGCTAAACTACTACTTTGAATGTGCGTGAAGCGCACGTACGTTCGTGGTTAATTGGTTCTGATCATGGCGTACGTGATCTCAAACTTGTAGCTAAAAGTTTCGTGCGCGCAAGCGCGTTCACTATTATAAATAATAGTTGATTCTACTTTTTAGTCCTTGCTAAATACTTTAGCTTACTTTTGTTTAGTTAATTCTGTTTTAGTCTTTTTATTGTCAATTAGTTAAACTTCAATTGTATAAATAGAAGAGCAACTAGATGTAATTTAGCAAGTAAAATAATAACAAAAGTATTCTTTTTCTCTTCTTCAATCTTTTTTATTTTCTTCATTGAAGTTGTGTCATGGTATCAGAGAAGTAAACCTAGGGTTTTGCTTCGAAATTGATACAAGAATTGAATTTCCGCTGCAAGAATGGAAAATTCCACCTCTATTTCGTCAAAAAGAGAAGATTACAGTCCATATCATCTCCAAAATGGAGATTCTCCTGGTTCAATCTTGGTCTATAATCTTCTCACAGGAGACAATTATAACAGCTGGTGTTGATCAATGGAAATGGCTTTGAAAGCTAAGAATAAAATCAGTCTCATCAATGGTGCAATTCCTTAGCCAGTTGAAACAGATGCAACGTATGCAAAATGGGATAGGTGTAATAGCATGATTTTATCATGGATTCTTAACTCTGTGGTCAGGGATATTGGAGAAACTATTGTATATGCGAAAACTGCCAAGGATATGTGGGATGAGTTGAAACATCAATTCTCTCAAGGCAATGGACTACAGATTTTCCAGTTGCAAAAACAACTTTCTTCTTTGTCTCAAGATCAAAACTCGGTGAGTGTTTATCATCGAAAATTCCAGTGCCTATGAGATGAACTCATGAACTATAATCAGATGCCTAGTTGTACATGTATGGCATCTAAACTCTGTGCTTGTGGGGCTGCTCGTTTATTTGTAGAATGCTGCTCGTTTATTTGTAGAATATCAACAACGCCAACATGTAATCATGTTTCCTATGGGGTTGAATGAAGATTTTGCTCATGTTAGGGGTCAGATTTTACTACTAGAACCCTTACCATCAATTACTAAAGTTTTCTCTTTAATAATTTAAGAAGAGAAACAAAGAGAAGTTGGCTCTATGGGAAGAGTGGGGTTTGAATCCAATGTAGCTTTTATGAACAAAAGAGTTGAAGGATTGAAGGTTAACATTGGAAAGCAACAGTACAGAAAAGAAAAAGTATTGTGCACTCACTGTGGCATGACCAATCACACAGTGGACAAGTGTTACAAATTACATGGATATCCTCCAAGTTATAAACAAAAATGGAAGGTTTCATGAGCAAACCAAGTCATGGTCCAACCCTCGAGTACACCCTTTGATCAAAATTGCATGCATTTCTCTCAAGAACAGTATCAGCAACTATTGGCACTAATTCGACACAACCAATTGAATTACCCAAAAACACTCCTCAGGCAGCAAATGTACTATCAACATCCAATATGCCTTCTTTCTCAGGTAAAACAGTTTGTCATTCCACTTATCCATCCATGAAAAATGAGAATTTCACATCAATTTCTAGCACTTGGATAATAGATACAGGTGCTACAGACCATATTGTTCATTTTGTAAATCTTTTCACCACAATCACTCAAGTTCTCAATACATTTGTTAATTACCAAATGGAGAAAATGTTACAGTAACACACCTTGGTACTGTCAATTTATCAGAAGGTTTAGTTTTGAAAGATGTTTTATGTGTTCCTTCTTTTGCATATAACCTTCTTTCAGTAACTAAATTTACATCTGACCAGAATTGTTGTTTCATTTTTTTGCCTGAGATGTGCTATATACAGGGCCTTATCCCATGGAAGATGATTGGGAATGGTAGAAAGACAACTGGCCTTTACTTTCTCCAACAATCATCAATTAGTACAGCTGCTTCTTTTTTCCATCTAGTGTAAATTCTATACATAATTATGCTTATCACTTGTGGCACAATAGACTAGGTCATCCCTCATCTTCGAGGTTATTGTTTCTTTCCAAGTCAATACCAAATTTCAATTTCAATAAATCTGTACATGAACATCATTGTACAATCTGTCCATTGGCAAAACAAAAGCGATTATCATTTCCAGTTCACTCTTATAAGCCTAGTTCAATTTTTCATTTAATTCACTGTGATATATGGAATTCTTTTTTAGTACCTACTCATGATGGTTTCAAGTTTTTCCTAACCATTGTTGATGATCATTCTCGATCAACTTGGGTTTACTTAATGAAACCTAAATCTAAAGTTAAACATATTCTTAAAGCATTTTACAATCTGGTTCATACACAGTTTCAGCAGAAAATAAAATGCATAAGAATAGATAATGGTTTAGAATTTCAAATGAGAGATTTTTTTCAATCCAAAGGAATTATACACCAAACCTCTTGTGTTGAGACTCTTCAACAAAATTCAATAGTTGAGAGGAAACATCAACATCTTTTAAATGTGGCAAAAGTTTTAAAATTTCAATCAAATGTTCCTTTAAATTTTTGGAGAGAATGTGTTTTGACAGCAACTCACATCATTAATCATATACCCTCCCATATTCTTGACAATAAATCACCACAACAGATTCTTTATGGTGATACACATTCTTATAATCATTTTAAGGTGTTTGGTTGTCTATGTTATGCTTCTACCTTAAGCAATAACAGATCAAAATTTTCTCCTAGAGCTAGGAAGTATGCATTTGTTGGTTATCCTTTTGGAACAAAAGGATATAAGTTGTATGATTTGACATCTCACAATTTTTTTGTTTCTTGAGATGTAATTTTTCATGAGCATATATTTCCTTTTCAGATTATAGATTCTTCTAGAGATGTATATTCTCAGCAATCTTGCATGCCATCTGAGTTAGTACTACCTAATTCCATTTCAGACCATATATCACAATCATCAAATTTTTCAGATGACTTGTCTAATAATTCCAATCCTATCTCAGATTCTACTACACCCGACTTGTCTAATAATTCCAATCATGTCTCAGATTCTACTCCACATCATTTGTCCAATAATTCCAATCCTGTCTCAGATTCTACTACACCAAATTTTTCTCTTCCTTCAAACCACATTCCTCCATTACAAGATGCAAATCATTTTCCTTCTCTTAGAAGGTCTACCAAACAACACAAAGCTCTTGACTATTTGCAAAATTATCATTGCAATTTAGCCTCTTCAGCAGCTTCTACCTCTACCACATCATCTCTTGGCTGCTCTGATAACACTTCAGGTAACTGATACAACATTTTTGAATTTTTATCATATGAACGTTTGTCTCCTTCTCATAAAGCTTTTAGCATCTCTATTTCATCTAAAAAAGAACCTGATTTCTATCACCAAGCTGTTAAGCATTCTCATTGGAGAGATGCTATGTCCATTGAATTAGCTGCCTTAGAATCAAATGAAACCTGGACTCTCACTGAAACACCACCAGATAAACATCCTATCGGTTGTAAGTGAGTTTATAAAACTAAGTTTAATGTTGATGGCTCAATTGAGAGATATAAGGCAAGATTAGTTGCCAAAGATTATACTCAAAGGGAAGGGCTTGACTACTTAGAAACTTTTTCCCCAGTTGCAAAAATGGTAACAGTGAGGTGTTTGTTATCCTTGGCAGCAATTCATAGTTGGCACCTAGTGCATTTGGATGTGAATAATACATTTCTTTATAGAGATTTGGATGAAATAGTTTACATGAGATCTCCACCAGGGTATCTTAGAAAGGGGGACACTTGAGTTTGTAAGATGCAGAAGTCTTTATATGGATTAAAACAGGCCTCTAGGCAATGGAATTCAAAGTTCACTGCTGCCTTGGTTGAGTTGGGTTTTGTCCAATCTAAATCTGACTACTCATTGTTTACAAAGAAAACATTTGATTACTTTGTGGCTCTTTTGGTGTATGTGAATGACATTCTCCTGGTCAGTAGTGATCTCTCTGTTGTTCAGCACATCAAGCAGTCTTTGAGTACTTTCTTTAAGCTAAAGGATTTAGTTCCTGTTAAATATTTCCTAGGAATGGAAATAGCTCGATCCAAAAAGGGCATTTCTATATACCAAAGAAAATATGCACTAGAGTTGATAGCTGATGTTGGTTTATTGGCTTCTAAGCCAGTGAATTTTCCTATGGATTCTCATTGCAAACTTTCTAAGTCTGATGGAAAATTGCTTGAAGACACAACTACTTATAGAAGCCTTATAGGCAGGTTATTGTATCTTACTCATACTAGGCCAGACATTACCTACTCAGTCTATTACTTTAGTCAGTTTTTAGACTCACCTCATGTTCCTCATATGCAAGCAGCTCTCAGAATTGTTAGGTATGTCAAGATGGCACCAGGTCAAGGCATTTTTTTTTCCAGCTTCATCTAGTGTTCATTTGAAAGCATTTGCTAATTCGAATTGGGCAAGTTGTCCTGATACAAGAAGGTTTATCTCTGGCTATTGTATTTTCCTTGGTGATTCATTAATTTCTTGGAAATCTAAGAAGCAAACCACTGTCTCCAGGTCAGCAGAGGCTGAATATAGATTCATGGCATATGCACTTTGTGAATTAACTTGGTTAAGGTCTTTGCTCACTGATTTCCATCAACCTCATTGTAAACCATCCTTGTTAATTGTTTTGTGACAACCAAGCTGCACTTCATATTGCAGTTAATCCAGTTTACCATGAGAGAACAAAACACATTGAATTATATTGTCACCTTATTAGAGAGAAAATACAAGCTGGTATGCTCAAAACACTGCATGTCTCATCTTCTCATCAACTTGCAGATTTGTTAACCAAGCCTCTCGGTTTCAATGTTTTTCATTTTTTGTTATGCAAGATGAATATTCACAACATATATCATCCATCTTGAGGGGGACTACTATAAATAATAGTTGATTTTACTTTTTAGTCCTTACTAAATACTTTAACTTACTTTTGTTTAGTTAACTCTGTTTTAGTCTTCTTACTGTCAGTTAGTTAAACCTCAGTTGTATAAATAGAAGAGCAACTTCATGTGATTCAGCAAGTAGAATAATAACAGAAGTATTATTTTTCTCTTCTTCAATCTTCTTTATTTTCTTGATTGAAGTTGTGTCATACACACACACATATATATATCTTTAGATATATAAAGTGGCTATTTAACGGAATTTTGTTGGTTTAACGGTTTTTGTTGTTTTACCGTTAAAATTAACGCTGTTAGTTGTATAAATAAATAAATTAAAGTAGCTCTCTCTTTTTTTTTAAAAGTTCTTATTTCTTTAATCTCTCTCCCCAATCACTTATAAATAAATTCATAGTTATCAAAGTTTATGCAGCATGCATCGATCGTAGAACCCATACATTGATAATCATTTATTTCGGAGGTATATTAGATATATATATAATATCTATATAAATATATATTCTATATTCTCTTATATATATATGATATTTTATATAAATTATAATTTATATATAAATTTATATATGTGATTTAAAATTTCTATTTATTCCTTGTATAAACAAAGAGAAATGTAAAATAATTAAGTTTAAATTTATTTATCAACTACATTTACGAATACAATTATTCCAATAAAATATTATTTATTTATCAATTTAAAGTCATTATGAAATATTAAAATCAAATAATAATATCTTATAAAAACCTTAATATTTTATTTATTTAGAAAAATTATATCACTTTTTAAAAATAATCGCTTTATTAAACTAATAAAACGTGCTCTGCACGTTACTTTACTATTAACAGTTTATCTCCTGCACTGCATTTTTTTTGGTTCAAGGTTCATTTTTTTTCCACGTATTTGTTGTTTCCAGCCGTACTCAGAAGCAAATGTAGTAATAAGTAATAAAATATTTTAATTATAAATGCTTTAAAACCGATTTAAATCTATCTTACTATTTGATGTTAGAAATTATATTTTTTTTTTCTAAAAGTTTTATATTATTAATCAAAATTTTTTCCTTAATAAAAATAATATTAATTTTTAAAAATAATATTTCAAAATACTAGACCTTGGCGTTGCCCAACTATTAGTATATATATATATATATATATATATATATATATATATATATAATATAATTTTTATCATTCATGATTACTGGGCGCGCAGCTAGACTAGACAAGAGTTTTCGGTTAATGAGATAACTTGTACGTACGGGTGTGGTTTGGAGTCATTGGAGTCTTGGACCTGGATCGAGGTTTGTCAAGCTTGTATGACCTGGTAGTCAATGGCTAGCTCAAACCTCCCTTTTGACCGTTTCAATACAAAGTTCTTTTGAGGGTTTTAATCTAGATGTAAGAAACATTCATTGGCTCCTCAAATGAAATCTGTCTACATGAACATGACAACTTGCTGGCAAGCATGGTTTGTGCCACGTATTGGAGGCACTTATATAAGAGTTTTCCAACTGAGAGAAAAGTTTGGCTGATTACGACAAACATATAATATGGCTAAAAGTCCGCAGTGGAGTAGGTGGCGATTGTTGAATTTTATCAGTACCTTTCGTTTTCTCTTGTTGACTACGGATAATTCGTTCACATCAATTTAAGTGCGTAGCTTTTAGGCAAAAAATGAAAATAATTTACCAAAAAAAATAGCCAGAAGATTATTACAGTGCAAATAACTGTTACGACGTCTCGTTCGCGTGCAACTGCTTCAATGCATGCACCTTTTGTAATGGGGAAACTTCGAAGCAGGCGTGCCGCACTAGCTAGCTTAATAACCGCGTGTGCGTGTTGAATGAGTACTGCTTTTGTGCGAAAGCAATTTACAACTTTTTTTCTCGCCCGATTTTCCGACCTCTTAGAAAAGTAATTGGGAAGGTGTACGTTTGTCATGCATTCACATTTCACACCTTTTAGGTGATGGGTGGATCTGTCTAGAATTATTAAATCCCAAAAGCAATCTGGATCCTACTTTGCGTGTGAAATCAACAGTACTACTGGCCGCAACCAATGGATCATAAGGCATTGCCGGCCTCATGTCTTGACTCTTTGACAATCATGCATCAAATTATAGAGTTTAGTCAATCTTTCACATGATGAGTCTAATGATATCTATCTATATATTCCAGACACTGCCAATTTGTTTTAGCTGCATATATGCACCTTTAATTCTCGTTATCAAAAACCTTTTTCTAATCCTTGAAAAAATAAAAAATCAGAAAGAAGTTTCAGACCGTCATTAGGGTCGGATTGAGAATAGGGACGACGACTGATCTACTACATTAATTTTATAAAGTCAGGAGCTGCCTGCGCTGCTTGCATTATTAACTTAGAATTAATAAACCCTTATATATATATTATTGTTAGAAACCAAGTTCAAATTATATTGTATGACCACATTTAGCCATCAATGGTAATCTTAGGTACACCTACCCCCCAATAGTGATTTTAGGTACACCTAACCTCCTTTGTACTCTTTACCATTGGATTGATGACAAGTGTAACAATCCTAACCATCCTTTGTACCAAGAAATCCCTATAAATAGATGGAGTCCTCATTTGTGTAAGACCCCAAGAAATAAGAGAAAACAAAGTTCTCTAAACATCTCTCTCTCTTTTGCTCTCTATCTTTTCATTAGTTTCATAACAATTATTACTATTTATTACATTACTTTAGTTATTCATACAAATAGCACGATCTCCAACTAGATTAAAATATAGTAATGGGTCATGATTAGGAATTTCTTTACTTGTTACTCTAATGTATTTGGTCAATATGTTTACGACATGGTCATCCACATATGCCTCGAGCCCACTGCTCGCGCGTCCGCTAGCAGAAGATTTCCACATATTTATTTGAAAAAAAGAAAAGAAAAAAGAATGACAGACAATTAGTCAATGTTTTTAATGTCAAATTACGAAACCATATTCCACCATCAAAGCATATTGAATAATCACAACGACTGATTAATTTGAATATTTTACGAAACTTGAAACTTCTAATGTGGTTGTTGAGTTATGAGAACCAAGTATAGATATTTTGGTCATTTTCTTTGAAAAGTATTAAGGCCCAATTACAATGGTATCGACAAAATGTCGATTTAATTAAGGAATAATCGCTCCCATTTAATCACGCTGTATGGTCTTTAATGGAGATTAATTTTTCTGATTGTTGGCTTTAGAATTTTGTTTCCAAATGCGATGACTCAAAGCTTTTTGGAATACCGAAATAATTTATAACTCTCACTTGTTAAAAATATAATACAAATAATTAAATTTAACTCTTTCTATTAATTTAATTTTTTTTTTAAAAATTATAATTTTACGAGATATCAGGAATTCGAATACCGACTTTATATTCTATCCTAAAAGAGAGTTTGCCTAGTATGAAGGAATAAGTGGCAGTTTCACATCTCTCTCATACAAAAATAATTGGGAAAAACAGTGTGTTGATTGTCTGATTAAAAGCTGAAGATAGCAAGATTTTTTCTAATAAATTGCAGTCCTTTTGTTGCATAGTTTTCCAATTTTTACATTAGGGGCATACCTGGTGGTCAAATGTGGATGGCATAGTATCACTATTCTTTCATTTAATCTAAAATATAGAGTAAATATCTTTTAAATATCTTAAATATCTTTAAATATCTTTTAAAAATACACTAATACATTAATAATCGTTTTTTAATTATTAAATAAATAATAAATAAATAAATACACAAATGGTTAAAATAAGGGAGCAAAATTATGAGAAATACTATCATTTTATTTTCCTTATTGTATAATATCCATTTCACTTGAAATGGTTGAGGGTCTTTGAGCTTAATTGAAAATAACTAGCATTTATAAAATAATTTCGAAGAAATCATTCTAGAACTATATAAAATTCAAAACAATTCAAATGAGAAATTACAGAGAAGTTTATTCTCTTACGATTCTTTCGGGACTTCTCTTTCTGGACTCGTCAAGATTTTTTTGTTTGACTGCATCCCCATTTTAATTTGACAAGACCAAACTGCAAAAACAAATTAGAAGTATGTTACTCATCAATCATAATTACACATTATAAATTTTATATACTTGCATTATTTTCTATTTTATTTTATTCATATTAAACTAATTGAATTGTTTTAATTATTATCTATATTATATATTTATTATAGAAAAATGAAAAAAACTTATGATAATCTGTATGGTGTATAAAAATAATAAATAGGATTATTAAAGAGAATAACTTCTCGTTGGCTAAACCGATCTCTCTCAAATAATGGCCTCCAATAAAGATATGCCACGTAGATACCATATCTTAACAATAATGTGACCTCACTACATAGAGACAAAGTTTTCACTCTCTTATATAACAAAACCTCTCTCTCTCTCAAGAAACCACAAGAAATTGACCTCACCAAGAAAACTAAAATTTGGGATTACCATTTTAGTCTATTCAAGTGGTTATTTATATGTTCATTGTGACGTAGGGTTCTGACGTACGAAGGAAACTCAGTAACTTGAATGAGTTAAAGAAGGCTTGAATACCTGAAAAGATGACGGAGGCTTATGTGGTTCTCCTTATAAAAGAGAAAAACTGAAGGTGGGATGGATGGTGCAAAGAAGATGACAGAGCATTGGGAAAATGCTGTAATTTATACGAATCAACCTCAAATTTTTGAAATTTTTTGAGGTACAATTTGTTAGTTCTTAATTTTTAGGCAATTGGGTGAATTGGGTTTCTGATAAATTTCAGAAATTATCTGAATTTTAAATTAGAGATTTTTGTTTTGCTCTGTTTTTCTCGGAGTTGATTGGCGAAGAATTTGAATCCTCCGTATTAAGCTTGTTAATGGATACAAAAGTTATATTATTAGTGATACAGACCCTACAAAGGTTCAAGATTTCTGTGTTAATGGAGAGGAAAGTAAGTCCAATTCACCGTTGCTGACTCGATGAGGTAGGATATCGAGGAAGTTAGAGAAGACGCGGCGTTATAGATTTTGATAGTTTGAAGGGATCTCTTGGTCTAGAATTGCGACTGCCTGAACGGGTGCACCGGTTTGGAACTCTTACATCGATATAAAGGCCGTGCGGTGTGCTTCGGCGTGGGTAGCATGGATGAGCGGATTTGTGTCTTCGTAAGAAAATAATTTGTGTCTTCATAAGAAAATAGACAATACAGTATCTTTAATTTTGATTTTACTTCTCTGTAACGTGGCTCATGTAACTTTTATGAAAATTGCTTATGTGTCATCAGTTTATTTGTGGCCATTAACCAATGAGAACGGAGCTTCCGTTCCAAAGAGTTTCTGTTATTCAAACAGAAACGGGAAAGCAAAAGCAGCACGATTCCCCTGTCGCTATATAAGACCAGAACAAGAGAGACACGGGTGCGAAACCAAGAAGGCTACAGAGGACACGAAAACAAAACCAGGCAAGACCATTATACCCCATTGATCGGGAACAAAAAACCCTCTCAACATCAGAGAGAAAGAAAGAAAGAAAGGAAAAGAAGAAAATGGGAGGCTGGAAATTGCCCGTGTCGATGACCATGATGCTGGTATTCATGGTGGGTATGACAACCTTGGCAGAGGCACAGAACAGTGACAACACATCTTGCGCTCAGAACCTGATCCCATGCGCTAGCTCCATCAATTCCACCAGTCCCCCAGCAGCCAACTGCTGCAGCTCCATCAAAGACGCCGTGACCAACCAGCTTACCTGCCTCTGCAACCTTTACAACGCCCCCGGCGTGCTTACGTCTTTTGGCATCACCGTTGCGGAGGCTCTACGTATCTCCCGTGCCTGTAATGTCAATACCGATCTCACTAAATGCAATGGTAATATTTTTGCTTCTTTTCCTCTACTCATTTTGGGTTCTTGTTGATGAACTTGAACTAATTTCATTGGTTCAGGTTTCACAAGTTTTTGGTATTTGGTGCACCCGTTTCGTATTTCTTCCAATGAAATCGAGAAAATAGATCGCATCGGCCCTCACAATTTTTGTGATGCGAAGGGAATTAAATTTCACTGAAATTTAATATCAAATAAATGGAAGTTAAAGATAATAGAAAGGCTGGATCTTAAATTTGTCTATCAAAATTTCTCAATTTCTACGTCTCTTCTCTTATTGACTAGTGGGTACACCCACCGCTTGGGAGCTCCCGCTAGCTCAAAACCTTTTTTTTTTTTTTTTCACATTATTTTTTTAATATTTAAAAAAAAATTACAGTATTATTTAATAATATTTTTTTAATCATTAAATAAAACAAAATCTAAAACAAAATTTTTTTTAGCTGTAAAGCGGAATCCCTAGCTTTTTCCTATTCTTATACTCAAATTGCTTTTCAACTAATTTCATGTTTATTTGTTTTCAATATTTTTACTTCCACAGCCACAGCTCCGTCGCCTACATCTGTGCAGCCTCCCCCAGGTAACGATCTCTTTTCGTGCTTATGCTGCTTTAAAAGAAACTGAACAATAAACGTAGTTCTCACCATTAAGCACAAGCGTATATCATCATCTTTGTGTATGGTCGTTGCACGTATTGATCAATCATGTCCGTAGAACTGATAAAGAGTAATGGAGAGTCTGGAAGTTAGGTTGAATCCAAATCCATCCGCTACCTCTGTCCTACAATTCTTTTTGGGTGTTTTCAAGTTTGCTGATGGGTCTGCTCAATTGTTAAATTATGTGCCAAAAATAGTTTAAGCCTTAAATATGTATTAAGTGGAATAGGTGGTGATGCCAGCTCAGAAGTGCTCATGGAGTTGGGGCCTTGAATCCTCAATTCCTGGGAAGACGTCTCTCTCTCTGGTTCATTGTTTGCTAGTTTTAGGGGAGGTTTGTACAGTGAGTTGAGTTGAGATGAAAGTTGAATAAAATATTAATAAAATATTATTTTTTAATATTATTATTATTTTTGGATTTGAAAAAGTTGAATTGTTTATTATATTTTATGTGAGAATTTAGGAAAGTTGTAATGGTTAGATGAGATAAGTTGATAAGAGTCTTTTTTGGCAACTCAAAGGGACCATTTTAGAACTCTGGTCCTCTCCATTTTGCAAGATAAATAATAGGTACCCAGTGACAGATTGACCCTCTGGATTTGCCTCAGAATAATATGAGATGGCCTTTTCCCTTTCTGGTGCTGCTTTTGCCATCTAAGTGGTAAAAACTTGTTCGTGTTTAAGCACAAAGTGAATTAAAAAAAACAACAACAGAAAAGTTAAGAGATTTTGGTGCTCTCGAGTATTTGGAAATGGATGTCAAGACTAGCTAGACCTGGTTATTTCTATTAGAATATCTGGCATATACATGAAAGGGCAGTCAGGCGAGAAAGTATGAGTACACTTGCAAAATTATAAGAAATTGCTCCTAGTCTATACTTGCAAAATTATAAGAAATTGCTCCTAGTCTCTGTTGACACATTTTTATCTCATAATAATTTGGCTTCTAATTTTACTTCAAAAATAAATTGGCTTCTAATTTTCATGTTCTTAATTGCTGGGTTCTTTCCCTCTCTAAATTCAGAGAGGTGGGGGTGACCGGCCGCTTACCTCTCTTATTTAGCGTCACAACCCTCATGAGCAGGAGGTTAAAAGGCTCCTCAGAGACCCCAATCTGGGCGAGGAAGGCATCAAAAGGAGACCCTATAAGTGGGTTGCTCCTGGCTGATCTCTGGTCCTTGCGAACAAGGCACCGCGGTGAAGGTGACAAATTTGCTAGTGGAGATGTCTTTTACCTCGGAGATTAGTCGAGAACCAGAGCCTTATCTAGGATAGTGAAAGTTCTCGGATACCTCGTCATCAAAAAAATTTAGAGTCACAACCAATACTTTGCTTCTCCTATAAGCCTTTCATAGCACTCACTCTTGCCACCCTGTGCACTGACTAATAGAATACTGGCCTTCAAGTATCTATGTTTTTTATCAGCAATCTTTTGGTAGCTAACACTTCCGTAAGACTGGTAATGAACTCTGGCAACTGCGATTTTGATAACCTCTTGAAAATATGATGGTCTTGAATTCAGATCTTCTACCATAATGGTTCTAATTTAAATAAACCAAGTACAGAATCTCTCGAGGCTCTCCCTTTAATCATTCTCAAAAGCAAAGCAGACTTTGCAATTTCTCATTTTTATCATTTATGGCTAATGGAGGCAAGGGTTTTAAGTCACATCTACAATTTTTAGAGTCTTGTAGATCATACTGCTAATGTTTCTTAGATAGATCGTTTTTCAATGAAACACAAACACAAAAAAACATTCAATTCCCTTGTGGCTTGGTAGTATCGTGATCCTCATGGGCATCTGATCTCGATTGCACTAGATTGCGGTATCAAGTTCTATTGCATATGTTTACATCTGAAGTCTCAAGTACAGGAAAAAATTACGTATTCCACATAGATATGTAGCAAATTATACACTCAACTTTGTCCTACTAATATTGTGACTAACATTGCAGGAGTACCTGGAAAAGATGCAGCAGGCAGGATAGGGTGGACTGGCTTCTCTGCTATATTCTTCTTCCTGGCTTCTATGATGTTTTATTAGGCCGCCTACATATAGGAACAGAGACAGTTATCTGAGTGAAAATAATGCTGCGATCATTTCGGTATCGAGCAGCAGCCTTCCGATATCTTGGTTACAATTCTTTTACTTGTTTAACTTGTACTGTTATTTAATTGATTATTCCAGTGTTATTTCCCTTAATAATTTTTTTCTTCATGTTTGTGTCAAACTTTAGTTACTGTAACTACTAAAGTTTTGAAATCCGTTCCGGAGATCATTCCGGTTGAAGCACTGGAACGGAATATTTCGGTACCGGTACGTTTCGGCATACCGTTTCGGGATTAATTATATATTATATATAAATATTTATATGTATATATAAACTAACAATTAATAAAATAAATACATATATATGTAAGTGTGTATCATGTATATGTGTATATATATAGAAGAATTAAAGATTTATAAAATGAATATATGTTGAAAAAAATCACAAACTTGAGTTAAGATACAAAAATAAAGGAAAAAAATTAAAGAATAGACAGATTATTAAAAGTAACAATACTTCTAGTTCACGGAAATGGGTATTTGAATTCTAAAAGTACAATTTTATCCATTATTTTTCAACTTATTTACAAGAGAGCTATTTTTTATTTTTTTTTTAATTTGAATTTTAATTTTGGACCGGAATTACTATTCCGGCCGGAATACCGGAATCCGGCCGGAATTGACCGGAACGGCCGGAATTTGACCAGAACGGCCGAAATTTGACCCGGAACGGAATAGATACCTATCCCATTCCGGTCACTATTCCGGCACGAAAAATTCCGGCCATTCCGACCGGAACGGAACGAATTTTAAAACTTTGGTAGCTACTGCGTTATTCTTAAAGACATCGACGTTTGGACGCATAATTGATTGCATCTTGTTTGGCATACCATTTGAAACAAAGTTCATATTCCTTTTCAGAAACATCTATATTGAATACGTTTAAAAAAGACATTAACTCAATTTTACTAATATCTTCGTTTTAAAATAGAGTAATGTTACTCTGACACCCAGCGGTCATGGCGTGTCCCATAGGTTGAATATCACTTTCTATTTTTTTTTCTTTTTCTTCTCTATATTTCTTAAACATATTTAAATATTTTTTAAAAATAAAAATATACTAATATATTAATATTAAAATAAAAATAAAAAAAATAAAAAATTAAAATACATGAACGGTTAAAATGAAGGAACAAATTCATCTAACATACCATCATTTTCCTTTAAAATATTGCGAGTGCAAAATTGTAGCGCACAGTTAAAATCAAAGAAGTGGATTACTTACTCTTCTAACTTCTTTTTGTCTACCCATAAGGTAAGTATTATAATATTTATTATTATTTGTATAAGTATTTTTAATAATATTAAATAAATAATAAATATTGTATCCACAAACTCAAGAGAAAATCTTTTTCATTTCTGAAAATACCCTCTTTGGCTGCTTTTTTATATTTATTCCCAGTATCTGATGCAATATATTTGGTGGGTGACTGTAAATCATTTAGTTTGAATTATCTTATCATTATAATTTTTATATAAAATATAATAAATAATTTAATTTTTTAAAATTTTAATTCAATCTTTTAAAATTTTAAAATAATAATATTAAAAAAATATTTTAATAATATTTTCTTTAATTTTAATTTAAAATCAACTTATTTTATCATACTATTCAAATAATCTCTTACTTTTCGAAAGGCATCTCTCCCTTATGAAGAGAAAATGATTGACAAAAAGACAAAATCCTATCCCATAAATCACTCTCCTAATGTTACGTTTGACACTGTTGAGGAAATTTTCTATTATTTATATAAAAGAAATGCTAAAATATTTCTGATTAGTTATTGTAGATTTTTTTTTTAGTAATTAAGAAAGATTTTTTTTTTTTATTGCAGAGAAAAAAACATTAAGAAAGTTTTTTTACAGTATGTTATAATTTTTTAAAAAAATTTAAATGTACTAAAAATTTATATGAAGAAAAAGAAAATAAAATTGCACTGTCAGATCTACATATATATGTGACTGTAGAGTCACTTTTTTAATATTTGTACCCATCTCAATTGGTCGAAGTGCCATCACTCTACCTAGAAGAGCATTAAAAGTATTGTTTTAAATACCGTACCCGTACTAGCAGTAACTGCCTATGTAGTATTGACAGATATTTCGATTTTTATTTTATTTTTTTTATTTCTTCAAATTACAAGTTTATTTTTAACCCCTAATTCGATCATGTTATTTATAATTTATATATACATATATATATTTATTCATATATAGACTATTATTTTAAAATATAATTTATTTATATATCAACTATCTCGAAACGATATTGATATTGAAATATTTTGTTTTAGTGTTTTGACTGATATAATATCCAATATAGTATTCAAGACTTTGATATTTAAAAGTACCTCAAACATGCCTAGGAAATTTCATTTTGATGCCTTTGTTCCACACAAATTTTAAGCCCTTCTATCACCGTCTCTAAAATCAATAAAAATAAAAAAACCAAAACCAGAATCAGAATAGTTACATAGGACTGTTTCGAAATAAGTAAAAAATGCATGACCCTTGCAAACATGTATACTACAACCCGCAAAATGAAAGCCAAAAAAAACTTAGGAAGGGTTTAGATAATGAGCTAAAATAAAATAATTTTAGGTAAAAGTTGAATAAATATTATTAAAATATTATTTTTTAATATTATTATTAATTTAAAATATTTATTTATATTTTATATAAATTTTTTTAAAAAATTATAATAATAAAATGAGATAAGATAATTCCTAACCCCCTTTCAAAAATTTTAACTCTAAATTTAAATCATGCTCACGGCCGGAAAACTAATATTAAAATATTTAAGGTTATTTAAGAATTTTGTTTAATTAATTAAAAATTTTATACTTCATATAAAATTCGGATCAAACTATCCATCCGTGTTTATCCAATAGAAGCTCCTAGAAGGGGGCTTGGGCCAGTCGGGAAACTCTTAGGTCTTCCTACTTTCCTTCTACATTAGAAAAAGGAAAAGGAAACCGAAAGAAAAAGCTCAGAAACACTCTAATTCAGCTCAACACACAGAATCAAGAGCCTCCCAATCCAATCTACTTCAGCTGAGAGAATGGACGCGTCGAAGCTGAACCAATTCAAGCAATTCATCGAGCAGTGCAAGTCCAATCCCTCCGTTCTCAGCGATCCTTCCCTCTCCTTCTTCCGCGACTATCTCGAGAGGTAATACATAATTTTGACTCCGATTCTAATTTCGCATTTTCTTCGCATAAACAACAATCCAAAGCTCTCTGTTTCAATCCTTGTTTATCTGTTTGATGGTATTAAAACGATTCGTTTCAGCCTCGGTGCCCAGCTCCCACCCTCCGCGTACAAGCATGACGACTCCAAATCCGTACTCTCTGATTGCTCTTTTTAATTTCTGGGGTTTATCACTTTACTTATTTATATGCAACCATATCTATGTAAATCTGTATACTTGGAAGTGCAGAAGAGCTTTGTCGTGGAGGAGAGCGACGAGGACATGGCCGACACGGATGGCGGGAAAGGGAATGCTTACGATGAAGGAGAAGAGGACGAGATAATCGAGTCCGACCTCGAGCTCGAGGGCGAGACGGTGGAACCTGATAATGATCCTCCGCAGAAGGTCTTTTTCTCTTCTAGTCTAAATTACATATTTAATTTCATTGTGCTTTTTTAGGGGTGTTTCTGTATCGCATTGATGGAGGATCCAATATACTTGCAGATGGGAGATTCTTCAGTTGAGGTCTCTGAGGAGAGCCGCGATGCTGCGCAGACTGCTAAGGCCAAAGCCATGGAAGCCATTTCTGAAGGTATATAATAAGTATATGTTTTAACTTAAGACATTTTACATCTGTGTCTAACAAACAATTATGCTGCGAGGCAGTTTATGAATGTTGTGGTTTTGTGGAATGTAGGAAACTTGGAGGAAGCGATCGAGAATCTCACGGAGGCGATTTTACTCAATCCAACATCAGCCATCATGTATGCGACCAGAGGTGAGATTTGGGTTGAGTATGCGGAGTGTGGCATGCCATCTTTTTCCCGAGGTATTTTTGGCTTTAGAAAATGTTAATTTAATTTTTGTATGATTTTTTCTACAGCTAGTGTCTATGTCAAGATGAAGAAACCAAATGCGGCTATTCGTGATGCCAATGCAGCTTTGGAGGTTGGTATTGCTTTCGTTGTACGCTATGAAAAATGTTTTTTCTCCTCTCTATGGTTCACACACTTTGTACTTGGTTGTATATATGCTGTTTGACAAAGTTTTTGATGCAGGACCAGTGTTGTTTTTAATCTAAAATGTAGCATATTTGTGAGTATGCCTATATGTAATTCTTATTCTGTTGGATGAATAGACTTTTGTAAATAGTAGCAAAATTATGATTAGGCATTTGTATGTATCATGTTGTTTCAATCACATTGAATTTTGTTTGCTCTTGTTACTAGTATTCTGATCAATGCATCTGGTGGCGTGCATTGCTTTTTTCTGAGAAAAAAAATAAAGAAAACCTATACTAATTTTGCACAACGTTATACACAATGTTATCTATTTGGATTTATGGTGATTTTGTTTGGAAGTACGTTTAATTTAGTCATGCTTGTAAGCCCAGAGAAGCCATGCATTCAACTCTGTGTTCCAGTCTTTATAGCTGGTTACAATGTGCGGTACATTATTCTGAGAAGGTTAGTTTTAAATTGTGCAGATTAATCCAGATTCTGCTAAAGGTTACAAGACTCGTGGCATGGCGCAAGCAATGCTCGGTCAGTGGGAAGATGCTGCAAAGGATCTTCATCTGGCATCAAAGTTGGACTATGATGAGGAAATCAATTCCGTACTTAAGAAGGTTTCCTCTCTCTCTGATTCAAATTAGTATCATCTGAGTAGCTGACTTTGGTTTTAGAATCTGCATTTTACCATTATGTTGATATCAGTTTGTGTGGTATTTACGGATAGAAAAAAAATGAAAAAAATCAGTTTGTGTTGTTCTTTTCCTTTGTAGTTGAATCATGTCGTGGTAATCACACTTCAATGTCCATTATAAATTAGAAGAATTAGGACTACATGTGCTAAATAATTATTTATGTATATGCAAGAAGTTAATATTTTCTTCTGATAAGAAGTTTATATTTTCTTATTGGCCATGTTTCTTCACTGAGGGAGAATAAAGATTTAAATAGGACTATATTATCGCAAATGTTCTTCGATGCTCTTCAACAGATATATGCAATATTTTTTGTAAGATGTAATTTACATACCCTCATCTATTGCTCGCATATCTTATATCCACTTGGATCTCTCTGTTAATGGACCCAACCTACTACCCTACATGAGTTTGATGAAGATCTAGGCTTACTTTTTCTAATTTTTTGATGAAGTGGTTTCTTGCATCGTAAGCATACTTAAAGTTGTCATTCTTAGAGAAGGATTGAACTGTCTGCTTATCTGTAGCTGACTGGGTTTTGGGTTTGAGAAGCTATATGTTGCCTACTGAAAGATGAACTAAGATTTTATACGTCAAGAAGGTGCAAATTTCTTTGCATATGAAGCATATAGTATTTTCTGTACTTTGAGATGCTGATCATTATTTGTCAATGCATGCACATTGGCATATTGTTGTGTTAGTCTTTTGACTTATTTAGGCATCTCTCTCTCTCTCTCTCTCTCTCTCTCTCTCTCTCTCTCTCTCTCTCCACCATCTTATGTCCAGGTTGAACCAAATGCACATAGGATCGAGGAACATCGTCGGAAGTATGAAAGGTTGCACAAGGAAAGAGAGGAAAGAAAGATTGAACGTGAAAGACAACGTCGCCGTGCTGAAGCTCAGGTAACCTGTTTTAAATTTGGCTCCTAACAAAATTATCCAGCCATCTTTTTGCTATAAGATCTAATAATTTATTTGTGCATTCTGTTAAAGGCTGCATATGAGAAGGCCAAGAAGCAAGAAGAGTCATCCTCCCGTCAGAAACCTGGAGGCATGCCAGGGTTTTCAGGGGGGATGCCTGGAGGGTTTCCAGGAGGGATGCCTGGAGGGTTTCCAGGAGGTATGCCTGGAGGTTTCCCTGGTAGCATGCCAGGAGGGATGCCTGGAAATGTTGATTTTAGCAAAATACTGAATGTAAGTTGATGGGAATTTGTAGGATTCTTTTAAAAAATATTTTTTCATGACTATTGGTGATGCATTCTAGCTAACCCCAATATGCGGGTGTGAACATTTGACAAGGTATTACTAAGTTTTTCTATTTCATTTTCGGCTTAAATACAGAAAAATATATAATGCAATGAAATTTCCTGCATATATTCTCTCTTCTTCCATAGGATTATATCGCACAGTTCAGAATTTAAAAAGGGATGTGTTTCAGAGACTGGTTTGATGTGTATTTTGCTTATTATTTTTTAGGACCCTGAAATGATGGCGGCATTTAGTGATCCAGAAGTCATGGCTGCTCTTCAAGATGGTGCTTTTCCTATTCTCATATTCTTTGATTTCTGCTATGATTATTTCACTTATTCTTAGTTATTTATTTATTTATCTCATCTGCTAGATTTTTTTCATCTTGAATCAAATAGGTTTTGGTATTAAGAAGAAGATTGGATTAAATAGGTTTAAATTCTAGTCTATATAAGTTTCAATGGGAGTGCATCATCTTTATTCCATTGCTTGATATTAGGCTTTCGTACTGTAAGGGTTAGTGCTTGCTAGTTTTTCAGGAGCGAGTTATTTTTTTTAAAATTTTGTATGGAACAAGGTGAGCTTAGGTACCATTGCAATTTGTAAGGTAGATGCTAGCTGACGGCAGGTGTGAATGATAACACTACCTTGTTGGTAGGATGGTAGTTTTCTTTCGTGAATGGAATTCCGTGGAGATTGAGAAAATGGACTTCTCTTGCTTTGGGCTTATGCCATCATTCGTTGTCTTTTATTTATTTATTAATTTTTTTTGGGGGGTGGGTGTTTATTTGTCACACTGTTGGTTTATATATATATATATATATATCTTTTCTTTAGGGCAGTAAAATTTAAGAATTAGGTATTAATTTATTACATGGGATAAAAGAAGTAGATAAGAGAAGGTTGGCGTAGGTAGATTCGATATTGATCTTGCCATAAAGATGGCATAACATTAAGTTGGAGCATTTGTGGGAAGTTTCTCCTCCCAAAAGCAATAAGGAGAGAAGATGGAAGAAATGTGAAGGTGAGAGGATGCCCGATCCATGTTGAATGATGCGATCAAATTAATGGCCAATGCAAGTGTGGAATTTCAGTCAAAATAGGATTCCTTGAGATGACACTGTAGTATTTTTGTTTGTTTGACATTACTATACATGTTTGCAATCCTTTCCTATTGTAAATACTGTGTCATTGTTGTCCTGAATATTGAGTGGGTAAAAATCTTATGACCTTAACTTAAAACTCGGAAACGTGTGATTATTTTCATTTTGTACTTTGTGTGATTATTGCATGTACGTAGGGTCACAACTCAACGCTTTATAGCTTGTTTGACGGTCATTTCCTGTTCTTGGCTGATGTCTTTGCAGTAATGAAAAACCCTGCGAATCTTGCGAAGCATCAATCAAATCCCAAGGTGGCTCCTGTAATTGCAAAGATGATGAGCAAATTTGGAGGGCCCGAGTAAACTGTTTTATTATTGAAATTGTTATTGTGGGAGATCAACTTTCAGCAAGTTCAGGCAGGCAAGATCTTTTTGATACACACGAGGTTGTATTATCATTCCAACATCCAAAATGTTGGTGGCTGCTTACCTGTTTCTGATTTTAGAATTTGTTCGAGAGAGTGTTGATTTTGATGGTCTATCGTGCCGATATGTTAATTTAAGGCAGTTTGCGTAATTAATACAATAAGAATGCGTTTGTTGGTAAGGCTGTACAATTAACCCGTGCACCCCCCTGACCCATTCGGAATTTTCAACCTGATCCGAAACATGGGTCGAGAGGGGGAGCTTTTCCTTTGTGGCCGGTTCGGTTTGATAATTACCTCTGATACCTGAACATGGTTGACCGATATTCTTTCATCATCGCTACTCCCCTCAACGTACCAATTTATCTGATCAACTCAGATCAAGGTTAGGGTAGTAAAGCCTACCATTACCCTTCTCCTTTATTGGATGGTTAGACACTGGCATTAATATTGATGACAAACCTCGGCAATTTTCCAGGCCATCACATGACCCTTCGTCCTTCAATGCCTTTTATCTCAGAGCCCACACGTATATATCCCATTCCGGTCTTGTTTATATTATATGGCTTGCTCCAAACCGTGAGGTTAGATATGGAAGGAGTGGTTTAAACCATGAAGATCATAATTATTTATGGGAATAGCGAGGTAAGCAGGCAGGTAGAACATGCTTTGAGGTTTAACTGTACAACTTCCTTTTATTTTTTTTATTGATTGTCAGGATCAACATAAAAGCAGATTCAGGCCAAAAAAAAAAAAAAGATTTGGTAATTGTGGGTTGATGTGATAAATCAAAGGAGACTTTGCTTTGCTCACGTAAAATTAAATTATTTTATTTCATATAATTATTATAATTTTTTAAAATTTTCACATAAAATATAATAAATAATTTAATTATAAAATAAAATTAATATTAAAAAATTATATTATAATAATATTTTATCCAACTACTAACAAAACATCTCACCTAATTTAAACTGCGTAACTAAATGAGGTATTAAAATCTGAAAATCAAGACTGCTGGTGTCGGCTAGAAAATCGGAATTGCAGAAAATCGATTTTTTGAACTTATATTCAGTTGATATGCTCGGCCCGAATGATTAGGGCTAAGGAAAATGTTAGGGATCTCGCTGGGGGATCTCGTTCACTTGTCCCGCTGCATTATTATTATTATTTTTTTGAAATATTTTTTTACAGAAAGATTAAGAAAATTATATTGTGAATTTTATTCATTTTCAAAATATTTAAAAGTGTTAAAAAATGATTTGAAAAAAATATTTAAAAGTGTTTTTTTTTTGTTTTTTTCAAATAATTTTTTTAACACTTTTAAATATTTTAAAAAAATGAATAAAATTCACAATATAATTAAATATAATTTTCTTAATCTTTCTGTAAAAACAATTTTCAAAAAAAAAAAAAAAATACAGTGAGACAAGTGAACGGGATCCCCAGCAGGATCCCTAGCATTGTCCTTAGGGCTAATTTGGATAGTGAAGTGTTCTTAGAATATTTAACTATTTATTATTTTTATTATTTATTTTTTATTATTTTGTATTGCTATTCATTACTATTTAATATTTTATTATTAATTTTTTACTATTTTTTATTACTATTTATAATATATATGAGATCACTAAATACCCAAACGCAACCTAATTCAGTAAGTTACTTTTTTGGACCGGGTCTGAGTACTGCACTTTCGGTTCGGGCTGATCGGTTGAACAGTACTATTTGTTGGACATACTTGTAGCTTTCCATTGGACCCCTTTTATGGTCAGCGTTTTCAGTCGATGGAAAAAACTGGGATGACGGATGAGGCAATGTCGACCTGAGAGGCGAAGAGAGAACTCTTATCTATTTTGCTTAATTATTCAGTTAAATTAATAATTCGTTATTGTAATATATAGCAACAATAATTTCAGCCGACATGCGAACGCAGTGATCATTTATAGATTGGTTTGTACAGGCCCAGCCTGTCCCGTGTTTTGGGCTTTAGATCGCAGCCTATGAATATTTGATAGGCCCAAATCTGGTCATGCCGGTGTGTGTCACCGGCGCCAATAGGCTGCCTGACCCATGGCCCCACTAACTACGTTGATGAACCTACAGAGGAAATATTGTGTCTAGACTCTACATGTATATTATATTTTACACACACGCACGCGTATATATATACATAGAGAGAGAGAGAGAGAGAAGATTCGGGAATTTGACACGAATATTAATTCTGCGATCAAATTCCATGACTAATTTACTTGTAAACCTGTCATTGTATACCATTCTTCCGTGATTCGTGAATGTGCTGTCGTTCTTCTACATCTGGTTTGCCTGTTTAAATCCATGCGGTCACCCGGCACGGTGTCTGCCTATACCCATCATCTTGTTGCCGATGGCTACGGCCGTGGGGACTTTACCAACTTGTATTTTCTGTCTCATTTAGGCAGCTACTGTTTTCTACATCTTCATCTTCAAAGTTTCTATTGTCATGCGCTGTCGGTGAATGTTATTTCTGTTGTGTATGCAATCGAGCGTCATTTCCTTCTAAAGTGGTACGTACAGTCTTTGCCCATAAGTCCCACTGAATGAAAGTTTTGACACCATTTTAAGCTAAGTAATGAAGCTTAATGATGATTAGCCTTGAGAGAAGGGGAAATTAATCCTAACCTGTTTTAATTGTCAAGAAAGTGCTTACGGATGTCATAATGTCGGCAACGAAAATATTGCCTTGCGCATGACTCTACAGTCGACCCACTTTTTAGAACATTTTCTGTTCATCTAGAGAAAAAAAAAAAAAAAAATGTAACGAACTTAATTAATTAACCCCCCTTTTTTTCTGTTTGTCAGCCCATTCATTCGGTAGAAAAAATATGCCTACTGATCTCCTTCGTTCGTCAATTGCATGTAGTCATGTAAAGCTGTAAAAAGAGCCTCCCCTTACTAGCTAGTTGTCTGTGGGTTGATTTGGAAGCCAATTTGTTTTCGGACGGCTGGCCTCAAGTTAATTTAATCTTGACTATGATAGTTGGTTGGTAATATTATGTGCTTTTACCCATCATGGAATTTGCCGGAGTTGCCCACAAATTAATGTATGTTGTCTTTGAATCTGAACTGAGAACCGCTAATTTTGCGCAAACTAGTGCTTTGTTGATGCATCATGATTTGTGTTTGCGATGATCAGCCCCATAGGTGAGCTATCTTACTCAAGATCAGGGCTTTGCGTTCACTCTTTTGGGAGGAAATTAAGAGTATCAAGATAAAATATAAATATAAATAATTGCGTTCACTCGTAAATGATTATCAAGATAAAATATAAATAATCGTGAGATCAAATTTTGCTTTCGTGGGGTTATTATGTTTGTGACCAAGCTGCCTGCCGCCAACAGATCAAGACATAAGCTGGAAGTATAGACAATTCCATGATCTAGTACTGCTGAAGAATTAAAGTTTATTCAAAGAGTTCAGATCATCTTCACGAGTCCATATCAATATGCCTCTGCGCTATGGCTGCTAGCTTGTCCTGATGATCGTATTTGATTAACGGGCATGCATGGCATTATCAGTTGATCATCTACAATTCAACAAATACACAACAAACAAAATTCTCCGCTTTCCTACCAACCTTTATCTCCAATATTAGACATTTATGCGACCTGATCTGATGTGTCTTGTAGGGTTAAAAGCAATAGATCTATCTGGGTTTTATTCAAATAGAACAAGATATTCCACCCTTCGGATGTCTTATTCTTAGACCACTAATTAAGATATTGATTTTCATCAGACCTTTCAGTTTCTGAAAAATGGTCTCTCTTCTATAATTGAATGCATGAATGTTTCAACTTTTCAGTGTTTGATTAATTAGTTCGGATAATTAAACTAATTCTCTACAATTAATTATAAGTCCCAGATAATATATATAATCCCTACAAAACAGCATGTATATCTCTTTTCTAATTACAGAAAATGTTTGGGGCAAACATATAATTAAAGGGAATCATGGATATGATCATATACATGATGACATGCCAAATATATATTATATCCCATGTCTGAAAACTAAAGTTTTGGCGTGGACGTACAGACCTCCATGATCATCATCTACTACTTTGTACCGTACTGCTTTTATATGTTAATTAAATAGCATGCCTTAATGACGACTGCATTACTCTATACTTACGTATGCAATTACTCTATAGATAGATGCTTTTAAGGAATTTTGTTTTATTGTCGACTTTGCATTCATACTAAAGTATACATAGTGGATATAACATTTTATCTCAATGTTTTGCAAATTTCAATTTGGTGGATAGGAAGTCACTTTTGGATGTGCTTTGATGTTGCCTGATGCATGAGTACGATATGATTCAGGCTTTAATTAATTGGTCATCAACAAAAAGTGGGATAGATCATCCGTTCAAGTATTACTGTGTAATTAAACTAATTGGTTTAAAATACATTAAAAAACAATAATTAATTATTTTTCACGTGTCACATGAATCTAGCTAGCTAGCTAGGAGCCATTAATAAAATTTAGAAACGGATCGATGTTCTACATACCGACACAATTAATAATCATGTAGATAGAGTGATGAGCTAGTTTGACTAAAAATTAACTGATGTCATAAATATTGTGTGGCCTGAAATTTTTGCGTTAAACATGTAGTATATTGCTTTTATTAATGTGCATCTCAAATAATTATTTGTATGCATATATATATATATATATAAGAGTAATATTACGTATACTACTTATGAAATGTATAAATTATACTGTGCAGTCATTTTAAAATATAATGGATCTATTATTAAAAAATTAATTATTATTTTTTTCAATGGATCCCATATTTTTTTAATATTTTTTAAAATGATTGCTTGACGCTTGCACAGTCATGATTGTAACTGTATTTTTGATATATATATATATATATATATATAAATATAAATATATATATATAAAATCCTGTATCGATCACAGACGTCCTTGTAAATTAATTTGTACGCAAATAATATATAACAGCTTTTCTGTGGACGAGAGAGAAGAGAACAATTGCCCGGAGCGGAATCCTCGTTCAAATGGTTGACTATAATTTCCATGTACAAAGAAGATCAGGAGGTAGTACTGTATGTACATGTAGGTGGTGGTGTCGTGCACAGAAAATAAACCAATCAGTTCGACCTTTACAAGTAATACATGCCACACTTTGTTTCCTGCTTGCGACAAGACAACATTTTGATACAAAACCTATAAATTACTCCAGCTTCTGATCACATCGATCTACAAAAGTCTTTTGATCTAATAATAATATATATGAAAAAAGAAAGAAACTTTAAAGGTCACGATGATCTGTCAACATACGCACGTGAGATATTGGGATCTTAGAGTTTCTACAACGTGGACGTGTTTGCATTAATAGAATTGTTGGGAGATCATGAGAACCCAGCAAATGTGGCTTTTATTGGTGAACATGCATGTAAAATATTGAAGATCGGGCATGATACGTAAAATATTATTGAAAAACATGAATGGTATTCCTCTTCCTTATTCATGGGGAAAGTAGTATGTGTTTCCTATATACGGCACAGAAACCTAGATGTATGGATAGGTGAAGAGAATTTGCATACAATATTGTCTGTGCATTGTAGTGTCTTGCAAGTCATATAATACTTTTCCATTTGGTTTTCACCACCTGGCACTGCAAACTACATTAAGGCAAAGAAAACTTGGATGAGATTCGTTATGATCGAGTCATCCACAACCTTTTACCTAGTACTTAATTATAAACATGATTGATTTATATGTATATAGACACCTAATGTCATAATAATCGCGAACGTCAGCTATATGTTGAGTTTGGAGGGAAAACGGTCCACTTTGAACTATACCCACCTACATACAGAGACACAAGTCAATGACCAACAAATGTGGATTATCATGCTGCCCTCATTCTACCAATACTATATATATAATATAGTAAAATCTAACAACTTGATGAGAATATTGAAGAAAATAAGTTGTAGTACTTGAATTATGTTTCGAGGTGTATGTGCTTCTTAGCACGACACGTACGTGATACTAAAAGCTGAGAGTTTACGTATGTACTATATCAAGTTTAAGGATATATGGAGAATGAGATGATATGAAAATTTTATGAATAGTAATAAGATAGTTTGTGAATAGTAGTGAGATAGTTTGAGTTAAGTATTTATTGTATTTTGAAAAATGAGAGAGAGAAAAAGTTGAATAAAAATATTGTTAAAATATAATTTTTTTAATATTATTTTTGTTTTGAAATTTAAAAAAGTTGAACTGTTTTTTATTTTTTATTTAAAAGTTTAAAAAAATTATAATGATTAGTTTGAAAATATTGTAATGATTAGTTTGAAAGTGTTTATATTTGAATGATGTTTGGAAATAAATTGATCAGATGTGATTAGATAGGATGAAAAACTTTTCCAAACATCCCCTTAATCAGCATGCAATATGCATTAAGTTTATCTGCAAAACTCTTATTTGATGTCGTGAACCTCGTGATCTGTACGATCAAATATTATAAAAATTGCAGGAATCAATGCTTTGCATGCAATCGGATTCTAATTATATATGAAACCAATCAGTTAACCTAGAATTATGTGTTCGTGGAAGACAACCTGTAATGTTGCGTACCAGAATCAACATATGCATATGTGGTCCGTGTCCAAGATAGTAAAACCATTTTTGGGGTCTGTTTAATTTTAGTAAGATTTGCACGCATGTGTATGCGATCGAGTTGGCGTGGTTAAAGTCTTGATTTGCTTAGGCAAAGAGGACAAAACTTCTATAAAAAAAAGTGTAAGATCTCATCTGGTGGTTGGCAGCACATATTTGCGATCCTAATTCTTCTACCGCACTTTCATGCAGACTGCATGAGTTCACTTAAGAGAAAGAATATATGTTCTGATTGGTTTGTGGAGCCTGATTTTATTGGTGTGTCAGTCTGAATTAATGATTCGATCCGACAAGGATACGTTATGGTTTTTTGATGGATTTCCAACGAGGCTTGTGCCATGTTCGCTTCGGTTTTGGGCTGAAAGCTTTTGACACTATTTGTGATAAGAAAAAGCATTAAGCAGAAAGTTCACTCGAAACTCACTTGATAGGTTACTCGAGTGAATTTTAGACAAAAAATTCGCTCGACACAAGCTCGAGCGAAACTCAGACAGTGAGTTTGCTCTATATTTGCTCGACACGCCGCTAAAGCAATATATGCAAAAACATAAAAATTAAGATTTTCGTCGTGTGACAATATATATATGTGTATTTAATGAGGGCTCTGAGCATTCTGAATAGTAAAATTTCACACTAAAATGTATTTTGTAAATTCTCAACATAATAAAAAACTCTGCAGTTCTAGGGACATAGGGACGTTACAGAACCACCTTAATTATTCTATATTATGTAATTGAATGCTTGTTAATTTGCTTGTGTTTATTTTTACTTTATGTCATCATTGGTTTCACAACATGTTCTTCTAAAATGCATTCCAAAAATATTATAAAACTATATATTGGAGCTAGCGATAATTATAAACTTATTCTTTAATATTTAGCAAACTTGAGATGTAATTTTTGATAGGTAGGAATCCATTTCTGGTCTATTAATTATTTCTTGTAGTTTCCACTTTGAAAGTCTCAAGAGTCAAGGCGATGAATTTAGGCGGTATGATAAATATAGCATTCGTGCGCCAATGCCCCCTCCCCCCCCTTTTTTTAATAAGTTTATTTTATTTTTAATAAAAAATTTATGTATAGTCAATTTTACGTATTTTTTTATGTAATTCGTTAATGTGATTGGTTACGCTATTTTTTTAAATATAAAATAATTATTTTAACTAATTATATCAGTAAAATATATAAAATATATTTAAAATACTATGTATATAATATAGCTCTTATTTTAAAGATAAACTTTTTATGGCAGATGGTAGATTTAAGACTTCTCTTATTTGTTAGTCGAGCTCGTATATCTTTACAGCGACGTCAGAGCTGGCATTCCAACTCTTCCATTATTATTGGTGAGTTGATGTAATGGTTTTTCCTTATTATCATTATGCATGTACTAAAAACTACGAACAAATATTCCACTTTTACTATATATAATGTGTACGTACACTCGGATAAATTATTGCTAATTAAAGAAATAAAAATTCAAAGATTATTAATACAGCAGAGTGGAATAATATTCGTGTGAAATTAGCCGTACTAGTATATATATACCCTACGCATTTTAATCTGATCAAAGCCCTTAAAAGAGAGAGGGAAATTAAAGTCGATCTTCTTGTTTTGGATCTAAGCGCCACAGTACAGTATTACCTAATATTAAAGCAATTACAATTTTTTTTTAGATGACTTGATTTGAGATAAAAGTTGAAAATTGAATAAAATATTATTAGAATATTATTTTGATTTTAAAATTTTAAAAAAATTAAATTATTTTATATAAAAATTTATAACAAAATAATAATAATAAAATAAAATAAAATATGATGCGTCAAGAGCCACTCACCATCCATACCGAGCTCGTATCTATTTGATCAATTATATAATTTAAGGTGATTCTTGAAACTGTAGATAAGTAAATTATTGTCACAACAAGCATAGCTAGGCTTGCTGTTGTTAGCAGTACCGCAGAGATTGGTCTGAACACAGCACAGCCTACACAATATTACGTAGAGGAATGATATTTGTAATTTTAAAATGTATAAGTTTTGCATACCTTTTTTTAAAAAAGTAGATAAATATAAAATTTATATGAAAAAAGTTATTTTTTAAATGATGGACTTTATTTTTTTTTAAAATAAGTATGTGAGGCTTGTATATTTTAAAATTGTAACATTATTCTATTAAGTAAGATGATGACGTGATTAAGCGGGTGAGAAAGATCTCTTCATTATGAATAAAAAACACATCAAAGACTTTTAAGTCCTAAAAACAAACGGTTTAGGTAGCATGTGGATACCGAGACTTACGGGAATCTGCAGCACTAAATCTCATTCCACAATAACAAGGACACGTAAACGTGATGATGACGAAATGGGTGATGGAATGGTTGAGTAAGAGTGCAATCTGGGGGAGTGGGTTTGTGTAGGAAAATGGGAAGTACAACATTTTTTTTGGATGATTACATGTAGCTCTGCCCTTGACTCTCCCGTCTTTCATCATGATCACCCATTTGTGTAGCAGGACATACGAGAATCCCATTTTAGTTCCCATGTCCCTTTCACGACACAATGGTGGTACCCGCAATCTCTCTCTCTCTCTCCATAATATATTTGGGTTTGTGTTCATATTATATGCACCAATTTTGTCAGGGGAAAGGTGAGGGTTTTATATAAAGGTGGGTGCATGTGGGGCTTTTGAGTCATTGCAAGTAGCAGACGTGAGACTTGTATTAGACTTGCGAGCCTAGGCTAGTGCTATGGGGAGGCAACCTTGCTGTGACAAACTTGGGGTAAAGAAAGGTCCATGGACGGCTGAGGAAGACAAGAAACTCATCAACTTCATCCTCACCAATGGCCAGTGCTGTTGGCGTGCTGTCCCGAAGCTCGCCGGGCTCCGACGCTGCGGCAAGAGTTGCCGGCTTCGTTGGACAAATTATCTTCGCCCTGACCTAAAAAGGGGCCTTCTCAGTGAAGCTGAAGAACAATTGGTTATTGATCTTCATGCACGTCTTGGCAACAGGTCACTGATCATATTTCTTTGTTATTGACATAGGTTTCATCATTCTGCATTATGTTGTGTTTGGAGCATTTTCAAGCTTCCACGATTTGATTAATGGTGTTTGTTGTAGTAATAGTTCATGCACACAACCTTTTTTGGTCGTCAATCATGGCGTTGAGAAAGATATATAATAATTAAATTCATTTGAATTTATTTACTTAACGAGGACACTTGCAGTTGACGCTTTTGAAAAGAGTCATGCACACCCTTTGTTAATTAATAAGTTTGATTCTTTTGGCACTTCACTTGAAACGAGCAAGGAAGGATTTGTGGTTCAAATCATGCTCCTAGGAAAGATCTCTATTTATCTCTGTGCATGTCATGGTTTTGAAGTCGGAAAAACCCATATAGCTAGGTTAGCTGCCTTTTTCTTGTTCATGATGCAGTATCTGCGTGTCGAATTCGCTTTCAAATAAATAATGCATCTACTGTCTAATTAGAGGAACTCTGAGCAGTTTGTTGCTTAAGATGCAAGATCAGCATTAATATTTTAATATTCAAGAAATCCATATTGAATGTTACCACTAAATTCATTGCTATATATAATCTGAATTACTTGTGCTTATTGTTTTTAATAAATTTTATTCTTAGGTGGTCCAAGATTGCAGCCAGATTGCCAGGAAGAACTGATAATGAGATTAAGAACCACTGGAACACCCATATCAAGAAAAAGCTTCTTAAGATGGGAATTGATCCTGTCACTCATGAACCACTTCATGAAAAACAACCTTTTTCCGAGGAAACATCATCAAATGCTATTCACTTGCAAGAGTCATCTGGCAACCAATCTGTGCAGGAAAATGACAGCATCATTAACTCAGATGACAACTCTTCAAGCTCCCCAACCGAAAATTGTTCAAGTGACGAGTCCCTTTTGTTAGACAACATTTGCAACAATGAATCTTTAGTGAACAGTTTGTGGATAGACGAAGCTCCCCTAGTTGATGCTGCAACGTGGGAAAACCAGCCTATTCGAGAAAATATGATCTGTAACATGGGCTTGCCATCCTTGGAGGAGAATTGCGCCTGGTTATTGGATTGTCAAGACTTTGGGATTCATGATTTTGGTTTCGACTGTTTCAACGATATTGATCAACTAAACGTGTTAAACACATTAGACCTGGGAGAAAAGCAGTACTAGGACGTAGTACCAAACTGGAGTCTGGAGGACTTTGTCGCCCAGAAGACAAGAAAAAAAAAGCTGCAAATATGCACATGTACGTACGTGACAGAACGCCATATATATATGTCCGTCTGCAGGCTGAATTTGGGGTCTTTGGTGTACGTAGAACTTTTATGTATTTTGTTCCAGAATATTCTTGGGAGGTGGAAGGTGAACCTTGCCTCTTATGAGGTCCCTCACCAACCAAATTAAGTAATTAAAAACAATAGTACAGATCAGAGAGATGATGATCACTAAAATGTGACATCATTAATTTGGTTCCTGATTAATGTTGTACGTACTGCTCGAACTTATGTCGAAGGTGGGGGACACAGTGCTGAGCAGCGCGCAATGTTACAAAGTACTGTTACGTTAGTGGGATATGTCTATATGAATCCACCTTTTGTACATACTGTATATATGTTTAAATTAAAAATAAAGGGAAAAGCTCGTTTTGTTTTGTTTATTAGAACCTATTCTCTTGCACTAGTACTGCTAATTATAAAGCATATATATGATGATAGTTTGTGCTGGATGGAGTGGCCTTTAAACTGTAATAAATTATAGATTATTTTCTGCCTCATTTTAATTTTTAACAAACTTCAATAGAAGTACGGAATAATTAGTATGTGGTACGTACTCTTCTTCCCGGACCACGAAACTGTAAACCATGAGTCTTTGTACATTTCATTACTTCACAGGAACGGGTACAATTATATAGAAGCTATTCTAGGTTGTACACTTTTTTAGGTTAATATCATTGTTGACCATTGAAAGAAGCGATTTTAAATTCAAACTGGGCCTACAATTTCTCCGATTGGTTCTTTGTTAACAACTCTTATCCAACAATGCCCCCTCAAGTTGGTGCATACATATTTCTAATGAACAACTTGTCAAGTGAGTTGTAGACAAATTTGCTGGAAACAGCCTTTGTGAGTATGTCTGCCGATTGGTCTTTAGATTTAAAAATTAAAATCGAATTAATTATCTTGGCTTTGAGATTCTGTTTAATGAAATGTTGATCCACCTCAACGTATTTAATAAGATCACCCCCTTATCTGAAAGCCCTCCAAGCTTATGATTCTGAACAACTGGAGTATCAACTGACTTATAGTCCGATAATCCTACTTTTGACAGCAAATCTAGCACATATATCATTTGAGAAAGAAATATACAATGTCTTGATCTAGCTACTTCAATTTCAAATAAATATTTGAGTCCTCCAAGATTCTTCATTTCAAATTCGGTTGCCAATTGCTCCTAGAGTCTAGAGATCTTTTCCAAGTCATACCCTGTAATAATTATGTCATCTACATATATAGATTATTAGAGCTATTACTTTTCCCAGTTGATATTTTAGGAATAAAGTATTATTTGAGTTGCTTTGTTGGAAGTAAGATTTTCTCATAGCCAAGCAAAATCGACTGAACCATCACTACAACATTTGTTGGCTTTTCCCGCAAGGACAAGTGGTCGGAAAAGCTATGATCTTAGTGGGAAAAGATCTTTTTCCACTAAATTTATCCGTGGGAGACTAATGACTTAAAGTTGATGACACTAAGTATTTTTTCGCACCAATTCACAAACTTGTGAGAAATTGTGACATTTTGTCACCAAATAGATAGTAGAGAAAGCCAACAAATTTCGTGGCAAAATGTTACTCAAATCAGGTTGGTTGGTGAGAAATACTATATTTTATGACAAAATATGTTGGTGGGTATTAGTATTGTCTACTATAGCATTTGATGGAAAAAAAGGTCTTCTGGCAAAATAAAAACAAAAGTACTCACAGAAAATGGTAAAAGCATTTAGGAAAAAAAAATTGTAAAAGCAGAAAAAAGAAGAAGATATTGTTTCACACCTACTAAATCAACATTCAACTAAATTACTAAATATCACAACACAAACATGTATGCAGTTCACAAGAGGGGAAAGAAAGAGAGAAAGAAATATAAAAGAATAAAAATACAATTATTTTGGCAAAACTCATCTAACTGCTCTTTTGATCACGAATGTATACTTGAGTTCCAAACGACATCTCTTGTCATCATCTTCAAGAAAAGAAATGGCACCATAGTTCCAAGAAAAGAAAAAATCAAACTTCTTGAGTTTCACTGACAAAAGATTCAACCGAAAAGTATATAACCAAAATGAAATGGCACATTCTCATGTTTAACTACTTGGTATACACGAAGCATAGTGCAAGCAGCCTTAGCAGCATATTTGAGAGTAAAAGGTCTGTAATTAAAAATCCCAAAAAAAAAAAAATCAATTAAATGTAGTGACAGCACCCTAAGACAGAGAAAGGACCCAAGTATTACTCCTAAACAAAATTACAACACTCAAGTTTTGAGATAAGTGTTTAGATCCTGCATTAGAAGTAACAAACAGGTAACACAAGCATACACAATCACATTACCCAACCAAGCATATCAATACAACCTTTCCTCCATACAAAATCAAATCCAATCCAACACTAATCTAACATCGAATCAGGTTCCATTTATTGCTGATCACATCTAAAAGCATAACATAACACTAATATGATGTGTATGTATGCATAGTTGAATTGAGTTTAATTCTCACCTATTTGTGCAGGGCAGGGCCTTATTCTCTAGTATGGCCTTTTGCTCTCGAGGGTAACATAAAACCAAATCCAAGTTAATTCCAATTAAAAGTAAATGTAATCCAAAAGAGCATGTTATTGATTCCCACTTTAATATTTAAACACAGCTTTAAATTGAAAGTTTGGCTACCATTTAACAAAATGAAGGACTGATTAGGAATTAAATAGGTGCATATATGAAAGGAATCAGTCATTCTACATACCCATTTGAAAGAAATTCACAGAAAATCACCTCTACTGCATCCTGAATAACATAAAATGGACATCTAAGTTATGAAGCCAGTAGGTATAATTATTAGCAACACAAACTAAAGATTTCCTCTCAGCCCTGTACAAGAAAAACCAGTTCATCTGGACATTGTTTGTGTGATTCTTCAGTTCCATCAAAACATACACAACACCATCGAAAAATGCAAGGGAAAAAAAGCCACTTCCTCAAAAAAAGAACCAAATAGTTCTAAGAATCATGCTATTAACTTCAATATTATTATTATTTTTTTAAAAAGCCCTTAATTTCTTTTCTTTTAAGATGTAACCGGTTTAAACAATCTAAAGCGGGGCAACCAATACAACCAATTTGTATGATCAAAGCCGTAATGGAGGACGAGAATCAAAAAGTTAATTTGTTATAATTTAATGGAGCTTGATGAACTTAAGTAAATGCCCTATCACTAAAAGGGATTGACATAAAATTGATGCAAATTCCAGATCAATCAGAAAGTAGCTCATGGGCTTCAAAATATCTCATCGTACTTCAAGCTAATTAAACGTCGAACCACCAAAAATACAATCGCATAAGATTAAACATAAGAAATCCCCAAGAAACAGTTTGAAATCACAAAGAGAGAGAGTTTTCCCTCTTCAATGAAACACTCCATTTCATTTTTCACGTCATCTTGCCACGATGTTTTTGGTCCGCAATCAGTTTGCAAATTTGCCTGAATCCAGTGTTTTCCTTATAAATAATTATACACACACACATACACACATAGAATGGGTCTTATGTTATGTCTAATATGACAACTAAGCTCATGTACACCTAAAAAAGTAAAAATTTACATTAATATGCCGTATAGCTAATTAATTACTCATGCATTATCCGTTTTCAAGGCTCTAATTAGAGTATAATCACAGTTTATTCCTTCAAAACATCCCAACAAAAAGAACCCCAATATTAACTCAAACTCATCAAGTGAAAGTCTGCAACATCCATCCTATTTTAATTACACATATTTTATACAAACTCATCATCACAAAATTACACAAATTTTACACAACTATATCATCACAATATTACACAGATTTTACACAATCATATCATCACAACATTACACAGATTTTACAAAACCATATCATCACAATATTACATAGATTTTACACAATCATATCATCACAACATTACACAAATTTTACACAACCATATCATCACAAAATCAAACAAATTTTATACAGGATATTATTGCAAAATTACACAGATTCACATTTTAAACAAAGAGATAAGTCGAAGGGAGAAGAGAGAGAGAGGCTTACCGTGTCGATTGCGGTCTGCAAGGGTGGTTACTGGGTCAGCGTGAGGTCGTGTGGTGACTCAGCGAGAGAGAGACGAGAGTCGGGGGGATTGGATCAGGGTCAAGGGAATTGGGTCAGGTCGTCAGGGTGAGATAGGGGGGACTGTCGCAAGGTGAGATCGAGACTCATAGGGAGGAGAGAGAGAGAAGAGATTGACTGGGTGAGGGCCTGAGGCCTCGTGCTGGGGGGTGGGGGAGAGAAAGAACAGAGGAAATAAGGGTAAGGCCATGGGCAGGGGGCAGAGAAGAGAGAAGAGAAGGAAATAAGGGGAAGGTTGTGTCGCCGGGGGGGGGGGAGAGAGAGAGAGAGAGAGAGAGAGAGAAGAGAAGAGAAGAGAAGTAATAAGGGAAATTAGGGTTTTATGTAATTGATCCTATGTCCATTCTAATTCTAATCTAAGGGTGGAGATTAGAAGTAAGTCATTGCATGGAATACTTATTTGCTGTGACAACAAATCACCGCAAAAGTTAATAGAACCTGAGCTAATATTCCAAGCTTATTTGCGGCCACACAAACTCGCCGCAAAAAATTCAATTTTATTGACAAAATTGCATCGTCAAACATATTTCGGTGCAAAAAGTTCCTACTTATTTGCAACGCAATTATGTAGCCGCAAAAGGTAGTTTTACCTACGATTTTGAAATCGTGTAATGTGAAGTGGTGACAAAAGAAAATATTTTTTCCCATAGACAAGATTTGTAACAATAGGAAGTATTTTCTATAAGCTTATATAGTGGGAAAAAAACTCGTGGGAAAAGGGCAATTTTGTTGTAGTGTGCATGCACTGGGTGTTTTAGCCCATACAATGCTCATTATAACTTACACACAACCTCAGTCTTTGAAGATGCAGTGTTCCCTGGTGGAATATCCATGTATACCTCATTCTCGAGATTATTATGAAGAAAGACATTCTTTACGTCATTTCAATGCAACAACCATTCTAAATTTGCTACAAGAGACTACAAGACTCTGATAGTATTTAGTTTTTCCACTAGTGAAAAAGTTTCTTGGTAATCTATGCCATACCTCTGTGTACATCCCTTTGCCACAAGCCTCACTTGTATCCTTTAATGGATCCATTCGCCTTGTGTTTAATGGAGAAAACCCATTTGCACTGATCTATTATCTTCTTATCTTTTAGTAATGAAACAAGAGCCCATGTTTTATTCTTTTGCAAAGCCTCCATTTCTTCTTTAATAGCTTGGGCCCACTTTGGGTCTGTTAAGGTTTCTTGTATTCCGTTGGGAACATGGCATGAAGATAAATTATGCACAAATGCTTTGATAGGATCTAATAATCTCTGAGTGGACACATAACATAATTAGCAATTGGGTATCTTGATCTTCTTTTCTTAGAATTTGGAGAGTACTGATTTGGTGGCTTGCCACGATTATGTCTGAAAGGTAAAAATATAACCAGCGGAAGTATCGAAGTCATTAATAGGTGAAGGTGTAGTGAGAGAGCTTACCTCAAGAATATTCTTAGGAGAAGGGTCTTTGGGTGTTGAGGAGTGGGGGGATTCAGTTTCAGATTTAGATGATATTGATTCAACTCCTAGAATAATATAAGCATCGGCTCTCTTTTCCTCACTAACCACTGTCTTATTTTCTTCACTCATTTGTGTTGGATTGTCTTCAAATCCTAGTCAATTCTGCCAATTTTTCTATTCATCTCGTATCTCCCCCAAAAGAGATGAATTGAATACCGATGAAGGAAAAAAAAAATGATCAATTCCAAAAAAGTGACGTCCATAGTGACATATTTGCTCTTAGTGGCAAGATTGTAACAAAGATAGTTTTTTTTTTTAAATTTAATTTTATGTGAGGCATACTCCAAAAATATACAACGAACTGCGTACAGATCAAGCTTAGTATGTTGATTTTTATGAAGATGAACAAAGGCAAACATCCAAAAATTTGGGAAGGAATCAACAAAATAGTAGGCAAGGAAACATGGTTACAAAGGAGCTATAATGGGATCTTAAATTCAACACTTTCCAAGTCATACAATTCAGTAAATGCACTGTCATGAAAACAACACCATCCCATTACCTATAGGGACATGTGCTCCAATCAATAGCGCACAAGCTGTTTTTAAGATATGCATGTTCTTCCTTTCGGCAACCCCATTTTGTTGTGGGGTTTGAGTACAGAAAGTTTCATGGAGAAGGCCATGAATCTCGAAGTAAGCTTGAAATTGCTGATTGATATACTCGTTGTAACGGCTCGATCTTGGAGGTCCAGGGGATTAGCTCCTGTCGCCTAAAATCATATCTCATAACACAATTATATTTACTCCAAAGATTCCATAAAATATAAATTTATTGATTCAACACAAATAAATATGTTCCTCCATAGGGGCACATCCCTCAACATAACAAATATAAAATCTCTATAAAGACTCATAAATATCTATGTCTCAAAATACCAAAATAATAGAAAATAATAAATCTACTAAATAAGACTCTCTAATAAATACTTGTACCCTTTGGCACTTATTCCTTTAAGGTAATCAAACCTTACTAATACTTCCTACTCTTGATTTCCAGTTGAATCGTCATAATTATCTGAAAAATATTATGGATATAAGGGGTGAGTTATCAACAATTTAGTAAGTAGAGAACATATACTAGTATGTAAACATGAACATTTACAGAATTCATAATGTAGAACAAAACATTTCAATTTCAATATGCAGAACTCAAAACACGTGTTACCATAATATCAGAGCGGCAGTTCAAATGTTCATATTAAAAAATCCTTTGACATAGCACAACTGAACATCATTATCTTATAGTATCATATTATATCATATTAGAGCATCGTATCAGAACAGAAACCATGTTTGACCCTTATGGTAGGGTTGTACATTCTACAGAAAGCTAAGTAGAACATATATCATCATGACACCAAAGCGATTGCACTCAAAACAAAGACCATGATTATATCCCGTGGTGGGACCAGAGGCTGCTATTATGTCTCGTGGCAGGGTCAAAAGTCACTATTATGTCCCGTGATAGGGTTAGAGGTCATTATTATATCCCGTGATAGGACCAAATGTCACTATTATGTCCATTGACTGGGCCAGAGGTTACTATTATTACTTGTAATAGGGCTGAAGGCTATTATCATCACCCGAGGTAGGGCCATATATTAGAGTAAAACAGAATCAGAATTACTCATTACCAGAAATAGAATCAAATACAAAATTAGAAAGTCATGTCAAACGTTTTTTAGATGCCACATTATATCAAAATAGAGTATTGAACAATTTCATTATATTTTCACATATTCAAAACAGATTCAGAGTATCTTCACATAACATATACAAATTTTTAGGTTTCATATTCACTCTTTTTGCATAGTTATAAACAAAATGTCAAAAATTTACTCGTGTTTATACCAGTCATAACAAAAATATTTTCTTCTTTTATATAGATTTCATGAGTAATGCTGAACAAATAACTGATGTTGTTTCAAATTTCTTTTTATAACAAAACATGCATGTTTTTCCAAAATCAACATCAATTCATTTCTTTTATGCAAAGTCTAGTATAAGAACCCGCTTATCTCGACTTTTTGAAATTTTCAACGATAGTATCGAACAAATACCAATCATCACCTATAAAATAAATACATAACTCACTTAAATTTCTAATAGTACATAACTATCTAATTAAGCACACGCTTTCTAATTAAAATGTGAATTAAATACTTAAATAACTAGACTTAATTTAGCCGATAATCATAACCCCATAAAAACATCATCACTCCCCATTTTTATATAAGCTTATGTGGAAGTCAGCCCACTTAAAAGTATTAAGAAGGGCCACTTGACCTAAGGGCTTGAGGCACATTGCCTATCTCCATTTTAAAGGAGTGGGAACTTTGGAACACAAAAGGCCAAGAAAGGCATAGAGAGGTGCATGAGAGAGGGAGAGACCGAGTCATGAACTCACCGAGGGAGGAGAGAGGTGCAGCGGTAGATCATGGCAGTTTCCTTTACTTGCAAGAGGAAATGGCATCATGGTCTCAACCCAAGAATAACGAAGTGGAGGGAGAGATTTTGCAATGGGGTACTTACTGGGAGTACGTGCAGCGGATCTGGGTTGGTGGGAGGCTTTTGGCATCATTTTCTGTGGTTGATTCGGACAGGGTGGTGGTCAAACAGAGGAAGGTGGCTGCGGCTTGTGGCTCATGGGTAGGAAGTAAGGGCTCTGTTGATGGGTGTAGGGAAAATAGGAGCTTTCGGTGGTTTTATAGAGGGTGGGTAGTGGTGATGCAAAGCAATGGTTGGGTGGCACCACTGGGGGGCCTGTTGGACGTGCATGGAAGCTGTTGTTTGGTGTTATAGGGGTTGAGAGAGGCTGGTTGGTGATGAAGGCTATGGTGGTTGGGCACGACTAGAATTCGTGCTTGGTGGTTTACGGTTGGATGTGTCAGCGGTGGTGGGTTTGCGTCTCACAGTGTTGATGCATGTATGGCATTATTGAGGCTGGCTTCGATGGTTCGCAGTGGAGGAAAGGTTGTTGCTCTGGTGGCTTGCTTGACGTTTGGTGGTGATGCTCACGGTGGCGTTGTCGTGTGGTGTCTAACAGGATTAGGTGTGGGCCTTGGTGGAGAAACTGAAGGATTGAGGCGGTGGGGCAGTTGATTTGGTGGTGTAGGTCACGGTGATTGGGTATTCAGCAAGAGAGAGAGAGAGAGAGAGAGAGATCACTTTGTTGGGAGAGGGATCTGGGATTGAAAATAAATATGGCGTGGGTGAGTGGGGAGAGAAAGTATTGGAGAGGAGAGGTGACGTGGTGGAGATGGAATCGGGAGGGAGAAACCGTCTGGGCGTGGGGAAGAAGAAGGAAAACAGATGGGTACTGACCTCCAGCAAACGATGTTGTTTCCTTCTCCAATGGGTTGGGCTTTGCATGGCTTGGCCTAGGCTTAGGTGTTGGCCTGGGTGTTACATTCGCCACCATTGTCAGAATGGAAAATCTGAATTTTAGCTGAAAATTAAGTTTGAATCATTGTATGGAAAGATCAAAAAGTACCAAGCATAATCGTCTTTATGTTTCAACAAGTAAAGCCAAGTCATTCAAGTGCAATCATCTGCAAATGTCACAAACCAACAAATGCTAGAAGTGGTAGTAATTGGAGAGGGTCTCCACACATCGAAATGAATTAAGGCAAAATGAATATCATTTTTATTCAAGCTTACTGGATAAGGAACATGATGGCTTTTGGCTAAAGTGCAAGTAACACATTTAAATTCTGAATCATGTAAATTTGAAAATAAATATGGAAACAAGTGCTTCATATAACTAAATAATGGATGCCCCAAATGAAGATACCATAGCCAAATTTGTCTCTGTTTTAATTGGCACTAGTTGTGTGTTGCATATTATTAGCTCTACTAGGACTAAAATCATCCATGTAATACAATCCCCTCCTCTTAGTACCACACCCAATGACCTTCTTGGTGAGAATATCGTGAAGAAGACAAAAAGTAGAATATATGAGTGTAACACAATTTAGTTCCTCAGTAACTTGGCCTACATACATTAGTTTATTTGAGAGAGATAGAACTAGAAATGTATTAGATAAAGAGAGTGAGGATGATAAAGCAATAGTTCCAGCCCCTATAACTGGATATGTGACCCCATTATCATTAGAAATACTAGTTCGCCTTGGTGAGTGATCTGGACAAAGTCATTTGAATTGAATGTCATGTGGTTAGTTGCCCCTAAGTCAATTATCCAGTCACCGTCATCACTCTAGCTAGAAACTACTAAGTAATGCTTGACCACATTTACCTTGATCATTGAAAGTAGCCGAATCATTTGAAGGTTCTACTTGTGAGGTGAAAGATAATTGAGGTTCAGCAATTACCAAGGTAGCCCGACCTAAGCCTCAATTGGAGGCAACTTCACGGTGTTTTCGTGCCTTGAGTTCGCTTCACCATTTTAGGTACCCATGTAACTTAAAACAAGTTTCATGGGTATGTTTCATGTTCCCATAAATTATAATGAGTACATCCCCCTCATTCCGATTGTACCTTAGTCTTGGAGAATGTATTCAAATTTCCACAACTTTAGCCTTAGAAAGTGGGGGATCAGTTTGAATTTAAAATCCCTTCTTCCGAGGGTCCTTCGTGATATTAGCCTTTAGAAAGTGTATATCCTAGAATAGCTTCCCAAACTTTTTCTTTGTAATGCTGTATAATTGTATTTGTTCTTGTAAAGGAAGTAATGAAAAAAAAGACTCCTTTTTGAAATGGTATCGGAGCAAGATCCTAGGATCTCTGCTACAATCAAACCTTGACTAGAAAAAGAAAACCTAGAACTGATCGGAAACTATGGTGGAACCAACTGATTTGGTACAACACGACGGAAACTCTACCGACTCCATCTTAGAAGATTTGACGACAAGAATGACAGAGGTCTTGACCAAAAATAAAACCCAACCCCAAACACCAAACTATGACTACTCCACTGCACAGATCGACATTAAGTTGGATGGCACCAACTATGCCTTATGGTCCTAAGTTGTTGAGATGTATATCTCTGGCAAAGACATATTGGGATATATCAATGGAGACTTTCCACAGCCTCAACCGATAGACCCAAATTTCCAAAAACGGAGAACCGAAAATGCAATTGTAAAGAGGTGGTTGATCAACTCTGTGAACCTACCCTTGATCAACAATTTCATTTGCTTTCGAATTGTAAAAATGGTATGGGATTCTATTGCTACGACTTATTTCGATGGTATTGACACCTCCCAAGTGTATGATCTAAAGAGACGAATGACTAGAATGAGACAAGCCAGAGGGTCTATTGAAAAATATTACAATGATCTTCAAGGCTTGTGGAGAGAAATTGATTTCCCCCGTCCTAATCGGATGGAGTGTGCTGTTGATAGACATAAATACAATTCAATCCTACAAGAAAATAGAGTCTATTTTTCTTGATGGATTGGATGATCAGTTGGATAAGATTCAGAGTAATGTGCTGCAGTTGCAACCGTTCCATACTGTAGAATAGGCTTATGCTCACGTTCGAAGGGAGGATATTAGGCAAGCAGTGAGGATAAACAAGCAAGGAAACTACAACTGGTGTTGTTATGGCTTCTGAGGATTCAAGATGGGGTAAACAATCACCTTCACTCTAGATGTCCAAAAATGGGTCTCCCTTTACGGGTAGTGGAAAGTTGAATACAACCTCCAAGACTAAGGTACAATTAGAGATTCAAAATGAGAAGGATGTACTCATTGTGGGAACCTAAAACATATCCGTGAAACTTGTTTTAAGTTACATGGGTACCCAGAATGGTAGAGAATTCAAGGCATCGAAACATCGCGAATTTGCCTCTAATAGAGGCTCGTGTCTGTTGAACCCCAATTATCTTTCACCACACAAGACCTCCATCATTCTTGTTGTCAAATCTTCTAAGATGGAGTCGGTAGAGTTTCCACCAAGTTGCACCACATTAGTGGGTTCCACTATAGTTTCTGATCAATTCTGAGTTTTTTTTTTTTTTTTCTTCCTTTTCTGGTCAAGGTTCAATTACAGGAACGGATACAATTATACAATTATATAGGAGTACAAAGAGAGAGTTCAGGAAGCTATTCTAACTTGTACACTTTCCAAGACAACTCAGGCCAACAGAAACTGCACAAGCAACACACACACGTATCACTATTCTATCATGGCCAAAGGAAAAAAAAAAAAAAAAATCGCCGTCTCTAAATGAAACCCTTTAAGTACACAATAACAGATCTTTAAAATAGAAGATAAAGATAAGAGGACGTTATGTAAGTTTTATATATTAATTATTAAAGAAACTCCGAAACTTCTTTAAATGATCAATAGAGAATATATAATAGTCCTACTTCTACACCATAAAAAAAAAAGAGATAAACATGCTATTAAATTATTGATCCAGTAGTGGTAATTGTCCTGAAATTGTGATTTCATTCCAAATAAAAAGTATAGTACGTATGATCAAATATAGCCAAAACCTTGATTAATTAGTTGTATAGCAATTTCTGACAGATTGATTTATTCAAAGAGCGGTGCTACTTTGCTGCTTAGAGTGCACCGTTCAAGCTGACCGCTAGGTGGTGTTTTTTTTTTAAATATATTTAAATATTTAAAAAAATAAGAAAATATATCAATATATTTAAAATTACTTCTTTAATCACTAAGTTAAAAAAAAAAGAAAATTGTAACCAGCGGTTACTTTGAGGGGGCAAGGGAAGAGGGCATAGTAGCATTTTCCTTACTCAAAACCATTCACTTTCATCTTCCACTATTTGTGATACTGATTACTGACCATAATGAAATGAAGTTGTAAACTAGCTAGGTACGTACTAGAGAACAATTTGTAGCCACACGTTCATCCGTGGGATTTCAATATGACATTACCTTTGCGAATCTGTGATTAGAAATTTAGACAGGAGTTTTCTAATGATCCATATTGGAAATTTCAATTTTTCTCGAGCAAACTTTTACGACGATCTCTCATCCTTCGTCGGAAATTATAAAAATTTGATTTTTTATTATAAAAGTTAAGAGTATTACTAGATATAGTCGTAGAATAAGTAAATGCTGCGCAATACTTTATTTTTTTTTAAATGGTTTATTATTAAAAAATTATTTTTTTCATTAGATATCATATTTATTTAATTTTTTTCAAAAAAATTATATAGTATTTACGCACTCACGACTACAAATATATATATAATTTGTAAGCAAAATATCCAATTTGTTGTCATGTTTAATTTTTATTTTATTTTTATGGAAGTTGTCATGTTTAATAGTAATCCTTGGCTCGCATCGAGTTTGTGAGAAGAATCAAACTACGTTCAAAACAATAGTAAAACTTGACGTTGGAAACAATATTTCACCATATCAATGGGAAGGAAGTGATCTATCAACATCACTTTCCTGTTTCCTGTTTATGCATGCCTGTCAAACTCGATGATAAGATCAGTAGGTCATATATCCCACCAACTCTATGTTTTACACGCATGTTTGTCATATATATATATATATATATATATACCATGAAGAATAAAATGTCTCGCGAACTATAATACATGTACGTGCAGTCACCAAATGAGATTTATATAACAGATTACCATACATGATGCACCTTCAACACCAAAACTTTTTAAGTACGTACATGCATGCATAAACATATACATATATATATATATATATATATATATATCAAGAAAGTTTTGCAAACCCTTGAGTTCTATCTTCTGTTAAAACTCATATATATATATATGAGTTAATTGGGTCCAATATATTTGTTATCAAGCCCCTATTTCTGTGATTACTAGTCAGTTAGAACTTAATTAATTACGTACCCATGACGTTCGCCCTTTTTTATATATATGATCTAGTAAGCTGTACGTACCATCTATGGGCAGTACTAATGGTTTGTTCTTAGAGAAATTATTTGTACAAACTTTAAATAGATGAGTCTCATACAAGTTTTTATAAAAAAAAATGAACTCCACCTAAAAGAAAGTGTAAAAGAAACTATTCTTTATTAGTAGGACTCACTTTTTAATAAAAGACTTGTATAAAATTTGTTTATTTAAAACTTGTACATAACATTACTCACCACATTGATTATGGGTGTAACTTATTTTGCTAGAGCAGTAGTAGTATTCCAAGTACTTCTGCCATGGCTACAGTTTAAATAATACGATCGAGCATGCTGGCTGGCCTACGATTCTATGCACTTACTCGGATTCCACACTCGTATCTTTGGATAAGGTAGTATATATAAGTGGGTAACAAGACTAAAGTGATCAGAATATATTCCATAATGTTGGGGCTTCTTTTCTGAACTTGTCACCTTTGTCATCATTCAACTTTCAAGGGACCTTCGTGACAATAATTAAAAAGGGAAGAGAAACAAAACAAAACTCAAGCATGCTTTCGGCACTAAACTAATTGCACTTTAAACAATAATGATCACGATGGATCGTGGAATCTGATCCCCAACACGAAGTGCCCATTAGCTAGCTAGCTTGAGTTCTTTAATCAAGTGGTGCATAATATTATAAGTTTCAAAAGCACCATTGCCGGCCAACTTATTCTCTTCCTATTTAATTTGTACTTTTTACAACCTATATATATGATTTGATCTTGAATGAACATTTCTCGAGTTTTCTTAACCTAACCCCACTAACAATAGATAGTTTTGCTATTATTGTTGGACGGGGAAAGGAGTTTTGCTATTATTGTTGGACGGGGAAAAAGGTGGGGTATGGCTGAAACTCGAGAGTACTCTAGAGAAAATGAGGGACTTGACTTGGAGTCCGGTTCCAATATGAATTAATTGAAATTGAACTTACCAAAAAGAGAAAAAGAGGTGATTGGAATTAGTTTATGAAAATTATTATTTTTTTTCAATTTTCCACTCCGTTTTCGTGTTCCATTTTTGTGGGTTATGATAGCCATGATTAATTTTAAAAGTACATACATTTAAAAAAAGCTTTCTATTTTGTTTCAAGGTAAGAATTAGGCCTATGCAAGAAGTTCGATGGGCCGATCAACCCGTGCAACCTGATTTGACCTGACCCAAAACATCGGATTGACATTAAAGTCGGTTTCAACTCTGTCGAACCCGATGAATGTTGGGCCAGTCACTTGTAACCGTCACTTTCCCTTCTTCTACATCGAACCCTAGCTTGCCCCCATCTTCTCCTTGCAGTTCATGGTTCTTGGAGATGCGAGAATCTTGCGTTTGAACTCCAATGATGAGTCCTCAAAATCCCCGACGAGTTTGGAGTGCTCCATGAACTATTGGAACTTGATGGCTAATACAAACTTACATGAATCCTTAGTTATCCCCCAAACAACATTCTCTAAAACCACCCAAAACATCAAATAACCTCCAAATCCTAGCTGAAAAACTCAAAGCTCATCCTCCATCCTCAAACAATCCCCAATATCCGCTTGGTGCAGTACCACAATCCCATTCGGGTCTAACGTCCTACAATCCTGGGTACTCAAGGCCACAATGTCAAAACCCAGAGGCGCATCCGACACGGAGAACACAACGACCCCATCATTGGGAGTGATATTTTCGATAATCCTTAAGGGTGTAAGAATAAACTGACAAACCGGCCCGGACCGGTTGGTTTGGTCCGGTTTGGTTCGGAATCGGTTATTTTATTTTAAAAACCGGTCAAATCTAGTCCGGAATCGGTTTTATGTTTTCCAACACCGAACCGGACCGGTTCATATATTATAAATAATATATGATTTTGGATAAAATCTAGAACCAATTCCGAACCATAATCTAGAACCAATTCCGAACCATAAAACCCCATCGGTTTTATGTTTATCCAAAATCAGACCGGTTACACTCCTAATAATCCTCACCAGCCCACCTTTCAAAACGTGGTTTTCGTATATAAACAACATCTTGGAGGTGGGTTTGAGCCAGACCTTATGCTTGGCGTTTTGCGCAAGGATACTCAAAGACTGGACAGTAAGGTGGAAGCTTCTGCCGTGGGTGAACTTTCCAATGTAGGTGTCGAGAGAAACGAGTTAAGGGCTAGTGACGTTGGTGGAACTGTGATCAACATTCCAACATTCCACCAATGGCTAAGTGTTTTATAATTTAAATAATAAAAATAAAGAAGGCCCGGCCCGGCTCGGCCCGGCCCGACCCGACCAGTCTAGGTCGGTTCAGTTCGGGTTGGCACATTTTTTTTCTCCATTAGGTCGGGGTTGGGGTCGGGTCGAAACCCAGCTAAGAGGCTCGGGTTGCAGGCCTAATAAGAATATTCTCAAACCCAATAACTAAAAATTTTGAGGTGCTCCATCCTCGGCACTAATAAGACTACCCTCAGTGTGTACCTTAATTGGCAGGCCTTGTAGTGAAGGAACAATGAGACCGAATTCTTTAATTGGCTGGCCTTGAGGCTGATCACGTGACCATTCAACGTGTAAATATTTAAAATAAAGTCACATAAAAGCTACGATGGTATTATAATTAAGGCTTGTTTGGACATTTGGAGTATCTCATAAATATGTGAATAATAATGAATTTGTTGAGTTAAGATGTTTTATTGAATTTTAGAAAATATGAGAAAAAAGGTTTAATAAAAATATTATAAATTTAAAAAATTGTTTGAATGTAGTTTTTTAATATGATTTTTGTTTTAAAGTTTAAAAGTTGCATTAATTTCTATGTTTTTTTTTTTGTTGAAAAATGTTTCATTGAACTAATCAAGCTGTTACAATAATTTGCCAACCCATACAATTTGATGTAAGAATTCTGGGCAAGATTCTCACCAATTGAAATGTCATCTACATGCCAAGCATTTCTAGCTAATCTATGAGCTGCTTCATTCCCCATACGTCCAACATGTTGGATTGTACAACATCTGAATCTAGCCATGAGCAATTTGGTTTCCTTTATGATGTTTCCCAGCAGAGACCATGACTCTTCTTCTTCTTGTAGCTGAGTTACCATTAAGAGAATTTCTGCATTTTTGTGTTGAAGTTTGTAAAAATTGTATTAGTTTTTATGTTTGGATAATAATTAGATAATGATCAGGCGAAAAAATTGAAGATTTGAATTTGATAAGTATTTTGTATTTGAGTAATATTTGATAATAAAATTATAAGAAATTTTTAGAATTTTCAGAATTTTGTATCTCATCTTTGTGTCCAAATGTCTTCTTAATTTCTGTGTTAAGTTAAGACCATATAAGTAAGTACTAAATGTAAACCAAAGGAGAGAATCTTATAATAATAGTTTGCATTCCAAGAAATGAATAGAAGAATTGGAATGAAAACAAAACAAAGTGTGTCATATATATGGATCAATGGGATGAGGGAGACACTGCACCAAAGATGCATGCTCACAGCTCCCAAGTTGCTCATGGGTGACCTCAGAAAAGGATATAATTTGCCGATGGAGTAGTGGAATGTTGCATCAGATGATCAGTCTTGTGGTCTTTAAGTCAAACGGGTCGTCTTCTGTGAGCATTAACTATTAAATGTTCAACTTTCAAGGTGATGCAATGGGTGCAGCTTTCAAGTGTGTTCAGGAAAAACACAAGCTAGAGACAATGATGTTCTCCCCCCCTCCCTCCTTTTCTCGGCTCAAAAGGGACCATAAATATAGAGTGAATGGCATGATCAATAAAGGTCATGATGCCCATCTCCCACGACCCATGATGTGTATACATCATACCAAGGGGAAAATGCCATGGTGTATATTATATATATAGTATATAGTCTCGTCTTACGTTGAGTCAATGGATGTGGACAAAATCACATGCACCATATATAGTAATTATTCGTTTGTTTCAAAGGATAAATACGTGAAATTGTTATTTACGTCATATTGTCAAAAACTTAATGCTTATTATATAAGTAATTTTAATAAAATAAAAAATATAAAAAATTCTATGTGCAGTTAAGTAGCATCTAAAATAGAATCCAGAGCAACTCAGAACAAAAAATTGAGTAGCTTCCTTGTACATTCCACTAATATAATTGACTACGTCACTTTTTTTTAATATAAAATAACTGCTTTGGCTAACCATAGTGCGCAAGGGGTGAGTAAAAGTGATTATATATTTAATGATTTGATTAGAGTACTTACAAAAGAATTGAATAATCACTACAATTTTCACAAACTCCCAAACTAAACATAAAATACAATACAAAATTTTCAACTTTTAAAATAAAAATAATATTCAAATAATTTTTTAATTTTATAATATTTTATTTAATTTTGTCTCTCCAATTTATCAAAATCTAATTAAATCTTTTAATTTAAATAATTTTATTACTATTCATTAAATATTTCCAACGGAGCTAAAAGATTTTTACTATAATCGGTTGCCTTGTGATTCAGAGCACTTCTCTTCCCTGCAAAGGTGGCGGAAGTGGAATCAGATTGCAATAGGATTTATTGTTTCCTTTTTCAAAAAAATAAATTTAACAAAATTTTGTATAAATCAATCAAGGCCTCGTTTTCTTTAAGCATTAAAAAAGCATTATTTCATTTGGAAAATCAATGCCGTCTATAAGTGATTTTCAACAAGTTTAGGAATGAATGACTCGTTACCAAGACTTTGAGACCACAAATTTGAAAGAAGTTTCAACCGTCTACTTCACATAAAATATTAAAATATTTTGGGTGAGTTCCATCATCCATCAAATGCCGTGCGTCTAATGGATGGTTTGGATTGAGAAATATCTCATCTCATTTCATCATTATAATTTTTTTAAATTTTTAAATAAAATATAATAAATAATTTTAAATTTTAATAATATTAAAAAATAATATTTTATTTAACTTTAACATTTATCTAAAATTATTCATTTCCCTATCTAAACTACGATAGGGAACTTTAACGTACTTCTAAACTTCTATGTGCTTAGTAAGCTTGGGATCATCGACTATACTGGGCCTTGTAATTAAGATTAGATGGGCCCAATATAACCCCCTGCTTGAATCTCCCACTCCGAGTAAAGAGTCGAAATCCATATCGAATTGGGCTTTATTCCATATCGAGTAAGAAGCTTTTTCACTTACATAGTCCAAGCGAAGCTTCTTGTCCAGGGACCGAAAACTCTAACAGTCTCAACCCCCCCTTCCCCCCAACGCTTTCGATTTATCTGTAGCCAGAGACGGTCCGACCACCGCCGAATACCCCTGCAACTCCTGGTTAGATTCCTCTCTCTCTGTTTTGTGTTTTGTGTTCGAGAACTGAGGCACTCTTCGACCAAAACTTTAAGCATTATTAATCGGATTCCGGGATTTTATAATATAATGTTTATCTTGGCTCTACAATTCTGAATTTCTTATAGTTCCCAGAAAGCTTCGGCCTTGGTTGGTTCAGGAGCTCTGCTTTCTTCTCGTGTTCACCTTTAATTTGGGAAAACCTAATATCTGTGAGTGTGCATAAACTTTTTCTTTAATTGCTTTATATATTCTTTTAAAGAATGAGAACGGGAATGAGGGGTAGAAGTAAATGACTCATTTATATCCCGGGGAGCGGGATAAAATAAAGTTAATAGGTTATATGGAAGTGATTTATTTTATTAGATGATACAAATTATGTCGGATTCTGTGGGGGGAATACCAATTGTTTCAACTACGGAATAGAGCATGTTATGTGATCTTTGAAGAAATCATGGGTGGTGGATTCAACATGCATAATTGGCTAATGTTGCTATTACGCTCATATTGCTAGTTTTTGGTGAGGTAACCACTTAAGCTTTGGCTAGACTTAGGACCATAATGCGCTTCCTTTTAATTTTCATAGGATACTACAAGCTATACATCAAGATTCCATATGGTTTTGTTAAACGGGAGATGCCTAGACCATGTCTCACAATGTTAGGACGGGATTTATATATATATAAATATATATATATATATTATTTTGCGGACTAAACTTCGCACCTTAGCCTACCCTGTCTATCTATTGGCAGTTCACCAATGCATCATTTGGGCATAATCACCGTTTAAGTTCACTTGTGGTAATTCTTAATGTCTTTTGACATGTAAATTACAAGTATAGGCCATTCAGTCCATCTGTAGCTCATATGTTTTATCTAAGTGGGAATTTCCCAGTTATTGGTCTTGGAGTGGTAGCATGTGTCTTTGTAAACAGAAAGTTTTCTTTGTCCTTTTGTGCTCTCCAATTCCTTTTCTTCTCCCCTCTATATTTCTCTCTCCTCTCCCCTCTCCCCTCTCCCTTCTCGTTCCATGGTCATGGATAGCCATGGAGGTAGAGGTTGCCATGCCATGGAGGTTGAGCCAAGCAACCTCCCTGTACATTTCCATGGAGGAAGAGTGGAGAGATTGGGGGGGAATAAATGGGAAGTAATTTCTTTTCCATTTAAAAGTGTATAGAATATCTAATTGGGAGCCTTGGATTGGAATGGACCATATACTTGGGTCCTAATGCTAAAAAACTTTTGGTGTCTTAAAATCCAACTGACCCAAAACATGGGGGTTGCAGGTCTTCTTTTCCCCTTTTTTACAACTTCAGGTTTGATGGTAGCTGGAGCTCTCATCTCTCTGTATTTACCTAACTACTGGCAATTTACTGTTGTTGGCTTGTACAAAGAAACCCGTTTTATTTGACCAATGACGATATTGATCAAAATGTAAATTGAGTGTAGGAAGTCAGCAATCCAGTCCTTCCTTTGCTGATTTTCATTCTCTCATTGTCCAGCCTTTTTCTTTCCCTAGTAGTAAGAGCCTTTTTTAAAAAGTAACCCACTCAGTGTGAAGCCAATCACCTGTGGGCCGACTGGCATCTACCGTGGTCCTTAGGGATAATGGGACTCTAAGCTGGTGGGTTCGAATCCCCTCCCTTCCTGGGCTCTAATGCCCCTCTAGATTGCCTAACAAAAAAACCCACTCATTGTGAAGCTTGTTTTGCATTTTGGGTGCTAGACCCTGCCTTTTAAGCAGTCATTTGTAATCTATTTGGTAGAACGGGCATTGCTTGGGATATGCCTAAGTGAGCGGTGGATCTTTTAGCTTGTTGGCAAGGTTTTAAGGGGAATAATCACATTGTTTCTATTTGGAGGATGATCCCTTTATGTTTGTTGTGGTGTTTATGGTTGGAAAGAAATGGGTGGTGCTTTGAAGATAGAGAATGTTTGATGGGAGAACTTAAGAGAGTTTTTCTTTGTTACTTTGTGTATTTGGGAGAAGGCTCTTGTATTGAATGGAGACAATTTTCATGATTTGCTTTTAGCCTATTCTAGTTCCTAGCTTGTATTTAGGTGTTTTCTCTTGTATACTTCTTATGTACTTTGGCTATGCCTATTTACTAGTCAATAAAATTTCTTATTACTTATAAAAAAACAATTGTAATCTTTTTACCGATACGAGCTAGATACCTAATGACATAACTCATTGCTGACACCCAAAGATAAAAAGAAAGTCTGCATTATATGTTTCTAATCCAACACAATCACTTCCGATGATGTTTTCAGGCATTTTGTGTGGGAGTTCCTTTGCCATGGGTGATTTTTCAATTCAGATTAGCAGCAACCTCCTTAATCAGCTTGCTGATGACACTGAAAAGCCAAAGAAAACAAAAAAAAATAAACCTAATGTACCACGAGGGCCTAAGCCCCAAACTACTGATGATTCCGAAAAATTCAAAGGGGCTGCTGCTACAGGATGGCCACTGCAGCCTCCATTATTCCTACCAGTAAACCCTCCTGCACAATCAGCCTACACAGAGTTGGATGCAATTCGATCCATCCTTCAGGATAGTGAGAGGGTTATTGGGAGGTTGCAGAAGCAGGAGGATAGTTTGGCACAAGAAGTAACACAAAGAGCTAAGGATCTTCGAGATAAGGAGTTCAAGCTTCCATATCAGAAGCCTATGCCCTGTTTGGCTGAGAACGATGCTTGGTTGGCATGCTACAAGGAGCATCCCAAGGACTTACTTAAATGTGCCCCTCTGGTTAGAAACTTTGAAAGCTGTATTCGCAGAGCTAGGCAGCAATTGAGTCCAGCAGAGTAGTGTTTCCCAGAGAAAACGTTTGTGGTGACATACATGAGTGCAAGCTAATATCCAGTATGAGTGACACCTAGATTTTTTCAAGAAGAAATAAATAAAACCCTCCTTGATGTCTCATTTGTTGGCATGCTTGCTGTCTTTTTAAAGTGTTATTCACATTTATTTTGTTGAATATTGCTCTTTCCGGCTCAAAATGTGTTAATTTTGTCAGCTCTTACTCTCCACGTCTACCAAAGTGTTCATAAATGTAATGTGATATGTTCACTGGAGTTTCACCTTGTGACCACCATTTCCTCTGCTCTAGGCAATCTGAAAGTTGTGTCTTCGTTAGAAGGCTATCTATTTTAAGCCAAGCCCTCGATATCACTGTGCTATCAATTCTAATCAGCAACTGTTTATTTTATCATATGCTTTAATTTTCTGATCGGTTTACTTCAAATTTTTAATGATATATGCAGTTATTTACGCATGCCATTATCTTGATTGAAACATTTCTGGAGCTACTGTTCGAAGATCATGTACCTAGTTATAGAATGCTCGTCCAACGTTTCATGCAAATTAATTAATTTCTAACTTTTTGTATTCATCATCTGTGAATGAGAAGTGTGTGGCATGTTGCAATGCTGTTGATTTGCTTGTGATTTACTATTATGTAGTTAGTATGTTTCTTTTTATTGTGATTGGTTTTCTTGTGATTCAGACCCTCTGTTGACCCCCCCCCCCCCAAAAAAAAAATTCAGACCCATCTGTCGAATCTTTATTGCTAAATCCTTTTATCTTTCTATTGCTAAAATTGGGACTTAGAAAGACGTGGAGCGAATATTGGAGGAGATCATATTGTTCTTTATTAAAATTTTGTTCTTACGGCGAATGTAGTATATTCTAATGGTCTATATCTTTATGATTTTCTTATTTTTATTTCTTCTCCTTAACTAGGTGTAAACTCTTATATATATTATGTGTACTTGAATTATGCCTATTCTCGCTAATAAAATTTGTTACTTATCACAAAAAATAACTATTTAGTTATGATTATTTGAGGCTACACTTAGAAAAAATTTGTAGATACATATTGGGTGAGACTATCATATGGTTCTTCATACTAGCAATTAATTTATTATTTAGATGTAAAAAAAATTACAATCTAATATTATTTCTTTGTGAGGTTGAATCTGAGTGGTTTTTTTTTTTTTTAAAAAAAAATGAAACTCAATAATGGTTGAAATAAAGCATGAAAGCTATATGTGGGAAGGAACAGATGATAAAAAAACACCACCACGTCCACCGCTACTATAGTTCTCGTAGTCAGAACACAATCCCACGCGCGGATCGGGTCACGTGAAGGAGTACAAGATTTTCACGCCTTCTCCTCGGAAGAGAGGTGGCGAGGACCGCTAATTTATCGCCGTGGTTTTCCATTTCCTCGGTTCCTCCCTTCCCTCCAAATCGCCGATACCAATTGTCCCCAGATTCCGACAATCCCCACTCTTTCCTCTCTCCAACCTCGGCTCCCGACAAGATCAAATTCTGCCTCAGGTCCCGCTCAACCAGGTGCTCTCTCTCTCTCTCCCTCTCTCTCTAATCGTTTCAAGCAAAGATATACTGGTATTTTAGATAAGATTATATTTCAAATTTTTCTAGAATTATGATAATATCCAATTGCTCATTTATTTCCTGTTAATGAGTGGCTTGTTATGATGGGTGGTGAGTTTTAGTTCTGGAAGCTATATGAGTGGTATTATACTTGAAATGCTCGCTAACATGGCATTCAAGTACCCATAATGCATATATATTTTTTTAAATATATATCTTTTTTATTAACCAACATGGTGGTAACTTGGAGTTCAGAGTTGGGATTCTTATGGCATATGGGTAAGATCATATACGAAGGAACTGAGAATGAGAAAATAGAGAAGAAGAAAACCAAACCAAGAGAAACATAACAAGAAATCCAATTTAAGGATTGGATCACTTACTAGCATAGACCATTTGTTATGGTAAGATGTACAGAGCATAAAATACGTGAGTCCTGGATTGTTGGACCAATGCGTGATGGGATACTCCAGCATCTGCTAAAACCTATGGAGTTACAGAAGTAGGGAGAAGTTACATTTCTGGACGTTTGTTATGCCACTTAAACTTAGTCCATATGATTAGAAGGAAAAATAAATTTGAGAAAGAACGATGCTGTTTATATATTTAAGAGATGCATTCACGTCTTATTAAAGGAAACTTCTTGGTGTAAAGAGTTTACAGATTGTATTAGCATGCAGGCTTCCGAGTTTAAGCACTTTGTTCTGACGTAATTGTTGTGATGAAGCATTGGAGTTAAGTAAGCCCAGTCACTAAGATGTATTTAGTCAGATACTGGAATATAACTTGATCTGTATCAAAGTATTTCTATAATGCTGTATGTGGGCTGTTTCAATGTGCTGTATGCAATCTTCTTAATTCCAATTGAAAATTTAGACTTTTTCCATGAAAAATGATATCAAAGTTTTGGGCACTTCATGGAAATGTCTCCTCATGTTGCTTGACAAAGGGCAAAGACATTTGGGGTAGGTTTAGGGTTTTCACTTTTGATTATTATTATATGGTTCAGATGAAGCAAAAGCAACACGTGTCCCAGGAATTATGATAATTGAAAGAGAACAGGGTTGGCTGAGCTAAAGAAATCTTAAGATAAGAAATGCTTCCACATGATGGGTTGGGAACATTCCGTTAGTTGAATTAGCCTGTGTTTCATTAGCTGATGATGCAATGGATCAACCTTGAACTTGTTTTCTGCTAATGGAAGGCTTATGATGATTACAAAAAAGTAAAAACAGAAAGAAATGCTCACTGGGCTTAATATATGCTTGTATGATCAGAAGAGTTAATTTCTTTCTCATGGATCAGTCCTGCATGAATCTGCAACTAAATATAATGATCATCGTACTTTGAAACAAGTTTGCTGACCTACTTGCAAGTTATAGCATCATTCATCCTTGGAATACTTTTAATATGCCTTAATCAAGCTTTTTATATGCCTTAATCAGACTGGGGGATTTTCTCCTTGAATTACTTGAGGTGCACTTGCGGGAAACTCTTTGACGAGAGCCTGTGCATCCTTGAGATTAGTCGGGACCTTGTTCTCGGACACCCAGTGCCAATAAAAAAAATCATGCTTTTTAATAGTTGTTGTCCTTTTTAAAAAAAAAGACTTAATAAACTTATATAAAAACTAAGTGTTACGTCCATAAAGAGATCTCATAAAAGTAAACTCATAAACTGATGTTAATGTAGTACGGTAGATTATAAAGTTCTTTTTCCTGTGAAATAAATCTGACGTATCTCATCAAACCCGTTAGTTTGTGAGTGTACTTTGATGAAATCCCATTGTGGATGAAGCATTTCTCACAAAAAAATTGTTGTTGTAGGAAGCTAATGCAACCTCTTGATCTTGTATTGCATATTTATCTTATGCATGTCATTTGCCAACAAATCTTATTTGTTATTGCAAACAACATTGGTCTTATGAGCAATGTGGCCTAGCTTGAAACAACGTTGTAAGCAACAGTGAGTTTACAGATTGTATTAGCATGCAGCCCATGTTTGTGTTTGTGTCTCTTTTGTTCACTTGCAATATAGAAATTTTTTTACTGAATTTCTTACTTTTTAAAGATAATGGTTCGAGGAAGAGATGCCTGTTGGGAGCACTGTGTCCTTGTTGATGCAACTAGACAGAAGGTTAGGTGTAATTATTGTCAACGGGAATTCAGTGGAGGGGTATACAGGATGAAATTTCACTTGGCTCAAATAAAAAACAAAGATATAGTGCCCTGTTCTGAAGTCCCAGCTGATGTGCGAGACCATATCCAAAGTATACTAAGCACTCCCAAGAAACAGAAAACTCCCAAAAAAACAAAGGTGGATCGTGCAGCAGCAGCCAATGGTCAACAAAATAATTCTTCTGCTAGTGGTGGCTTCCATCCTAACCATGAATCTAGCGGACAGAATGGAAGCTCCTGTCCATCTTTGTTATTCCCACGCCCTTCACCAAGGGGACAGCCAGCAGTAGATGATGCTCAGAAGCAAAAACAGGATGACGCTGATAAAAAGGTTGCTGTTTTTTTCTTCCACAATTCTATTCCTTTCAGTGCTGCTAAATCCATTTATTATCAGGAAATGGTAAATGCTATTGGGGAGTGTGGGGTTGGCTACAAAGCCCCAAGTTCTGAAAAACTGACATCTACTCTTTTGGAGAAAGTGAAAGGTGATATACATGAACGTTACAAGAAATATAGAGATGAATGGAAAGAAACAGGCTGCACAATCTTGTGTGATAGCTGGTCTGATGGAAGGACAAAATCAATTGCAGTGTTTTCAATTACATGCCCAAAGGGGGCTCTATTTTTGAAGTCTGTTGATGTATCAGGTCATGAAGATGATGCTGCTTACTTGTTTGAGCTGCTCGAGTCCGTGGTTTTGGAAATTGGTGTAGAAAATGTTATTCAAGTTATAACCGATGCCACAACCAGTTATGTTTATGCAGGAAGACTTCTTATGTCCAAGTACAATTCATTGTTTTGGTCTCCTTGTGCTTCCTATTGTGTAGATAAGATGCTAGAAGATATTGGTAAACAAGAGTGGGTGGCTACAGTATTGGAGGAGGCAAAGAGCATCACAAGGTATATTTATAGTAATGCATGGACTTTGAATATGATGAGAAAATTCACCTGCGGAAGGGAGTTGATCAGGCCAAGAATGACTAGATTTGTGACTAATTTTCTCTCCTTGATGTCCATTGTGATCCAGGAGGACAATTTGAAGCACATGTTTTCTCATACCGATTGGTTGTCCTCCATATATAGTAAAGGTCCCGATGCACAAGCCATGAAGTCCTTGTTGAATTTAGATAGATTTTGGAAGTATGCACATGAAGCTGTAAGTGTTTCTGAACCACTAGTTAAAATCTTACGGATTGTTGAAGGGGACATGCCGGCTATGGGGTATATATACGAAGGGTTAGAGAGGGTGAAGGTTACAATCAAGACATATTATAAGGGTTGTGAAGAGAATTACATGCCAATTTGGGATATGATTGATCGAAGATGGAATATGCAGCTTCATTCATCCTTACATGCTGCAGCAGCGTTCCTTAATCCTTCTATTTTCTACAATCCAAACTTTAAGATTGATCTGCGGATGAGGAATGGGTTTCAAGAGGCTATGTTAAAGATGGCTACAACGGATACAGATAAAATGGAAATCACTAAAGAACATCCTATGTACATCAATGCGCAGGGTGCTCTTGGGACTGATTTTGCAATCATGGGAAGGATACTGAACGCCCCAGGTACGTGTAAGCAGCAGTTACTGTTAAAAATCTCATCTTATAAGATATTAATTGCTCTCCCACTTCTCTCTGGGTTTTCCCCTGTCACTGTTTGTGTGTGAGTGTGTGTGTGTGTTTTAACAAAATTACATGTGTATCTAACTCGCCATCCTGGATTCTTAGGTGATTGGTGGGCAGGATATGGTTATGAGATCCCCACACTCCAGAGATCTGCAATACGGATACTGAGCCAACCTTGCAGTTCCCATTGGTGTAGATGGAACTGGAGCACTTTTGAGAGCATGCATACCAAGAAACGGAGCAGAGTGGAGCTGGAAAAATTCAATGATATAGTTTTTGTGCACTGCAATCTTTGGTTACAAGCCATTTGTCGAAGTAGAGATGGAAAATGTAAACCCATTATCTTTGATGAAATAGATGTTAGTTCTGAGTGGCCCACTGAGTCGGAACCTTCAGCTCCATTTTTGGATGATTCATGGCTGGAAATACCCCTTGAATGCAGGGGTAGCCCCGGAGCTTGTTTATAAAGATAAAATAGAGAACATCTATTGAATGACCAGTAAAGTCAAGTGTATATAAAAGTCGTGCTTGATAGTTAAATGAGTACTGAAATATGATTAGTTCATAAGTTGATAATTGTAATGCTCCCTCTTTCGTCCACATAACGTACAATGAATAGAAAATTCAACCCCAGTTCTCTCACATCTAAACGGTTTTTAACTTTTCCAAATGACAAATTTGTAATACGAGTCTGATCTTCTGCAATGGAACATTAACTTTTCAAATCCTGATAAGAGTCGAGAGCTTCTTGTGGATGGTTGGTTTTATTGACTTTAATTTACATGCATGCTTTGCATCCAGGGATTAGTAGGGACGTAGCTCGCCGACACCCGGTGACAATAAAAAGACATTTACATAAGAAACTTAAATGATACTCGTAATCCGAAGATTCGCTTTCCGGCCTGTTGTAGCTGGTTCAATGAATCATATAAATCCTCGTCGACTTTATCCTGTGTGGTTCTACACCACTTGTACTATATCTTATATGGTGGTTAGCTGCCCATTCATTAAGTTAATCCTATCTCTCCTCCTTTAAAAAAAAAAATCCTCTCTCTCTGAGGATACATCTCCCCTACATCACCATGATGACAGTCATCTCAGCTTTCCTCCAGAGTATTATCAATGGAGACGATCCACTCTCACGCTTGCTATTCACCCTCTTTGTTATCTTTATGCTCTCTTGGTATGTATGGATTTACTCCAAAAGTAATAAGGTCACCCCACCGTTGCCGCCGGGACCCCGTGGCCTCCCCTTGGTCGGAAACCTTCTCTCCCTCGACCCGGAACTGCACTCATACTTCGCCGGCCTTGCCCAGAAACACGGACCCATACTCAAGCTCCGGCTCGGCAACAAGCTCGGCATCCTGGTGACCTCCCCTTCCCTTGCTCGCGAAGTGCTCAAGGACCACGACGTTAACTTCGCAAACCGTGACGTGCCCGCCGCGGCCCGGACCTTAGCCTATGGTGGGTCCGATATAGTGTGGACCCCGTACGGGCCGGAGTGGCGGATGCTCAGAAAGGTCTGTGTGCTCAAGATGCTCAGCAACGCAACCTTGGACTCCGTCTACACGCTCCGCCGCAAACAGGTCCGAGAAACCGTCGCGTACTTCTACAGTAGGGTCGGTTCTCCCGTGAACATCGGGGAGCAGATGTTCTTGACGGTGCTCAAAGTAATCACCAACATGCTGTGGGGTGGAACGGTGGAAGGTGGAAAGAGTGCAAGCCCAGGGTCGGAGTTCAGGGAGGTGGTGAACGAGATGACGCAGTATTTGGGGAAGCCTAACATCTCGGATTTTTATCCTAGTTTGGCTCGGTTCGATTTGCAAGGCATAGTGGGGAAGATGGCAGGGTTGGCCCGACGGTTTGATCGGATCTTTGATGTCATGATAGATCAAAGACTGAAGATCAATAAAGAAGACGGGAGCAGATCAGCAGCTGAGGATATTTTTTCCGGCGAAGAGAGTGAAGATTTCCTGCAGTTTTTATTGAAATTGAAGGATGAAGGAGATTCCAAGACACCTCTCACCATGCTCCACCTCAAGGCATTGCTCATGGTATGTCTTCTTTCTTTTATTTTACTTTCCTTCATTAATTATTATTTTTAATTATGACCATGGGTGCTTGGAACATGGTGAGAAGTGTACTGGAATCTCCTTCATAATATTTATTATTCTCAAACACTCGATTTAAATAAACGGATATGTTTTATTCAAAATAATAATAATAATAATAATAATAATAAACGGATATGTCCTTCCTAGGAATCTAGGATATTCTAAAATTACATATTTATTTACAAAAATAAGAATATATTATTTTAGAACATATTATATTAATTTTAGATAAAAGGAAAGATTAAAAAAACAATGCTTTGGAATTTGGATATCTTAATTTGATTTATCGAAACCGAGTTTCTAATTTTAGATATTTGAAATCCGAATTGTTATTCTTTTGAAATCCGACTTTCCAATCCAGTACTTCTTTTTATTATTATTATTATTATTATTATTATTATAACAAAAGCCAATCACGTTAATACAGCTTAAAGAAAAGATATTTGTAATTGGGTAATTATTATATAATAATTTTAAAATAAATAAATAAAATATAAAATTTAGATAAAAGAAATTATTTTTTTAATAATAAACTCTACGATTATATGAAAAATTACTCTAAAATAATATAATGATTATCCAAGTCAGTTGCAACACTTTTTATAATTTAAATCTGATTTAAACACTGAGTTAAGTTAAGTTGAGTTGAAATAAGATGAGATTAGATTAAAATTAAAAAGTTAAATAAAATATTATAAAATATAATTTTTTGAATATTATATTTTATTTAAAAATTTAAAATTTTTTAATTATTTATTATATTTTATTTAAATATTTAAAAAAATTATAATAATAAGATTGAATGAAATGAAATTATTTTGCTGAATAAACCAGGCCTTAAGCTTTTAGTAATGATATTTTCTCAATTTTATTTTAATTTTTTATTCGGCCACTAGCGCCAAAAACAATTATTGCTCTTCGGCACTTCCTTGGTTGCCTGTTTGCCGCATTATAAGTGGGGTGCGTATTTTAAAAGCTGCATAGACATCGTCAAAGACGAAAGATATTATAATAATAACTCGTAGTTCACACTTCACAATGCATTTGCCTCAACTCTATCGTCACTCTTATCTCATTCCTATTTTTCTCTGATGTTTTGATTAGGTGATGTGAGACAATGACATCCTTTATATAATATTTAAAGGGTTGATGATGATTTAATAAGCTAATCTTCACATGATATACATATTGGATTTATTAATAGATGCTTCAGCATGTGAGGTGAAATTACTGTACAATATTTTGTTAATTTATTAGTTAATTAATTGGCTATATTATTTGAAAGGGACGCATGCATCCACATGCATAACCTAGAGTACTGTGCTGTGCACACGCAGGATATGGTGGTGGGTGGGACAGATACATCCTCCAACACGATCGAGTTTGCCATGGCTGAAATTATGAGCAAACCAGAAGTGATGAACAAAGCTCAGCAAGAATTAGAGGATGTGGTTGGCAAAAAAAACATTGTCGAAGAGTCTCACATCCACAAATTAACCTACTTGCAAGCTGTGATGAAAGAAACGCTGAGGTTGCACCCTGTGCTGCCGCTCCTAGTCCCTCATTGCCCCAGTGAGACGTGCATCGTGGGAGGCTACACCATTCCAAAAGGCTCTCGGGTGTTCGTGAATGTGTGGGCAATTCAGAGGGACCCTGCCATCTGGGAAAATCCATTAGAATTCGATCCTCAGAGGTTCTTCAATAATAGTAAATGGGATTATACTGGAAGTGACTTCAACTATTTCCCATTTGGGTCTGGGCGAAGAATCTGTGCTGGCACAGCAATGGCTGAGAGGATGGTGATGTATTCACTTGCTACTCTTTTGCATTCTTTTGATTGGAAACTGCCTCCTGGAGATCAGAAGCTGGACCTTTCCGAAAAGTGTGGGATCGTTCTAAAAAAGAAGAACCCTCTTGTTGCAATTCCTACCCCAAGGTTACCTGATCCATCTCTCTATACCTAAGTTCACGGGGCCGTGAGATTGTAATAATGTGTTTTATGTCTCAGTTTTTTGCTCCATTTAATTGGCTTCGAGTCTTTGAAGTTGCTCAAATGATTCTGTACGCAAGAAGCTAAATAATCCAACCTTGATTAGAAGTTCTTATATATATACACCCTTAGAAGAAATGAGGTTGAGATACAAGTAGTACTAGCTACTAGATACATGTTTATTGAAAGATATATAATGGAACGACAACAATTATATATATTATAGGGGAAATTGCATGCGTCTTTGATCATGTAGATAAGATTTTAATTTATAACACGAATGTAATTATGATTGCAAGGTATAATTTTAAAGGTTAATTCTGAATTAATGATGTAAATTAAAAACATAAGTAGTTTAAGATGTTGGTTATATATATGGTACTGTTCATTTGGTTCCGGCCTAGGTTAATTTCAAAATAATATAATATGTTGTGAATTGCATTGTGTGTTTCATCATGTAAAATGCATGCAACACACAATGCAATTCATTACATATTATAATATTATTTGATATTTATATATTATATTACAAAACACAAAATTAGTAGTATAGTCTTCCATCAGTAATTTAATTTCACACCAAATAGCAACTTCAAGATTAGAGATAAGAGAGACTTACTACCAAATAGTCTATTGTTGATTCCTGATCTCGAGTAGTGTAGGAGATACCTAGCTCATATGGTCATCATGGATAAGCTACATTTTCAGTTTGTGGAGGGGAAAGGGTTCCAAGCATATTCTTAGTACTTGGAGCCTAGGTTTAATTTTTCCTTCTAGCCACACAATGGCAAAGGATATAAAAAAACATTAGATGTCAGAAAAAGAGTTGTTGAGTGGCCAATTGGAGGGTCAAATAGTTTTCCTTACAATCGATACTTAGACATCCATCCAAAATTTTAATTATATGTTCTTTACTGCACATTTTGTTGATTGTGATTGGACATTAGACAAAAAAATTTTAAATTTTCATCAAATTTCTAATCATAAGGGTGAGACGGTTGGGAAGATCTTTGAGGCCGCAATAAAGGAGTGGAGATTGGCCAAGTTTTTACAGTTGTAGTTGATAATATCTCGTATAACGATGTTGTATTGAGACATCTTAAGACCCATCTTAGAGAGGCAAATAAGACAAACTTGGATAGTGAGTGTTTGCATGTGAGATGTATTGTACATATTCTACTTCTAATTGTAATTGATGGTTTGAAAAATCTTGATGACTCGATTGCTCGGGTTAGAACTGCTATGAGATTTGTGAGATCTTCTTATGTTAGATTGGAGAAATTCAACGCTGCTGTAAGGTTTGCAGGAATAATATCCAAGAAGGGTCCCTGTACTGATGTTCCTACAAGATGGAGCTCAACATTTTTTATGTTAAAAGCGGTCAAAGAATATAAGTAAGCCTTTGCATTATTGGATGAGGAAGACATTCAACATGTAAGATATTTTGATACGCACAGGGGATTGGGGAAGCCTATTGATAATGATTGGGATGTTGTTGCTACTTTTGTTGATTTTTTTAGACTTTTCTACGAGGTTACAAAAAGGCTATCTGGTTCTTTGTACCCTACATCTCCTCATTTCTGTCAGTAAATATATAGGATAAAAGAAGAATTGGATGATATGTGCATGAGTGACCATATTAGGATGTAGGAGATGACATTGATAATGAGGGTGAAGTATGACAAGTATTAGAGATATTTCAATAGGGCTAATATTTTGTTATATGTGGTTGTTGCTCTTGAGCCACAATTTAAGATTGATGGCATGGTATATGGATTGAGAATTGCGCACGGGAATGTATGGGTGGAACTTATTGCGACAAGAGTTAGGGAAACCCTTACTAGATTGTTTGATGAGTTTACCCGTTACCGTGTTCAGGGGTAGTAATATTTCAGCACCTACACCTACCCTTTACCTACGTTAGAAGTCAGGGTTGGGAAAATGCATAGCTTGGATTGGGGTGAGAGGTTGGATCATAACAACATAGTCCAGTATTCTACAGAGGCTCAGTCGGAGGTATACAGATACTTAGTAATGGATCTTCAACCATTTGCACAAAACTTTGATATATTTGCTTGGTAGAAGACCAATGCCATGAAGTATCTTGTCCTTGGAGAGGTAACTTGTAGTATTTTGGCCATCCTTATTAATACCGTAGCCTCAGAGTCGGCATTTAACACCAAAGGGCACATATTAGATTCATCTCGAAGTTAATTGTCTGCTACCACTTTGGAGGCATTGATTTGCGCATAAAATTGGATCATGGGAATCCCAATTCATGATCCGGATGATCTTAACCTTTGAAGAAGCTGACAAGGACGAGGGTGGTGATCAGTCTAGATCTGGCAACCGTGGATTTCATTTTATTATTTTAATTTATTTATATTCATTTAATTGGTATTAATTTCAAATTTAATTATTGTAATGATACATGAGACAACGTCTATGACTACCTCCACTGCCATATAACTTCATATGTATTGGAGTCACTATTGCTATTTGCCATAGGTTTGTAATTTGTACAATTTTTCCCTTACTTGTTTTTTGTATTTATATAATTTTTTGTATCTAATTATTTTGCTTGTATTTTTTTTTAGCATTTATAATCTCAATGTCAAATGCTTATCCTAATCTAAAGGGACCCAGTGATCTATTCTCATCTTGATCCCAATGACCCAATCTCATCTTGGTTAATACTTTTAATGTTTCTAATTTTTACATTTCTAATATATGTTTTTATTTTTAATTTTTGTTCCTTGTTTATAATTCTAATTTGTTTTCTTTTTAAATTATTAATGTTTCAGGTTTTATGATCTTGATTATCACAATCTCACAGCAGTGAGCACAGTTCACTGACTTTTCCACCACCATAGCTACCCCAAATTCCGATGAAATTTTATTCTTTTGTTAATTCACTTAATCAGTCGATTGTAATGTAGTTACAATAGTACAATTTGTAATATTTTTAGATCAATTTCTAATTTGTAATAGTTTTCTCTTAAATTGTATCATTATAATAGCTTAGTTATGATTATTAGTTAATATTTTCAACTTAGTAGTATATAATTTCTATTATTATAAATTATTTTTTGTTATTTTTAATTTAATACTTTTTTAGTTAATTTTTGGGCCCAAAATGGCCCAGAAATAAGTTCTGGGCCAGTTTTGGCCAACTACATTAGTTTCTGGGCCAATGGCCCATTTATGCAGGCAGGGCGTGGATGGCTGGGATGTCTGCTCCCACACTCCAATACCCAGACTGGGTAACCTGCTCCCGGATTGCAAGGGTAGGGGTGGTGAGGGGGCTATTCAGCACCGTAAGGTGTGGGTAGCACCCCTAGTGTGGATGAAGATACAAAACTAGAAAAATAACTCTCTCAAAAGTTGGTAAGGAAGTGCTTATAAAGGCAGTTCTCCAAGCTATCTCTACATATACAATAAGTGTATTTAAGTTGTCAAAGAAGCTGTGTAGAGAGACTGAGTTAATAATATCATGATTGTCAATGATATCAGGATTTTGATGGAGTCACAATAAAAAGATAAGGGGATTAATTGGAGGAGGTGGGATAGCTTGGGGATCGCAAAGGCCAAGGGTGGCATGGGGTTTAGAGAACTGGAATGCTTCAATAAAGCCATAATGGCTAAGTAAGGGTGGCGAATTTTAAAAGAGCCTCAATCACTAGCAGCCAGAGTCTTCAAGGAAAAATATTGTAAAAATTCTCAAATTTTGGAGGCCACACTTGGGAAATCTCCTTCTCTAATTTGGAGAAGCATTTGGTCAGCATTGAATGTATTGAGGGATGGTTTATTGTGGAGAGTTGGGAATGTGAAGACTAAAAGTATCTAGGGTAAAAAATGGTTGCCAATACCTACCACTAATTGTGCTCAGTATCCAATCAGAATTCTCAATGCTGAATCAAAAGTTAGCGAGCTTATTGATTAGAAGGGCAGGAAATGGACCTATCAAAAAATGAAGGGCAGGAAATGGAAGGAAGAGTTATTAAAAGAAGTCTTTAATGAGGATGTGGCCAAGATTATCTGTATCATTCTTGTTAGTCGTGTTGGAGCTGCAAATAAACAAATTTGGGATCTATCAAAGAAAAGTAGATTCTCTGTTAAAAGTTTCTACTATGTGGATCAACAAAGAAAAAAGGCAAGTGAGGGTGGAACTTCCAATAAAGGGGAGGATGCTGAGTTGTGAAAGAAGATGTGGAACCTTGATGTACCTAAAGGTGTCAAATTGTGTTAACAAGTCGTGTTCGTATCGTGTCAAGGCATGTACATTATAGTTAATGAGTCAACCTGAATATGACCCGTTAAGGGTTTCGTGTCAAAATCCAAAACCCTAACACGATTCATTAAGATAACAGGTTGACACGATATGGCCCGTTAGTGAATCCTACGAAAAAGTTAACACGACACGATACAACCCGTTTTGACCTGTTTTAACCCGTTTATATTAATGGACATGAACAAGACCCGTTAACTCGTTTGACCTGATTAATTTTATATAAATATTAAAATCACAATGTCTATAAAAAATATAAAACTAACTACAATTACAAAATTACAATCCAAAAATAAATATACCGAAATTAAAATGAAATTCCCAACAATACCAGATATGATAAACAATAAAACAAAGTAACAAACTCACAAATCCATGCATACTGCATAGTGCATTGTAAATATTAATATTACAATTTCAAATATGATGATACACATATAAATCTAAACAAATTATGAACCCACAGAAGATGGTGTAGCATCCTCGTTGCTCTTGTTGATGTTCAACTCCATTATATCTTCAGTTAACTCGTCTAAATTCATTTCTTGTGCTTCTATAACCAAATTATTCATAATTTCACTATCCCAGAATCAAATCCTTTTGTTTATCCAAAGTTCTCATTGTTTACAAATAGCATTGCAATGTGTGTAAGGTTATAAACCAATCACAAAAGCTTTTTGTTCTGTCTTTTTTATGTTTTTAGATAGAAGGGCATAAGTGTAATTTTTATTTTCTTAACGGGTCATAATGTGTTGACCCATTAGTGACCCGTTAAGCAATCGTGTTTTAATGGGTCATCCCGTTTTGACCCGAACCCGATAAGGCTAAACTCAAACCCGCTTTTATCGTATCGTGTTCATGTTGGATTAACGGGTCGTGTCACATATTGTCACCCATAGATGTACCTGGTGTTCTTAAGCACTTCTTATATAAATATAGCAACAACATCCTACCTACAAGGCTGAATTTATGGAAAAGAAAGATTATAAAGGATCCAAAATGCCCCATATGTCAAACTGAAGAGGAATCTGGAATCATACAATGTGGAGCTGCCCGGCTGCCTCTAATGTGTGGGTAGAAAAAGATAGTGGTATTAACAAGTGGAAGACCAATGGTAGAGATTTTGTACAGCTTGATAGATATGTATAGAAAGCTATCGAAATAAAAATTAGAAGTGGTGGTGGTTATAATGAAGAATATATGGTCTAGAAGAAATAAATATATTTTTGAACACAAATTTACCTACCCTGGTAAGATTGAACATATAGCAGTTGTAGGGCTTGAAGAGTTTCATGAGACAAATATGGAAAGGGGGGAAAGGAAAAACAAGAAGAGGGTATTGGGAGAAGAGCGTGTTGGAAAAATTCGGAAGGCAACAGTTACAAAGTTAATTTTGATGTAGATCTAGACTTAAAACAACAAAGAATGGGGATGGAAATTGTGATTAGGGACCGATGGAGACATCTTAGCTTTGATGTGTGTTTTAAGGAACTATGAAAACTCCCCTTTCATGGCAGAATGTAATGCTCTATGGAGGGCTACGGAATTGTATACTGAATTTGGATTTCGAGATGTTATTTTTGAGGGGATGCAAAGGAGGTAATTGTGCTTGTCAAGTCTAAAGAGGAAGATGAATCATGGAAGGGGCAGATCATTGAGGATAGCAAGCAAAGTTTTTGATCCAGTGAGCTGTGGACAATTGCTTTCATACACAGAAGGAAATGAGATAGCACACCAGCTTGCAAAGATGGCTCTGTAGATGGAAGGGGAATTATGCTAGATGGAGAATTGCCCGAAAAATATATATCATTTGATTGTAAAGGATAAAGCTTGTTAATGAAATAAATACAATTTCGATTTTTTTCAAAAGGTAAAAACTTGTTAATTTATTAATTTGTATGCAAAAATTGTCATTACGAAACGTTTTTTGTATGATATATAGGTTCCATGCTATACTTTATGTATGATTTTTTTCTCGTAGGAGATAATTACCATTAATTTGTTCGTGAAATCAATAAATTATTGAACATTAAAACTATACAAACGATTGACTTTAATTGAAACTTAGACCAAAAGTTAAAACATGGAAATGACCAAGTTTAGAAACCAATGTAGCAAATTTGAAGGGCCCGGCCCAAAAAGAAACATCCCGAGTTTTGCTCATACTTCGGGCTGGTCTAATTAGTTTAATAAATTATTGGGCCTGTACTTTTACTCTTATAACTCTACATTCCGCAAGGTTTTTTTTAGGATCGGTGGATATAGCACAGCAGCATAATAAAAGAAACCTCAAGAGAGAAAAACAATTTGTTCATTTGTTTGGATCTCTCGAATTTTTAATACATTTCAATATCCAAAAACAATATAATGAATCAAATTTTATTAATTGGTTTTCTCCCAAAAGAGTTAAACTAGGGATAAGCCACTGTAGCGATGCACACAGCACACACCTTTACGTGGCTTTTTTTTCAACAAAACGTGCGTTTTAATTCAAACAAAGACCGGTGTATATTTTTCTTTCCCATTCGAAATTTGTCCTGCGAAAGTTCAAAACCCCCTCCTCCCTCGATAGTAACCTGTGTCATGTAACCTTCCTCTGCCCAGCGCCACCTAGTGATGTCGTCTCTCTGTTCAGCGCCACCGAGAGATGCTCCTCATTCTGCCTAGCGCCAACACTCCCCGCGGGCTCATTGAAAGGAGCAAACCAGATTTGAATCCCGCAAGACCCCCTCCTCCCTCGCCAAGCAACCTGCGTCGCTCTCCTTCCTCTCCCATTCAAAATCTGCGGTTTCTTGGGTTTTTTCTCCCCATTCAAAATCTGTAGTTTCTTAGGTTTCATCTCTTCAGCAGCTCCCTAGGTTTCATTCCCCATTCAAAATCTGCTATACGACCTCCTCACCAACTTCTTCCGTACGACTTTGTCGCACAGCCTGCGGTGTTGCTCCTCACCGCTCATCTCCTGAACAGTCCCGTCTGTGGCCGTCGACAGTGGTCTATTTGAAAAGAAGGGTTTGTGTTTTTCTCTCTCTCTCTCTCCATTTCGTTTCCATTTCCTAGCATCCCATATCTAGTATTTTTTGTGTTTTCATTTTTGTATCTCATCTCTAGCAATTCTGCTCTGGATGCACGATCTGGTGAGACGTGATGCACTAAAAGTCTAGCAAGCATTAAGTGGAGAGACAAAGAACCTAGAAGCTGCCACTAAAGTAATATGTTCTCGTACCCCATCCCATATATAGCATTTTAAGCAAATATGTCACTCAAAATTTGAGGTTCCCCTTGAACATGATATTGAAAGATGCGCCTATGGAGATCATAAAAGGGTAAAGTTTCTTTCTATATTTCTCAATCTTGCTTTAGTCAAGTATGGATATTTTGCTTTTGAGAGATACATCCTTAGCTTTCCATTTTAGGAGAGTTTTTAAGTATTTTTTCATCCAGTTATCTCATTTTTGCTGCTCTTTTTTCTGTCCACATGCTTTGCATTTTGTAGAAAACCCCGAAATTATTATCCTTTTGTTTTGATTTTTTATTCTCACCTGATATTTTGTAGAAGATCTGAAGGCATATGTGTTGTATGATCCTTAGCAAAGGGCATGTGCATTGAAGATTAGGTGTATAAAAGTAAAAATTAGGTCCAATAAAGTCATTTATGGCATTCTATTGCTGGATCATGAAATAGAGGGATTCTTTGATCCTGACACAAGTGTGATTTTTGCAATACTATATCTCTGTAGTGAGGGGTGACTTGATGCATGATTTATGATTATAACTGGTTCCATATGTTCTTTAACTTCTTTTTCTTTTTTTGAAGGATTGCTCTGTTAGTCTAGTCTTTGAGTTAAGGCCGTTAACAGATTTCCTTATTAATGCTGCCTTTGAACTTTTCACGAAGTCCAGTTTGAATCCTGAACCCTTCCATGCTTAACCATTTTAACACCTACCTCACATTTGATAATTTTCTTTTAGAAAGACCAGTGGATGATTCTAGTGGCACAATTAGATCATGAGATGGACAGCTTTTGAATTATGCATTTGTGGAAGTTTAATCTGAAGAATTGAGAAAGCTAGTCCTTTAACATTGGGGGAAAAATGGGCAGAAGTGAAGTTTAATAATCACATTTGTGGAAATGGCTATGCTACCATGGTTGCTAACACTCAAGGCAAGAGCTACACGAAATACAAATCAATCCAGTGTATGGTTTATTTATTTATTTATTTTTTCACTGAATTTGTTGCTACAACATAGAAAGTAATAACACATGGCATTAAATTCTTATCAAAATCTATATGACGGGTATAATATTTTGAGATGATCTCCAACTAGAAACATCTACGTTTGAGGAGTGTTAACAACTTCTTTAACTTTGAAAGTTGCTACATCTACACAATATCATTTTTTTAACCCCAACAATGGAACAAAATACACAATCACAGACTCAAAAATACACAAATTTTTGACCAACGAAATAGCCAATTAGGGTCTTTTGCCATTCCTCACAACCTACTGCAGCCACCTTGGGGGCATCACCTTAAGCCTACCATTCTTTATAGCCAGCTTAATGTAACTTGAGTCCATAGGAGTCAAAATCTTACCTCTTAAGCCCTTCTCAATCACTTGTCACAAACCAAAAAATATTGTAGAAACAATTTGAATAGAAGATTCCTTGGACAAAAAATTATTGTACCGTGGTGCAGATCTGGACTTCCAGATGGGTTCTCTCCCTAGATTTGGATGCAGTACCCCTCGAAATTGAACAATATTCTGGGTTTGACCTAGAATCATAGAGAAACAAAGAAATTGAGTAAAGAAGGAGAGAAGTAACAGGAGGAAGTGAGCGGGTAGTGCAAGGGCTTTGCCCTAGAATCAAAGAGAGACGAGAGAGGAGTAAAGACTTACAGGAGAGGAAGAAGGGAGATCAGTGATTACAAGAGATGAGCTGTACGAGGAGATGAAGGCTGCTGACTTTCAACACGAGGAGCTAAAGCACGATGAGCAGAGGAGGAGGTGAAATCATAAAAGTTTGCAAGAGGGATGAGAGGGCCTCGGGGAACTGAGGGCTCGCTTGGGGAACTCAAGCACTAACATGAATATTATTTAAGAAAATTAAACCCAATTAAGGAACAATCACCCAAGATCAAAATACTTTTATGAATGGAAAATCATTATTAATTGTACAACCTATTTATAATTAGAGAAATGTTTAATTAACAAACATATATCACAAAAATAATGCTGAATATTAGATTATAAACTTGTTTTTAGAAAATAAATCTAATGGCTCAAATATAGTTATATCAATTTATAAATTAATTTGTAAAAATTTCTTGTAATTTTTGATAAGTGAGATGAGAAATTTTGATTTTAGATAAATAATGGATATTTGTGAGTTGTTAGATAAAACCATAATACTTTCTTGAAAAAAAAAAAAAACATTATTCTTCATCCGAATTTTTGTCATTTTTAGTCACATTAGCTAACGTATCACATTTTAGGTAGATTTTCGTAAGTTGACATATTAAATTATTAAAATGTGTCATATCATAATGTGACTAGAGAGGATAAGATTCGAGATGAGCAATCGTATTGCTATATCTGCATCTATATAGTTATTTTGAGACAAAAACACTTGGCACCAATGAAGTATCAAGGCTTTAAACCAACTCAAACTAAAATTAAAAAAGAAGCTATGACTCTTGCGCAATAAATTACGGCAAAAAGTATTATTATTTTTTATTATTTTATTAAAAAGAGTAAGTGACGCTTATGTGCTTTATAATTATAATTAATTTTTTTTAAGCGGTAGATTTTCTTGACTCAGAGCATTAATAGTGGGCTCAACAAAGTTAAATTATAGCTAAAGAATAGCTAAAACGTGAAATAAAGTCCTACAATGAACTCAATAAATCTACAGTAAATTTAGCTTTCAACCAAGTGACTAGCCAAATTTATTGAGGCAAACACACTAGCTAAATATTAGTTTTAGAGTAAAATAATGCTGGATTCTTCTTTCACTTTAATTCTTTTAGTTTTATTTGTTTTTTTTATGCGATTTCTGCAGCTTGGATTCTCAAGCTTTGATTGATTTTTTTCCTACATTTTTTATGCGATTTCTGCAGCTTGGATTCTCAAGTTTCTTTCACATTTTTGATGCAATCGTTACTGCATTTATACCATAAAGAGGGCATAGAATATATCAAATTAATAAATAAACACATAAAAGAAGTTATAACATTTGTAATTTATGAAACACTTACTATTATCAAAAAAATTAATATTTTAATAGAATGGTGAAAGATTTATTGGGCCTATTATTTAGTATTATAAAAAGTGTCTAACTAAAATTTATAAAAGTGAATTATTTAGTTAAAATTTATTGAGCCCGCTACTAATGCTCTCAATTCCTGCCATATAAATTACGCACAAGGGATATGGAACTTCGCAGACTGATAGAGCAAAGAAAACGATGAGTACTAGCATTCCAGAGTTCACGCTTCAAACTGGCAACGCCATTCCACTTCTTGGATTCGGCACGGCTGAATATCCCATCGGCAGCTCCTCGGGAACCATGAAAGAAACTTTCCTCCATGCAATCAAACTCGGATATCGGCACTTTGATTCGGCTGCTATTTACCTGTCCGAGCAGCTCCTCGGGGAAGCCATACATGATGCTCTAAGCCTTGGGTTAATTAAATCCAGGGACGAACTCTTCATCACTTCCAAGCTCTGGTGAAGCGATGGGCACCACGATCGTGTCCTCCCTGCAATACAGAAAACTCTCAGGCAATAAACCTGAACAAATATATATCTGCTACCTGTTTTCTTCCTTCTTCTTTTCTCTTCTTTCTTCCCCGGTGTTTTCTTTCCTCCGGCCTGTTCTGTTTCTTTCCATTCACGGATTTAGCCTGAATTTGCTATCAATATCATTTGTACAGCAATCTGAAGTTGGAGTACGTTGATCTGTATCTGATTCACTTGCCGGTAAGCTTGAAGACAGGGGAAATTGAAATAGCCTTTAAGAAAGAGGACATCCTTCCGATGGATATAAAGTCTGTATGGGAAGCTATGGAGAACTGTCAAAAGCTCGGTTTGGCCAAATCAATTGGTGTAAGCAACTTTACCAGGAAAAAGCTTGAAACACTCCTTTCAACGGCAAAGATCCATCCAGCCGTCAACCAAGTAATTAATTAATTTGTATTTTTTGTTTTTTTTTTCAGTTTCCAATAAACAAAAGTTCTTCATTTTTTTCAGTTTCCAATGATCTGGATGTTTATTTTGTTTAATTTTGCAAAGGTGGAGATGAATCCGTATTGGCAACAGAAGTAGTTGAGAGAGTTTTGTGAGAAAAAGGGTATACATATCACTGCCTACCCTCCCTTGGGAGCCAAAGGAACAATTTGGGGAACAAACTTGATAATGGAATGTGAGGTTCTAAAAGAGATTGCCAACGCTAAAGGAAGAACTATTGCACAGGTAAAAATTGCCTTATCTTCTCAAAACAGAACAAAAATATAGAAAAATCAGGGAATATTATTTTTCCTTTTTTGGGTATTTTTGTTTTTAAGACTTTAAAAGGACTGTCTAGTTTGAAGCATGATGGTAATTTATTGATCTTTTTGTGTGAAGATTTCATTAAGATGGGTATATGAGCAAGGGGTTAGTGCTGTTGTGAAAAGCTTCAACAAAGAGAGGATGAAAGAAAACCTAGACATATTTGACTGGAACCTGAGCTCGGATGAGTTGCAGAAGATAAGCCGAATTCCACAGCGCAAAGGATTTTCTGGAAGTGTATTCGTCTCTGATGAAGGCCCTTACAAGTCTGTCTCGGATTTTTGGGATGGAGAGATTTAGCTCCGTTTGGATGATAAGAATATGTCAGTTTATTTGAGTTTATCTATGAATAACAGTGAGTTAAAATGTTTGAGTGAGTTTTGTAAGTCTTATAAAGATGTGTTTGGATATATAAAATAAGTTGAGATTTGTTTAGCTTTTTATAAGAAGTTGAAAAAATAATAGTCTCATCAATAATTAGTTGTTGTTGTAGTGATGGAATAATTATTTTATTTATATGTTTTACAAATAAGTTATTTCAAATTAAATAAGTTGTGTACGTGTTTGAATTGAGAGTATATCTATCTTACATTTTATCATCTTCAATCACAACAATATATATATATGTATGTATGTATGTATGTATGCATTATATTTTAAATTACTTTTCATTTAGGTTGTTGATATATGAAGCCATTTTATATAAATATATATTTATGAAAAATGATATTTACAGTTGTGGAATATGTAATCGCCGCGTAAACTCTTTGAAAAAAGTAAATAAATATAAGATTTACATAATAAAAGACTTTTTTTAATAGTAGATCTTACTTTTTTAAAAAAAAATTGCGCAGTACTTGCACACTCTACAACTGTATCTAGCATTACTCATTAATTGTTATGAACGGGCGGCCGGGTGAAATATGGGTGGGCTTTTAACCCTCCCGCAATACTAAATCATATGGGTTAGGCGGATTGGCCAGATGGGTTGGGCCGTGGAGACATGATGTCGAGCCCTAACAACTCACAAATATCTATTATTTTTTGTTTTAGATAAAAGTTTAAAATATTATTTTTTAATATTATTATTATTTTGAGATTTCAAAAAGTTGGATTATGATTTGAAAAAATTGAATTGTTTATTATATTTTATGTGAAAATTTAAAATTTTTTTAATGATAAAATGATATAAGATGAGAATTTTGTATTTATCATAGTGGCCAAACCTAACCTAAGTTTTGTCCTACCAGTTGATGGACTGGAGTTGTAGCATATTTGGACTTTTAATGATCCAGAGTTGATAAAAGAGAAATGTAAACTCATAAACTTAAGTAACCTGTTATGATATGTTAAATTGTAAAATTATTTATATTATGAAACTAATAAAACAAATTTAATATATCATATAAAATTAGTTGAATTTATTTATGTGGTAATAGTGCAACGTGTAGGCCGCTCGACTTGACCACTAGGGTACGGAGGACCAAAACAAGATTAGTTATATTGACTTGATCACTTGACTTAGTACTATATACTAAAGAAGGCAATATTTCTCGTATGATTTTCCTTTTGTTTGTTGCACATTTTTCTCTTTACTCCGTCATTGACGGCAGCCCTTGAAACAAATCCAATCCAAAATTGTCTATGAGATTTCTTATCAAAATGTTTTACAGACAGTAGGGGTGAATTCGGTCCGGTCCGGTTCTTAAAGGTCCGGTCTGAGTAGATTTTACGGACCGGACCGGACCTATTCGGTCCAGGATTTTCCCACCCTGGACCGGACCGAATTTCCTAAGGACCGGTCCGGTCCGGTCCCATTCGGTCCGGTCAGTCCACCTTATGACTTTTTTTTTTTTTTTTTTTTCTCCAATGACATTTTGTTTAATACTTATTTAATTATATTTTGATATATTTAATATATATACATATAGTATACTATTATATATCTATTAGTAATACACTACTACTATTAGTCTATTAGTAATAATACTATAACTAATAACTATACGTAATAATAGTAATAGTGATAACTATATTATCTATATATGTAACTATATGTAATAGTAATAGTAATAGTAATAGTAATAGTAATAATAGTAATATATGTAACTATATATAATACTAATAACTAATACTATTAGTCTATTAGTACTAATAACTATACTAGTATTAATACTATAACTAATAAATATATGTAATGATAGTAATATTATATGTAATACTATATTAAATAATAGTAATACTCTTATTACTAATACTCTATGTAGTTATAGTGATTTAATACTAACATATTACATATTAAGCTAACTATACTAATACTATTATAAATTTACAAATATATGATATATTATAATTTATACTATAACTTTTATAATATGTTAATACATTAATATATATACTAGTACTATATATTTTTTTGATCAGTTATACTAGTATTATATATTATAGTTAATAGTTATACATTAAATAATATAGTAAACATTGATACTAAATATATATAGCTATAGACTTACAATGATTTAGTTATTATGAATTTATGATTAGTATAACTATATAATTGTATTAGTATTAGACTATTAGTAATTCAATTTGTCTATATTATATTAGTAATATTAGTTATGTTGAACTTGAATCAGTTAGTTAGTATAACTGTATTTAACATTATTAGTATTAATATAAATATTAGTATTAGTTATAGCTATATAGCCTATATTAGAATTAAGAGTCTTAGACTATATAATAGACTAATAGTATTAGTACAACTATATAAGTATACTGTATAGCTATATATTAGTTTTAATTATAGTGATTAGTATAACTATATAATAGTAGACTATTAGTATAACTATATATTAGTATTAGTTATATTGTTATAGTGATTAGTATAATATTATTAATAATATATTATAGCATTGATACAAATACATTATGGAATATATATTATTATATAATATATGGCAACACATTGATACAAAATACATTATGGAATATATAATACATATTATAAAATTATAAATATATTATAATTTATACCCTAACTCTTAATACTTAATAGTATTAGTAATACATTAAAAAATATAATAATACTTTAATACTAAATATATATAGTTATAGACTTATAAGTTATAGTGATTACTTATTATAATTAGTATAACTATATAATAGTATTAGTATTAACCTATTAGACTACTGGTAATATAGTATAGCTATATATTAGTAATATTAGTTATAGTGTATTAGTGATTTAGTATAAGTTATAACTATATTAATTATTAGTATAAGTATAAGTTGTATAACTATAGTCTATACTCTATATTAAACTATTAGTATTTATTTTATTTTTATACCATATTAGAGTCTAGATTATTAGTATTAGTAATTTAGTATAAATATTTGTATTAGTATAAAATTATACATATATTGTAATTTATACCATAACTCTTAAGACTTAATAGTATTAGTAATTAATAGTAAATACATTAAAGAATATAACAATACTTTAATACTAAATATATATAGTTATAGACTTATAGTGATTACTTATTAGTAATATAGTATAGTTATATAATAACTATATAATATAGTATAGTTAAGTTAAGTGATTAGTTATTATAATTAGTATAGTTATACTAATATTAGACTATCATTACTATATATATTTAGTATAGTATATTAGTAATTACTTAATGGCGAGTTAGTGATATAATTAGGCTAGATGAAAATTATAGTTATAGTATAGTTATAGGTTAGACTATTAGTAATATAGTATAGTTATAAACTTATATATATTAGACTATTAGTAATATTATTATTTATAGACTACCCACTTAGTTTTTAGTATATGTTATAACTATAGTCCATATTAGTATAAGTATAAGTTTAAGTTATATAACTATACTCTATATTAGACTATTAGTATTTATTTTATTTTTATACCATATTAGAGTCTAGTGTCTAGACTCTAATATTAATTTACTCTATTAGTATTAGTAATTTACTATAAATATTAGTATTAGTATAAAATTCTAAATAATAGTTTTAGTTAATAATTACTTAATGGTAAGTTAGTGATAGAATTAGGTTAGATGAAAATTATATAATTAATTATATACAATTATTATATAATCAATATATTATATATATAAATTATAAAAAAAAAAAAAATTCATTTGGTCCGGTTCAGGGTGAAAAACCCCTTGACCGTGGACCGGACTGAATGATTTCGGTCCACTAAAAGGAGGACCGAGACCGGACCGGACCAGACCAGTACTGGTCCGGTCCAATCCGGTCCAAATTGGCCGGTCCAGTCGATTTTTCCGGTCCGGACCGACTGACTTTCACCCCTAACAGACAGTGCAAATTGCACTTTACCCTTTTTTTAAAAAAATATTATTTTATTTTTTATAATTCTTTGAAACTTTTTTTTAACAAATTCATAAATCTACTAAAAAAACGTTCCTTAATCATTAAGTTAAAAAGAAAAAAATAAAAAATAAACACAATTAGGTTGTCTTCATCATCAATAGAACTTCTCGATAGACATATCATTTTTCAAAAAACAATTACCCCAATATTTCAATCGGCTTCGCACATCAAGCTTCCGATTTTTACTTTTTGCCATTCACGTGGATTGAGTTTCTCCACTACGTCATTATCCCTATTATTATTTTTATACATTTAGTTGTCAGGATAGTATTTAATAATGAAAAATTCTACACATATAATCAATATAAAATTCAGTTTATCATATTTTATTTTCATTAATTTCTAATGTGGACCAGCTCCTGCTCACTATGTTTTCTAAGCATGCATTGAATCTAGTACTCAATTAGCGTAAAAAAAAAAAAAACTTTATAAATTTCATAGTTTACTCAATTTAATTTAATATTACACACGTTGGATTTTTTTTTTTTTTTTTTTAGATAAAAAAGATAGGAAGGGCGATCGAGATGGCTGTACTCTACACGGACTCTTGAAAGTCATGTACTTGGATTATTTTCAATCGGCTTTGCACATGCTACCAAGTTTTTCCATTCATGTGGATTGAATTTGAGATGGGTCGACGCAATCCTTCTTGTTCATCATCGTGAAAACCATCCTCTCTCTTCGGCACAGCACAAGTTTAATATCCCATCGTGAAACTCTCTATGCTAAATTTCTCTATTAGAAACCGATCGAGATCCTCCATGACGATGATGGACTTGCACGTCATTTGTAATAAAGGCAAATTCAGATCTGAATTTGGTACGGCAATGAAGGCAAAGAGAAATCCCCGGTGTGGGAGTGGCAGCTAGGGCTTGAAATCCCTTAAAATGTTAAAACACGTCGATTTTAGTGAGTTCTATGAATTAAAATTAAACATAAGACTTTTTTTTTTTGAGAAAATTAAACATAAGACTTAATGCTTATAAATTCCAAGATCTTGACTATCATGATTTTCACAAACATAAACAACATAGCGGAATCCATAGCGATTTCTTCAATTAATTCTTGATATGAAAATGTAGAATTATCCAGGAGATAGGTTTCTCTCTCTTAGCCCTTTCTCTTAAATGAAAAGTTACATTCACACATAAATGATGGAAACCGTCAATGCTTCTTAAATTGGTAGAGAGATGACCTATTTCCTTTTGGTAATTGCCGACGATTTAGTAACCACTACTCCACTTCCCATCAAAGTAATTAAGGAGTAAAAATAGGAAACTACTTCTCTAATCGTATCAACTAATATTCTAGAGATTAGATCAAATAACTTCATTTTAATAAGAGACTAAAAGCAATACACGTGTCATGTGGGACATTAAAAAAATATCTAATAGGTTCGACCCGCAAGTTTCTTCAAGAGGGCTGCTAAAGATACAAAAAAATCTCGCGCATTGATGTGGTACACTATCAGCGTGCCACATGCCATCTTTTTCTTTATTTCTTTTTCTTCATGCGTTTTCCCTCCCCTCCTCCCCCTTCCCTCTCCCTTACCCATGCCGGCGGTTCCCAACCAACCTTAACACCGACGACGCTTGTCGACCACGCATGCTGCGACCGTGTTGGGGTCCTCGGTCTAGACCCCACGCACCAAGTCCTCCACGCCAATGGTGACCTTGTGATGACCGAACCTTGGTTCCTCTCTTGCTTGGCTCACGTGCAAAAGTGGTCAATATGACCACTTGGGGATGGTGGGGTTAAGTGTTTAGGCTAAGATGGGTGGATGGAGTGATGGAAGATGAAGGGTTGTGTGGTTCAAGGGTGAGGGCGCACGGCACAAGTGTGTGCTAGTGTAGGCGCCACTTGGAAGTTAGGCTTAGGATTTGGATGATGTGTTTAGGGTTTGGAAAAGGTAAGATGGGTGGCTAGGATTGAAAATGAGTGATATGGAGTGGAGATAATAGGGCTGGCCGAATTTGTGGTGATGGAGAGATTTTAGGAAGTTTCCTAAAATCTTGGAAGATGATTTCCCTACAATCTTGGAGATTACTCTCCTAGAATCTTGGGATATGATGGATGAGGTGTATGGCTGGCTATGGAGTATGGAATGGGTCAATTAGGGTTCCTAAATTATAGGAACCTTGATTGGCAATTGGGGTGGGCGGCTAAGGCATGAAAGATGGAGCAAACCAATATGGAAAGTGGACTAACACTTGTGTTGGGCGATTTTGGGGTTTGGACGGATTGAATGAGCTAAATTCAATAAGAACACCTCAAGAACAATGACGAACATGCATGAACAAATTGAAGAACATGCATGAACAATGAAGAACACTCAAGTGCAAAATGAAGAACACTCAAGAACGATATGAAGAACACCCAAGAACAACGAAGAACACTCAAGAACACTATGAAGATACTAATGAACTTGAATGAACAAACACATAAAAAGGATAAACAATACTTGATTCACGGATTGCACAAGTAATGAATAAACCTTATAGATTGATAAACACAACTTGGATTCACAAATTGCACCAAGTTGCAAGAACAAGATAGATTGAATCACACTTATTCACGAATTGCAAAGTGTGATTCTCTCTTTTGGATTCACGAATTGCACCCAAAAAGCCTAAGTGCAAAGGCACCAGTTTATGATCTCTCAAACAATAGTCTTCCCTCTAGGAGTTTGCCAAAAGATCCTAAAGCAAATGAAGGAGGTCCTATTTATAAGAAAAACAAATTGGAAACCCCCAATGGGTCCCTAGAAAATAAATAAATAAAGTAAATTAAATAAATAAAATAAATAACAAGATAATGGACATGGACCAAGGCTAGCCGTGGCATGCATGGCCAATGGTGGGCTAGGTGGTGCACGGTGGTCAGGTTGGTCCATGGTCAGGTGGTGCGGTCATGGCTCGCTGGCTGGTGAGCCATGGTGGTGCGCGGCATGGTTGGCTGATGGTGAGCTAGGGTGGTGCGGCATAGCTCGCTGATGGTTAGCCATGGTGGTGCATGGCATGATGGGCATGACTTGCTGAAGGTGAGCCATGATGGTGCATGGCATGGTGGGCATGGCTTGTTGAAGGTAAGCCATGATGGTGCACGGCATGGCCCAGGCTGGTGGCCTGGGCGCTGAGTCTGCAAGGCATGGGCTGGAGCCATGCGCTGGATGGCATGCCACTAACCTGCTCTGCAAGGCACGGGCTGGAGCCGTGCGCTGGATGGCGTGCCTGTGGGGGCACGCCACTGGCCTCGCTAGGTGGTGTGGGGGCACGCATGCATGCGCGCAGATGCACGCTCAAGGGCACGCGCAAGCCTGCACGCATGGTCTGCGCGCGGTCAGTAGCCTCCATGCTCACCTGCTGCATGTCATGGTTTGAGCCAAGGCATGCAAGCAGACTAGCCATGTGACTGTCCTGACCCAACATGGGTCATGCCGAGGTGTGGTCCCGGGCAAATCTCCTGGGGGCTGTGACAGACCGCCCCACCCATGCCGCAAGCACCCTGTACCTCTCAACTCCGCGACTCGTGTTGCGACCACTCCAGACACACGAGTGCGCCCACCCCAGCCACGCCGTGACCACCTTGGCCACCGGATGCCAGCCAAGCAAGCTGCGACCACACTTGCCACGCAACCACAACCACACCACAACCAGCTATTGTGCACAAAATGTGCACGGCAAGCCACAACCCACCCCTGCCGTGAGCTCCCATGTTCTAGCCGTGGGAGATAAGGGGGAGAAAGGAAGAAAAAAAGAAGAAGGGACATGTGGCACATTATCAATGTGCCACATTAGTGTGAGATCTCTTTGTGTCTATAGTGTTTTCCTCTCTTCAAACGATTTTTCGGTCAGGTCAGGTCGAGCTTGAAAGACGGATTGGTTTATATAATTTTCTGCATGGGCCTAATCGTGGCCTTCAATATCTTTTCACAATCACTAACGATAAAAATAAGTGAATAGTGTGAGGAACAAAAAAAACTTGCTTATCTATATATGAAAAATTTTATTTATCATTCCCTACACTATACACTAACATGTAATTTTTCTTTTATTTTTGGCATATTTAAACACACATATTGTTGTGTAAACATGTGTGTTTAAATAGAATGACATAAATTACAAATCACATATTGGTGTGTGGTATGGGATGTTGAGTAACATTTCTATATATATATATATATATATATATATCCCGCCATAAACATCACATCATGGCTCTTGTTGAACCCAAAGTATCAAGTTTCGTATAATTATATATCTATACATGGATTTTGATAATAGCAAATGAATTCAAAGAATAAAGAAGTCTCAAACTCAAGTTGTCTACACAATGGAGTCAAGCACATCAAGAAACAAGCATGAGCAAGAAGGGAACAAATTCACATTAAAGTTATAGAGTAATGTTGTAAATCTCTTAAAAATTCGAAATTAGGATTAAGGCTCAAAATTAATATTTTATCATAAAACATTAAAATACATTTTCAACATGTGCATGAATATTTTGATAATTATATTTGAAAATTTTGAAAGATGATTGATTATCATCTTTCACATGTGCATGACATGATAAAGGTTTGAATTTTGAAAATATTAAAGATGATAATCAATCATCTTTCACATGTGCATACTTTATTTGAATATTTTTCAAAAGTGATTGATACTCTTTATGACTTATGTAAAAAGTAGATGATTTTGTTTGAAAATTTTGAAAACATTAAAGATGATTGATTGTCATCTTTCACATATGCATGCTTTATTTGAATATTTTCAAAAGTGATTGATATCATTTTTTACTTACGTAAAAGGTAGATGATTTTGTTTGAAAAATTTGAAAAGTAAAGTGTGCTCCTTTTGTCATATGCAAAAAGTAAAAAGATTAGGTTTGAATTTTTTTAAAAGTGAATGATGTTGTCTTTGACATGTGAATCTTTTTAAATTTGAATATGAAATCTCATATGCCTATAAATAGATCATTTGAGAGCTTCACATTCACAATACCAAGAGTATACAACATTCATTCAAAACTTTCATTCTCTCTTCTTTAATCATTGAGCCTTAACCTTTTTTCATTTTGAGATATATAGTTTGCGCTATATTGTTCTTATTTCACTCATTGAGGAGTTTTTTATTGATAACCTATCCACTATCAGCTCTTGTATCAGTAAAATGGTGTGTATAAATCTTGTGCGTGTAGAAAGTGTTCTACACAGGGAATAGTTGAATCACCACGTGTGAGGTAATTGCAAGTGTAGAGGGTCTTCTACACGGATTCTTCGTAGCGGTGTTGTTCAAAGATGTAATAGGTTTCTATCTCCACCTGAATGAGGTTGAATAGTGAATTTGAAGATTCTCAAGGGGTAGCTTGAGGCGAGGACATAGGCAGTGGGGCCAAACCTCGTTAACATACTGAGTTTGCTTCTCTCTTACCCTTACTCTTTATATTTATTGCTGCTTCGTATTTTGTTTATATTTTATATTATATATTTGATTTAATTGTTAATTTTTAAATACAACTCAATTCACCTCCCTCTTGTGTTAGTCATTGGGGCAACAATTGGTATAAGAGCAATGGTTATGTTATAAGATTAACTATCTTTTGAGTTACAATCGTATGGCTAACATTGTAGGTTCATTTGGTGAAAGTCAATCTAGCAGTCGGCCTCCACTCTTTTGTGGAGACAATTACTCATTTTGGAAAGTTATAATGAGAATATTCCTTCAGACTCAAGGTCGAAAAATCTGGAAATGTATTGTAAATGGACCTTATATTCCAATAAAAGTGGTTGATAGAGTAAATGTCAAAAAGGAAGAAGAAGAGTTTGATCGTGAATACGATAGATTTTATACATTGAATTTAACTACTATGAATTTATTATATAATGCTCTCAATGGAAATGAATTTAATAGAATAATGACTTGCGTTACGGCAAAAGAAATTTGGGATAACTTGGAAGTTACTTATGAAGGAACTTCACAAGTCATGGAATCAAAAATTTATATTCTTATTCATGAATATGAAATATTTAAGATGCATGATGATGAATCTATTTCTAGTATGTACACTCATTTTACTAACATAATAAACAGCTTGACAGCTCTTGGCAAAGTTTATTCCAATGTGGAGATAGTAAGAAAAATTCTCAACTCTTTACCAAGATGATAGGAATCAAAAGTGACAACAATTCTTGAAACTAGAAACCTCAAGAAGTTCGAAGTAAATAAACTCATCGAGTTATTTATCACCCATGAGTACACATTGAAAAGAGGAGAAGAAGAAGGAAAGTCAAAGAAGAGCTTTGCACTTAAAGCTATTCCTTATGAAAGTGAAAGTGATGAAGATGAGGAAAATGATGACAAAGATGAAGAAGTTACGATGATAACAACAAGAATTAAGAGGTTCTTAAAGAAAAATAAAGCTCATCCGATGAAATCATTCAAAAAGTTTTCCAAAAAAGATTTAAGTAAAAAGACACTTTAATTTGTTATAAATGCAATAAGCCTGGTCATATCAAGCTAGATTGTCCTCTGCTAAAGAAAGATCGAAACAATGGCAACAAAGCAATGAAATTTATATGAAATGATAATTCAAGTAGGTCAGATAGTAAAACAAGCAATGAAGAATTAGCAAATCTTTATCTTATAGCTAAAGATGACATTGAGGTAACAGATCTTGATAATATTGAAGATATTTCATATGAAGAATTGCAAAATATTTTAGAAGAGGTATATGAGGAATTTGAAAAATTGGGTATCAAGTATACTGTTTTGAAAAAGAAAAATTCTTCTTTAACAAATGAAATTGATGTTTTAAGAAAAAAAAGCATCATTTTGAAAGATGAAAATCTTGAGTTGAAGAAGAAGAAAACTGATTTAGAAAAAATTGTTGAAAACTTTACGAATGGAAAAAGAAATTTTGAAAAATTTCATGGTAATCAAAGATGTGTTTTTGACAAAACAGGCTGGGGATATATGCCAAAATAAAAATACAAAACTTATAAAAACTTCTTTGATAATCCTTATATATTAAAGTCCAGTATTCAAAATTGTTGAACCTAAGGTTTCAAGTTTTGTGTAATTATATATTTACACATGGATTTTGATGATAACAAATGAATTCAAAGAATGAAGGAGTCTCAAGATCAAGTTGTCCACACAATGGAGTCAAGCACATCAAGGAACCAAGCATGATCAAGAAGGAAATAAGTTCACATTAAAGTCATAGAGTAATGTTGTAAATCTCTTAAAATTTGAAATTAGGATTAAGGTTCAAAATTAATATTTTATCATAAAGCATTAAAATACATTTTCCATATGTGCATGAATATTTTTGAAAATTAAATTTGAATATTTTGAAAGATAATTGATTGTCATCTTTCACATGTGCATGCCATGATTAAAGGTTTGAACTTTGAAAATATTAAAGATGATTGATTGTCATCTTTCACATGTGCATGTTTTATTTGAATATTTTCAAAAGTGATTGATGCTTTTCTTGACTTATGCAAAAGGAAGATGCCTTTGTTTGAATATTTTGAAAAGTAAAGTGTGCTCCTTTTGTCATATGCAAAAAGTAAAAAATTAGGTTTGAAATTTTTGAAAAGCAAAGTGTGCTCCTTTTGTCATATGCAAAAAGTAAAAAGATTAGGTTTGAAATTTTTGAAAAATGAATGATGATGTTTTTGACATGTGAATCTTTTTAAATTTGAATATGAAGTCTCATATGCCTATAAATAGATCATTTGAGAGCTTCACATTCACAACACCAAGAGCATACAACTCTCATTCAAAGCTTTCATTCTCTCTTCTCTAAGCATTGAGCCTTAACCCTTGTTCATTTTGAGAGATATAGTTTGTGCTTGTATTGTTCTTATTTCACTCATTGAGGAGTGTTTTCTGATATCCTACCCACTATCAATTCTTGTATCAGTAAAAGGGTGTGTACAACCCTTGTGCGTGTAGAAAGTGTTCTACACAGGGAATCGTTGAATCACCACGTGTAAGGTGATTGCAAGTGTAGAGGGTGTTCTACACGGATCCTTTGTAGCGGTGTTGTTCAAAGGTGTAATAGGTTTCTATCTCCACCTGAAGGAGATTGAATAGTGAATTCGGGGATCTTCAAGGGGTAGCTTGAGGCGAGGACGTAGGCAGTGGGGTCGAACCTCGTTAACATACTGAGTTTGCTTCTCTCTTACCCTTACTCTTTATATTTATTGCTGTTTCATATTTTGTTTATATTTTATATTGTATATTTGATTTATAATTGTTATTTTTTTAAAATACAACTCAATTCACCCCCCTCTTGTGTTAGTCATCTGGGCAACAAAAATTCTTTTCATAAAAATAATTTTTTCAAAGAAAGATACTATTATAATCACTTAAGTTCTTCATATATGCCATATACTATTTGCAATTTTTGTAATAGAGATTCTCTCCTTACTGCCTAGGATGTTAGGTCCTCCAAGCTCTAATAAAGCATTTGGTGTTTTTTGGAATTGATGTACTAGCATCCTTTTGCAGGAATTAGTATTTTGCTTTTGAGGCTAGAGGTAATGGGTTATAGTTATAGTGTAGTAACCAAGCTAGGCTGGCAATATTTTGTAATTTTTGGAGGGTCAACCAAATGTTGTAAAGTGGAATTGATGGCTATATGGTTTGATGCAAGAGATGAGAGATGCAGATTAATCGTATGAGTAGAACCATATGATCCACTCCATTGATTACATGCATAAATATATAATTTAAGTCATGCATATATATATATATATATATATATATCTATCTGGGTGCAAGTTCATATTGAGTAAGTCATTTTCAAGTAGTTTAGATTCCTAGGAAATGTAGAAAACCCGTGTATGATAAATTGCTTGCCATTTTGCTACACATACTGGGTGTTGGTATAAGACGTAGGTAAATACTAAAATTCTCAGTTCTGAATATGCTTCTTAGTTTGATAACTGCCAATTGTTGCCTCTCTTAGTTATTTTAAATATAGAGTCAATAATTAATGTTGGTTTTTTTCCTCCCCCTTTTCTAGGTGTTATAAGGTGATGTTTGTTGAAAGTGGATGTAATTATGCATGTGAGATTTGTCAGCATTGAGTTTGAGAAGAATAGTTGTGGATGGTTTTTGTAAATTCCAAACTTGTGGTGAACAAATGAGAGGTAACGAACTAAGGTTGTTTTTGTGTTTTCTTCCAATATTTCATGCTATCAAAGCTGTGCATATGTTTTCTTGTTTCCTGAAATGTCCCTGCATATGTAATGTTTTCATATGGATTGAGTTTATAATGAGTTATTGTGCAGTTTTTTGTGTTTGTGCTTAAACAACTTTTGTGGTTTTGAAAATCATTGCTTATCTTCAAATCAGCCAGATGCTTCAAGTGACAAGACCCTACTGACTTGCTATGCAATATTGTGTACTTAAAAAAAATTGTTGTTTAAAGCCCTTTTGAGTGGGTAAAATCTTTAATGCTTCACCATGTTTGGCTTAGTAGACTAAATAGTAGGCAAATGTATAAGTGTAGTTTCCTTTACCAATAGTAGTTGACAATTTTTGTACAGCTTCTTATAAGAATTGTAGGGAAATGGTTTTTTATTATATAAGGTTATAACATATTTGAATGATACTATCCATAATTGTAGTGATCCATGTTAACTGGTTTTTTTATATTTTTTTAGGCAACATAAAGTTACCGGTAGATGATAAGTATAACCATCCAAGACGATTCTGTCTATGGGCTCACATGATTGAGAAGCAATATGGTACAATGATAAAGTAGATGCAACACCAACTTCAGATTAAGCAAGCAGCCCTGCTGGAGATGGATTCCAAACATAAGGTTCATGATGCTAGCATATAGGGACTTCTTCCTACATGGATGAATGAATTATCATGTGAGACCTAGTAATATGTTAAGTACTTGATATGGATATGTTACTTTATTAATGTAAATATTAGACTTGTTGATATATCTAGTATGCATTTAGATGTTGATCCACCAGATGATATTTGACTTGAGTTCAATATATAGTTCATCAATGAAGTTGGACAACAATCATGTTCTAGTATATTTTGGTGCCCCTACTTGTTTATGCCCAAATATGGCACTTATCGTTTTTACCATACTAATCTTGACTATGAATATTCATCCAATAATGGTGAATATCTATACTGCCCAAATGTTACTTTTGTTATTATTTGAAAATAGCAAAAAAACCATTAAAGAATACATTGAGGAGATTATAATTAAGAACTTATCATTTAATTAATCTGCATTAATTTACCATAAAGTCATATTGTTGGGTAACTAATTAACGTCTCTCATTTTTCCCAACATTAATTAGCGCACAAAACTATTTTCAATGCCATTTAGGTTGTCCCAAAAATACAATTTTGAGTAAAAAATATTGTCCCGACAAAATAAATTCAACAAAAAAATACAACCCCAAAAGAACAAAAAAAATTTCTAATAAATCTTATATGCAGCGAATGCTATCCACGTTGGAAATTGTATCCTTTACTATTTTCAACACTACTATCTGGTTTTTTGCGGCGACCATGATTCGACCCAAATGACATTTTCTAACGATGTTACAACTGCCAATAAAAAGAAACACCATTGCCTAATAAAATTGCTGAAAAAGAAGCCAAATTTTTTGCGGCGATAAAATGCACTTTTTGCGGCCACATATACTTGCCACATAAAAGTTTAGCAAACCATTTCCTTGTCTGTCAAGATAGCAAATTCTATTGATATTTTTGACTTTTTGTAGCGACATTCTAGCTGATGCAAGTGGTTTTAATTTTGACAATTTCACAATTTCGTTGCAAACAAGCAATTGTGACCATTCTTTGGCAACCAACATGCAACGAGCAAAAACCCACGCAAGAAACTTTTTGCAATGAAAATTTCCACTTTTTGTGGTGTTTGTTGGCACTAGAAAAAGTGGTTTTCCTTATAGTGTTTTGAAAATATAGAAAATATAAAAGCTGATTCATCCTTGTTTATATAAAAGTCCAGCTTTGTTATATGTTTTTTGTTTGTGTATGTGGATGACTTGGTGATAACAGGAAGTGACATTCACTTTGTTGGTTCAATTATTGACAAGCTTGGACCATTTTTCTCTTTAAAAGATATGGGTTAGGCATGTCATAGGTGCTCTTCAATACCTCTCTCTTACACGTCCCGATATGTCATTTGTAGTGAACAAACTCTCTCAATTTATGCATAAACCTACTACCACTCATTGGACTGCCACGAAGATGTTTCTCTGCTACTTGAAGCAAACCATTTTTCATGACATTCACATTCACAAAAGCTCCAGTTCATACCTTGTAACCTACACTGATACAGATTAGGCTGGCAACTTTGATGATAGATCTTATACTTCTACATATATATAAGTTTCTTTGGATCAAATCCAATTTCTTGGAGCTAAAATAAAGGGCTATTGCGAGATCATTTACCAAGGCAGAGTATAGAGCCCTTGCAAATGCGGCATCTGAAACCATTCGACTCCTTACACTATTCACAGAACTTGGTTTCCCTCTTTCCTCATCACCAAAACTACTTCAATTTGTGACAGTTTGGGCTCCACACAGCTCAGCTTCAATCCTGTCCAGCACTCTAGAATGAAGCACACTCATATAGATCTTTATTTTGTTCATGTTATAGTTCAAAAAGGAACACTTCAAGTCCATCATGTCAATACTCAAGATCAACTTGCAGATCTTCTCACAAAACCATTGTCATGGCAACGTATAGAACTACTTCGAAACAACATTGGCCTTGCCGATGGTAGCTCCATCTTGCGGGGGCGTATAAAGGATGATTCCACAAATCAAGCCAAAGATCACACAATAAGAAATTAGCCACAAATCAAGCTTGTAATAGTCACCAAATCACAATAATTGATTTTTGCAACAGTTAGAATTTTATGGCCATATTCTTTGCTTTCCTATAATAGAATTTGTATAGGTTGTATATATACTATACGAAACAATGTATCATGCGAGTTGCACAGTTGGTTGCTTTTGAATATAATACAAATTTTGCAAACATTCAAATTCCATCATATCATGCATCCATTTAGTTTAAAATATGGAGTATTTGAATCATTTTGTACGTTTTTTTATCTTTATAGGAGAAATACTCGTGTTGGGATCATTTCAAGACATTCCTAGCTAGTTTGATTAGAGATCTCATTTGGGCTCAATTTGTCAATTGTGCCACACAACCTATTTCGAAAACAAAAATTTTATGTACAGTTACTTTTACGTACTCCTTAGGTATTCTATTAATGTGATTAGTTGTATCATTTTTTTTAATATAAAATAACTGTTTTGACAATCACATCAGTGAAGTGCGCAAAGAATAAGCATAAATAATTGTATATAGCAAAACTCGGTATTCTCTCTCTATTGCCTATAATTATTATACTGTAAATTAAGCCATAATAAAATTTATATTGATTTCTAGGCTCTAAGATTGGGTACTTTATCAGTTTGATTCTGGTTTCTGGTTTCTATGATAAACTAAGGCCACGATGAGGCAATTGGAAACCCCATCATTTTGCGAATGCCAACCCCAAAAAAATGTATATGAAGAGACGTACCAGAAAATGAATCCAGAGAAATAAAATGAAGAACTGTTGAAGAGAAAATTAGAAACCCAATCTTTGTGCTACTACTAACAGACAAAGTGTAAGGTTTACACCACAAAAATCCCTAACAAATACCGTAGAGAATACTACTGTTGATAATTATACGCAAACGATTTGAATAAATATTTCGCCGGCCACCTTTGAATTTCTGGTAATCAAATTGATGCTTTGAGTACAGATACTTTTTGGGTAATTTTTTCAACTTTGATCTTAGTAGAAAAAGTGATCTTAGTAGAAAAAGTGCGACACGTAGCATTATAGTAGAACTTCAAAGTCCACCGAGCCGACTCAGTTCGTGGATACCGATCGATTACAAACTCCTCCAAGCAGTCAAAAAACACCCCCCCGCACTAACAATCTTGATCACATCTATGACCCGTAAAACAATCTTGACTCCAACTTTCCGTCTTTAAAATTGTGATTTCACGTCATCAAACTTAACCTTTCCACTACCCGTGCCTCCTGCATGCGGACTTTCCAGTACACAATTAATTATTTTGTTTAAGGAATTATACAATTTGTTTTTATACAATAACGAATTATACAATTAATTACGTATAGTACACCACCAATTTGATATTATAATTCAATTTAATTAAGAATAAAACGTACAGAAGTAGTCTTTTGGGACCAATTTTCTTTATCCGGCCAAAAGACAATAATTTCGTCCCCAAATATATATTGGGATGAAAAAAACTCGTTCTAAAGTCGTTCTAACAACAATGTCCTAAAAGATATTTTGGGACAAAAATTATAATTTCGTCTGAAAAGATATTTTTGGGACGAATTTGATGAAAACCATTCGAACACATTTGAACAGTAATTTTTTTTGTCACGATTAAATTTCGTCCCAAAATCTAGTTGGAATGGTTAAAATTTAATATTCATATTTTTTTTCTGTATTCCAATCCAACGTACATACAATTTAATATTCCAGTATTAATTTAAAAATACGTACCCCAACATTTCAATCGGTCTCGCACATGCTACGAAATACGAATATGTACTTTTTCCATTCATGTGGATTGACTTCTCCACTGTCATAATTATAAATTATGATCCCTACTATATTTTCATCCAGTTACTTTATTTTAAAGTTATTTGAAAGAGAACTATAGCTGCAGAGAATTATAAATTATTTCACGAGGAATTAAGATGTTAAGAGAAATTAGCACGTGGCGGCCGGTGGTGATGCATCTCGCGTCTGCACATCAGCACATGAAGATGAATATTCAAACCACGTACGAACAAAGAATTTATACAACAACTGATCTCAGCACAGACAAAAACTACCACATGATTCAAACCATGTATTTTTTTAATCAGTTGTTGCATAAATTCTTCGTTCGTGGTAATTTAAACGTTGTATTTTTTCAATGTGCTGATGTGCTGAGACGAGAGTACTGCACCGTCGCCAAGTGATAATTTTTCCATCTTCCTCACAGAGACAGGCCAGAGTAGTTTCTCTGCCATCGAAAATTCTGTCTTATACAGAAAGCTAGCCTAGTACTACAAAAAATTCTAAGCCACCGAAAATTGTCTTATACAGAAAGCTAGCCTAGTACTACAAAAAATTCTTTGTATATAATATGGCATAGTCTTACAAAAAATGACACGCAAGCATGGATGCTTTTGTCACCTAGTTCGTTCTCTTTGTACGTTTATCTTTGTATTATATATAAACATTAATTTCTCTTCCCTAACCGTTACTTCTTGGTCAAAATCTTCTTAATAAATAGTCTAAGTACATGACTTTCGAGAGTCCTTGCAGAGAACAGCCACCTCGATCGCCCCCTATCTCTTTTATCTAACAAAAAAAAAAACCCATCGTGTGTAATATTAAATTAAATTGAGTACTAGATTCAATGCATGCTTAGAAAACGTAGTGAGCAGGTGCTGGTCCACATTAGAAATGTAAATAAAATATGATAAACTGAATTGTATATTGATTATATGTATAGAATTTTTCATTATTAAATACTATCCTGACAACTAAATGTATAAAATAAAATTAAAAAAATAGGGATAATGACGTAGTGGAGAAACTCGATCCACGGGAATGGCAAAAAGTAAAATCCGCAGCTTGATGTGCGAAGCCGATTGAAATATTGGGGTAGGGTTTTTTTTTTTTTTTTTTTTTGGGAAAATGATATGTCTATCGAGAAGTTCCTTATATTGATGATGTCAACCTAATTGTGTTTATTTTTTTCTTTTTACTTAATAATTAAGAAACATTTTTTTTAATTACTTTGTGAATTCTTAATAAAAAGTTTTAAAAAAATTTATAAAAAAAACCAAAATAAAGTGCAATTTGTGTCAGTAAAAAATTTTGATAAGAAATCTCGTAGACAATGTTGACGAAGACGGGAGTGAGTACATGATTACAGAGAAATAGTCTTCTTTGGTATACGGTACTAAGTCGAGTTGTCAAGTCAATACAACTAATCTTATTATAATTTATGGTCCTCCGTGCCCTAGTGGTCAAGTCGAGTGGCCTACACGTTGTTGGACGAAGACTATTAATTATCGTATTAAAATAAATTTATAAATTAATATAATTTTATACCATACATCAAGGACGAGGACTATTAATTACCGCATCAAAATAATTTATAAATTGATCTAATTTTATACTATATATTAAGGGATGATTTAAATTTCAAGATAAGATAAGATAATTTATAAAAGTTAAAAATTTAATAAAATATTATTTTTTAATATTATTATTATTTTAATATTTGAAAAAGTTAAATTGAGATTTAAAAATATTAAATTATTTATTATAATGAATAATCTCCAATCATCTAATACCACATCATGGGATGATGAGAGGATGATAAAAATTGGGATGATAAGTAACATTACTCTTAAACTAATTAGATGATGCAAATCCAAGGGGAAAAATAATGAATAATTTTACATACAACTATGAAGTACATAAACGTCATGTAATCGCATTAAAAAATAGTGAGTAATTATTAAAAAATTATTTTTTTAAAAATAGATGTTATATTTTATTTACTTTTTTTAAAATGATCACACAACGGTTGTATAATTTATAATTATATATATCTTTCTCAAAAATAATAAATATAATTTATTACGTGTTTTTCAAGGGGCCAACCCTTTACGTTCTATCTCATTAAAAATAATATTATTAAATAATAAAAATTAGTATTTATCATCTTTTGGTTATAATTATTTTTTCTGGATATTAACTGATTGGAAAATAGAGAAATGATATTTGCAGTCGTGGTTATGCAAGCAGCATGCAGTCGCTTTAAAAAAAGTGAATTAATATGGGACCCACGTGAATAAAAAATTATTTTTATAACTTTATTTTATTCATTCCGTACCACCGTTTGCATTCCGTTTACATCTCCCAACTGCATCTAGCGGAACCCTTGGAAATATATCTATTATTTTCAACGATTTAAGGATAATGCTTCTCCCACATGCAAAAGCTCCCAATAGTGACTACCTATTCTGTATTTTTGTTTTAATGATTAAATAATTATTTTTAAATGATATTATAAATTAAAAAAAAATTATTTAAAGATATAAAAAAATGTATAAAAAAAAGAAAAAAAAGAAAGATGAATAACATATTCGGTAGCCATTATCAATAACTTTTATACGTAGCTATAACAGGATTTTATATATATCAATGTAAATGTTGTACTTAAATGGGTGGATTATTTAATTAAAAACTTTCCACTAAATCGAATACATGCCATTTTGAGTTCATGTAATTCAGAGAAAAATGGTTAATATGTAATTCAATGGTTTTTTTCTAAAACATCTTAACTGTGTCTAGAAAAGGAAAATATACGTGACTCTATGATTTTACTCCCTCAAAATTACTGCTTATTACTCATGCTTATATATTTTAATTTTTTTTCTTAATAGTAAGAAAGTGATTATAATTAGCGAATTGATTTATTTTTGTAATATTTAAAGTTATTTAAAAAAATATTGAAACAAAAAGAAAATATATAATTGCACTAATTAATGATTCGTTTAAGGAGCAAAATTCATGAAACTGAGTAACATCACCCTATTACGAATTTGTTTTCTTATATGAAAGTGTACACTATTCATATATAAACCATCTTTACCTCCAAACATCACCTAATCTTTTATATTCGATTCCATTGATACATCATCAATAATGTATCCGTGCGTGCCAAACTACGTACAGTTACATTCTCAATCGCATTAGATCATTCAACGGTGAATTCCACGAAAATCAGTCCCCGTGGGGGCCGGAATAAGGAAGTCAAAGTTTTGACCTTGGAGGCCGAATTCCACGAACATCACCTATTACGAGTTTGAAATTTATATATGATCTAGTACTCTTAAACGCTTATCACTATTACAATTGAAATTTTTTAAAAATAATTTTTAAAAATAATAAAAAATAAACTACTTCACTAATAATCACTTCATTAACTATTAATAAAAAGTAAAAAATAAAAAATAAAATAAAATATCTGAACAGTAAAACATCGAATGTCAACCATACAATTATTTAATAGTAAAACAATAACATAAAATAAATAAATTAAAATTCTTTTATGCATGACTTTTCTTTTTCTTTTTTTTTTCTTTTTCTTGTTCTTTTAAAAATTCTAGCTCCATCTAGTTAATGATAAATATTTTATTTTTTTTTGTTAAAGAATGAAAACTACTATATATAAATCTATGTCATATGTCTCTAATTGATAGATATGTTGATAATATATAAACAAATTCTTTATCATTTTGATAATAATCCGCCCTCCAAAGATAAATATCTGGATTCGTCACTGTCCAAATTAGTCTCTTAGGAGTTTCAAATCATTATTGGCACTTCTTGATCAACGGCGGCCCTAGTGGCTAGTAGTCAACATTCCACTCCAACAAATTATTCCATTCAATCGGCTTAGCTCATGCTACCAAGTTTTTCCATTCACGTGGATCGAAATTATCCACTGTGATTTCGATCGGCCCTTTAATTATATTCCAAAATCATTTGACTATGGTGGGATTTTAACTTGCCAAGTTGCCAACCATGACCTTAGTTGAGGAGAAAGTAGCTGAGAAGCGAATAATTCAAGACTTCTGGCTCTATATAAGAAGGCGTGCTTCAACATGAGCAGTAGTACTACAGCTGAATACTAAAAACTTGATCTATAAATTTGTAAAACTCTTGTTCTCAAAGGAGCTGTACGTGACTTTCATCCAAAGTTCCAACTTGTAAGTCTCTTCATTTATCAATTCGAAAACTATATATTTCCTCAAATCTCATTATATATCTTTTTGCTTGTTTTCTTATGTTATTGTACGGTTTACGTTTTGTATCCTCATTTATAATACTCCAATACCGTGGCCTTCCAATATCTTTTCACAATAACTAACGATAAAAATATGTGAATAGTTTAATAAACAGTAAAACATTTGCTTATCATATATTCAAAAAATTCTACTTGTCATGTCCTACATCACATACCAACATATAATTTTTCATTTTTACTCTTCTATTTAAACACATACACGTTGATGTATAAACATGTGTATTTAAATAGAATAACAAAAATAACAAATCACATATTAGTATGTGGTGTGTAGATATTGAGTAGCATCTCTCTCTCTCTCTCTCTCACCAAAAGCATCACATGATCATGGCTCTATTATATTACTGCTCTTTCACAGTATCTATGGCCCCCAAAATCCATTTCACACTAGAGCAGTTCCTTTCAAACAAGTTCAAAAGATATGCTGAAAAAAGTATTAGCTATATGTTCGGAAATCTTTAACATGGTTTGTAAATCAACATTAGAGTAAAGACTTAGCGTCTGTTGGAGAACACAATTGTTTTAACATATTCTTATACTATTTTACTATTTATTACTATTCACAATTCATCTAGAATACTCTTAATTTTCATATGGAGCTTTAATGCTTATTGTAACAAGATTTCGTTGTAATGAGCTAACTCAATTAGATACTCTAGCTATTAGATACAATTCACAAATATATCAATTAATTTGGTGACAAGTTTCTTAACTTCCAAAATCTGTATAATTAAACAATATATAGTTTAAAAGATTAAAAAAAGAAAGAAAAGGATTTGAGTAAGCACGAACTCGGCCCAATAGACCATTATTATCACTCCTAGTCCAGCCCTTCTGAACATGCAAAATATCTCAAGAGTTCATTAAAAAAAATTACATTGATCATGTAAAGGTAGTCCAGGTTACGAAAATTTGAAAAAGACTGTAAGTAAATTGAGAGAGAATTTGAGAGAGAAATATTAAAATATGGTATTACAGGGATTTTTCAAGTTAGGGAAGCCAAGTTAGGGAAGCCCAAACCACCGTAAGTTCTATTCTTCAATGAACAGTAAAGCATACAATTTGAAAAAAAGAAATATTTGAAATACAAAGAAATCTTATTAGCTATTGCGGTAAATAAAATTGTAAAATATTCTTTTTATGAAGTAAATCTAACATATTAAATTTAATCACAATAACTTTTTAAAATTATTATTATGAAATCTCTTTATAAATCTAAACTTTTCAACAACGAAATATCTATACTTATCACCGATAAGTCTCATTTTATCTTCCTCCTTACCTTCCAGGCCATGCTTCGACCCAACTCACATAACATAAGTAGTATTCCTGATTTTGTACCTTTTTTTTTCACATCACCCTACATTTGAATGCAGCTTCTGCGATGGGTTGGTGGAGATCTTATGCTGGTGATGAGAGACTTTCAAGCTCAACTCTCACTGTTGCGATCGGTATATTTGCGGTGTTATGGTTACTATGGGCCATTAAGAAACAAAGAAAGGTTGCAATACCTCCACTGCCACCGGGTCCCCGTGGCTTGCCGATAGTTGGATACCTTCCGTTTATAGGTACAGAACTTCATACAAAATTTGAGCAACTGGGTGGGATCTATGGCCCCATTTATAAGGTTTGGCTTGCAAATAAATTGTGTATTGTGGTTAGCTCACCCTCACTAGTGAAAGAAGTTGTTCGTGACCAAGATGCAATATTTTCCAACCGCGATGTGAACAAAGCTACACTTGCAGTCACATATGGGGGAATCGATATTGCTTTTTCCCCGAATGGTCATGATTGGAAGTTGTTGCGAAAGATTTTTGTAAGAGAGATGCTTAGTCCATCAAATCTTGATTCTACATTCGCTTTACGAAGAGAAGAGGTAAGGATTGCCATTAGAAATGTGTATGACAAAACAGGTACCCCTGTAGATTTAGGAGAACTAGTGTTTGTGACAGTGATGAATGCCATAATGAACATGTTGTGGGGCGTCACGCTACAAGGAGAGGAAGGGGCTAAGTTTGGAACTGAGTTTAAGACTATGTTTTCACATTTAATGTTGATAGTCGGAAAACCAAATGTTTCAGACCTTTTCCCCACCTTAGCATGTTTTGATTTACAAGGAATTGCAAGGGAAGCAAAGGGGATTTCCAAAAACGTTGATCGAGTACTTGATTATGTCATTGACAAAGCGATCAAGAGTTTGGCTAAGGCCAAAGAAGAGGGGAAGACAATGACAGGACAAAAAGACTTTTTGCAAGTTCTCTTGGAAATAAGGGAGCAGAACAATGGTGCAGATTCGATTAGCCTGACCCAACTCAAGGCCGTGCTTTTTGTATGTATATGTGTCCACTTTTCTACTTTTGTGTATCATTACTTTCGAGTCGAACTGAAGGGGTCGAGTTGGCCATTTATATCTTTAGCTAATTCCTAGACATTAATCAAATTTTATTTTTCTTTTATTTTTTTTTCAATTTTCAATTCAGCTAATCACCTTACTTGTGTTAAATTAGGACGTAGTGATTGCTGGATCCGACACCACAACAACCACGTCAGAATGGGTGATGGCAAGGCTGATGAAACATTCAGAGATGATGAGAAAAGTCCAAGAAGAATTAACAGAAATAGTGGGGATGGATAAGTTAGTCGAAGAATCTCATTTGCCCAAATTACGTTATTTAGATGCTGTAATTAAAGAGACGTTTCGTCTGCACCCACCTCTTCCTTTCCTAATACCTCGTAGTCCAAGCAAATCTAGCATCATTGGAGGGTACCATGTACCCAAAGGTTCTAATATTTTCGTGAATGCTTGGGCTATACAAAGGGACCCAAAGTATTGGGAAAATCCATTGGAATTTAAACCCGAGAGGTTTCTAAATGATGGTTTTGGTACATTTGATTATTCGGGCAATAATTTTAAGTACATACCATTTGGGTCTGGGAGAAGAATATGTGCAGGTCTTACCCTAGGGGATAGGACACTCAAATACATCTTGGCTTCAATTTTGCACTCCTTTGAATGGAAATTGCCACAGGGTTCAGAGATTGATGTTTCAGACACTTTTGGTATCATTACCAAGAAGAAGAGTCCAACAGTTGCAATTCCAACTCCAAGGTTATCCAAGCTTGAGCTCTACACATAATTGTACAATGCAAGAAATATATTTAGTTGCTTTGCATACCAGTATAATGTATGAAGCCTCTATATGCACAATAACCAATAAGTTGTGATGGTTTTCACTTCCTATACTCTATAGTTCTGATGCAAAGAGGCTTTTATTTACACTCACTTGTATCCAAATTTGCGCAATTATTGGCCTATGAATAAATGCTTAGTTTGGCAATTCCTTTTCTTTTTATTGTGCTGCTAATTGACGTGGTTTTATAGTAAACAAAGGTTTTTATGAGCATGCATTTTTTATTGTAATGTTCATATAGGAATTCTACTATCAGAACCTCCAGCCCTTTAATTATATTTTATTTTGCAATTGGTAAAAGGGGATTTGTTTCTTTCGTTAGTTGCCAGCAACTTCTTTTACGACATCCCACATATTCAACTAACTTCTATTAGAGATTGATTCAAGATCTTTGAGAGCCAAGATATGTGACTTCCAAGACTTTTTAAACAATTCTAAATGGAAACTCATGTGTAATTGCCATCTTGCCAATAGACAACCTCACAGTCACTTCACTATACTTGTAAGTTATAAGATTCCGCATCGTATTACCAACACTATCTCCAACTCCCTCCTTGAGTGTTGCCTCACCCGCTAATGGTTTTTGGTACTTGTCCAAAGGCCCACGTTTATGAGGATTTATGAGACATGAAGGCAAATGGTTTTGCAAGGTTGAAGATTTGATCCTCTGAGTGGCAAGCATATCTCTAGCCACAATAATTACACTTAACCTTAGGTTAATCTACAGGACAACCCTCTATCTTCATAAAATGGTCACAAACAACTAACATATCTATACTCTTCCGTTTCTTAGGAAGTGGACAAGTAGTACTGGTAGGGGCACTCAAGGATCCTGATGTTTGGATATCTCTCAAATCATCTCCCAAGTTAATAGTCAATTCATTTGAATCAACATCAATTGTAGTAGACAAAGAGTCCATCTAACATGTTAATCACGTAAATAATTACAAAATGTAAAAACTAAAAGAACAAAGAAGAAAACAAAACAAAATAACGCATAACACAATTACACAATAGCTACTTTGCAACATGGCAATATCACAAGTCTAAGACTCTAATCTAGATTTTAGTTTACTTATCTTTCCATAATTTACAGCAAAACAATTTCACAACACAATTAGAACATAATAAATTAATAATTATAAATTTTTTCATGCAAAAACAAAATGCTAAATCAAGTATGTAGCACACTCACAGTGGGAAATAACTCTTAGATTACTGTTCACAGTCTCAAAAATGTGCTCCAAAAATTCTACAATGCATGTACATACACAGATAAACAAGTTAAACATCAAATAATAGGAAAATTAATTATCAAACATCAAAACAACATCAAAACCGAGCCTCATATATAGTATATGTTACCAGTTGTGTGAAATCATTGTAGGGGCGATGGGAAATCAATTTTAGGTGAGATGTAGGGATAAATGATCATCGGTGGGCCACTGGTGAAAAGGGACCAAGAATAGACTGAGAGAGCTTAGAGAGATGAGAGCGAGATTGGTGGACTCATAGATAGAGGTGAACGAAGAAGAGATGATTGAGAGAGCTTGGATGGCTAGTCTGAACAGATGCTGGCAAAGGGAGAGGTTGAGTGGCGTGTGAGAGGAGAAAGGCAGTGAGGCATGATGCACTAATGCAGTGAGAGATGAGACAACGTGAGATAGGAGAGAGAATCATAGATGAATAAGAGGGAGGGGAGAGGTCTGGGTTATGAAGCCCTAACATAAAACGATGTTATTTGGTGTATTAAACCAAACGACATCGCTTCTTATTAATTTTTTTTAAAAAAATGTAGTTATAAAATGATATCGTTAACTGACTTAAGTTAAATGGCTTTGTTTTTTATATATATATATATATACATATTATATCTTTCAGTTAAATGGTTTGAACATGGCTCAAATTGGAACCAACCGACCGACGTCGGTTTCTAACGTTTTTGACCACTGGTCGACCAGTTCTCCATTGGTTTTGGCCAGTTCTAGACTCTGGTGGCCAATATTGTCTGTTACTATTCACCCATAGTACTTGGGTGTCGGACTATGGCCCGAAAAACTATCACGCCAACTATTGCATTGAGTTTGAGGTGAATTTCTCAATCTGCGAATGCCACGTCCTCTCGACTCGCAAGGATTTATGAAGATTGGAGCCAAGGAGTACATCCACATCATCCCAAGTCGATTGCAAACCGCAAGGATTTATGAAGATTAGTGTCGGGGGCACATCCTTTCAGTATCCCAAGTCAGTCGCGGGCTCCTCATCCCTACAATTTGAAAGGGTTTTTGAAGACTAGAGGGTACGTCCCTCTGATGTCCCAAGCCAATAAAGCAATTAATTAGACAATCCAAATTATAAGGGCATAGTATAGTGTTATGTAGAAAACCAAGTTAAGATAGTTGCCATTGACTTCTAGTTTCACGTCATAGGTATGTATGAGAAGCTTGAAAGTCCTAGCAAAGAGAGACAATAGAAGGTTCAAAGAAGTAGGGTGGATGACAATCAGTAAGGGTTGAAGGAAGGATAGTTGTTTCAGTGGGGGAGGTGTGTGAATAGTGGGCGAATCAAACACTTTGATTGTAGCCTTCAAAGTATCAAGGGAAGTGAAGAAAGGTAAGGGAAATTGCAGGTGAAAAAAGGAACATGGGAGAGATGAGAGGATGAGGTTGATTGCAAAAAGGGGAGGGGTGGAGTTGCAACTGTCAAGGTCTTAGGGTGAGGGGTTGGGTTTTCGGTTAGGAGGTGAGAGGTAAAAGGTAAGAGTGAAAGAGAGTGGAGAAGAAACTAACCAAAAAAAAAAAAGGGAGAAAAGATTGGCCAAACAACAATTCATTACATATTTACCAGTCAAAATCCTTACAAGATGCATATCCTTTATGCACTTTTTTTTTTTTTTTTTTTCAAAAAAAGCTTAAATAAGAACAATATCTAATTGTTGTAATTAGGGGTGAGAAAGGGTCTGTCCGGACAGGTCGTTTCGGTCCGAATCAAGACTGAGACCAGTTGGTCTCGTTCCATGTTTTAGAGGACTGAAAAGTTTCAGTCCGGTCTCGGTCCAGAGTTTTTTCACCCCGAACATAATGAAAAATAAAAAATAAAAAATATTATATATATTATTTATATAATAATTGTACAATTTATTATGTAATTTTCATCTAACCTATCACTATTAACAATATAAAATTTTAAATATGTTATTAACACATTAATATTCTATCAATTAACTAATTACATAGTAGTTATAAAAATTAATAATATAATTCTCATCTAATTTATTATCATTGACCATATAAAATATTTTTTTATTGAGTTAGTTACATAGTTCACATTAATAAGTCACTTAATTTTAATTTTGTATTTTAAATAAATTTCTTTTGTTAATCAATTTTTTCAAAAAAAAAAAAAGAAGAAAAAAAGAATTGGCTTGGACTGAATGGACCAACCGGACCGGTCTTGTCCCTTGGAATGTTCGGTCTGGTCCGGTCAGGAAAAAATGATGGATTGAAAATTTTGGTCCATCACCCCCTCAGACTGGACCTGCCCATCTTTACCCCTAGTTGTAGAGCACTAGCATTGGTTTCTTTATATGCATATTCAAAATCACATCTTTTGAAGATTGATTTTGTATATAAAGAAACATTCACATATTGGATTATGCATTTTTTAATCAAATAATAAAAAATTATTTTTATTTTTTTATTTTTTCTTAAAATTATTACTTTTATATATTTTACAATTAGCACAATATGCTCAAAAATACCAATTCCATATATCTAAATATTACCAATTTTATATATCAAAATGACCACTTTTATCAATAAATATTAATATATACTAAAAAAATACTTTGTATAATTAACTTAATATAAATTTAATATATCAAAATCATCTTAATACAAATTTCACAAAATTGATTTTAATGTGTAGGAGAGAAAAAATAGTAAAATAATGTTTGAAGAGTGAATTGCGCTTCTTCAAACTTAAAGAAATATTATTCATAGCTATGCAAAATTTTGAAGATGCATAATCCAATGTAGACCAATTTAGAGGGATATTATACAAATATGTAGATGTATAAACCATTGCCAATGCTCTGTGTCTATAAAAATTAGTGTAGATTTAAATTCTGAGGAAAACATAACAAAAATAAAAAAAAGAAAGAGCTTGAAAGGAAGGGATCGGCGAAAACTTCAACTACCAACCACCTTATATATATATATATAATCATTAATCAAAATTAGTGGAAAGAAGAACAGAAATTAAAAAACATTAAAAATCAGGAGCCTGTTTCCTGCAAAAATGACTATTTGTGGCCAGTTGTTTCCTGGAAAAATAACTATTTGTCGCAAATAGTCATTCTCATCTTAAATAATCAATCACAAGTGCTCATTTTTCTTATAGTAGGTACAGATAGTCATAAACATTAAAAATCCAAAATCACCTTCTGGTCCTTCTTTGTGGCCTTCATCCTTATGTTCTTCTTCCTCACCCATCTTTTGGCTACCCCACCCTCGTATTCATGTTGAGGCCTTGGGTCTGACTCTTGCGGTGGCCATGGATGGGAATGTCAAGCCAACTGCTTGGTGTTGGGTTTGTGGAGTCTAGTGTTAGCATCACTAATTATGTAGCAGGATCAGATCAGTTGCCGAATATGCAGCAACATCAAAACAGAATTTTGAATACTTAAAATTTGAATTGTAATATCTCTTAAGATAATCTGTTGGATATCCTTGTAGGAATTCTTTTGTAATTACAACTCTATAAATATACGAGTCTTTCTGTAGGTAAGGCATCGAACCTACTTCAATACAGTCAGTATATTTATGTATGCTTTAATTTCTCTTACCTTACATGGTATCAGCTAGTCGCGTGGCTAAAACCTAATCCTTACTTTTCATTCAAGCTTCTACACCTATCCACAACTTCCTAATGTCTTCTACTTCTAGCAACTCAGATAATTTGCTCACCCCAATCCAAACCTTCATGCCACCTTTCAACCTGTTACTGAGAAACTCGTTGGTCCCAACTTTATGGCCTAGAGTATGCAACTCATGGTCTTCCTTAATAGCCATGATCTTATTGGTTATGTTGATGGCACAATTAAGGCTCTTGCCGAAACTATTCAAGATGCACCTAATCCAGCTTATGCAATATGGTTCCAGAAGGACAGTTGTGTTAAAAGTTGGATACTTTCTTCCATTTCAAAAAAGTTGGTTGCTTCTCTTTATGGAATTAAAACTAAAAAGCAAGCCTGAGATTCCCTTCAAACCTGCTTTGCATCGGCTTCCCGATCACGGGTTGCATGACTTAAGAGGCAGATCCAAACTCTATCTCAAGGTAATAAAACTTGTACTGCTTATATTAATGAGGCTAAGTGTCTTGCTGATCAACTAGTTACAATTGGCAAGCCTAGGGATGATCAAGACCTTATTGCTCAAATACTAGAGGGTCTTAAGGTAAGCTTCACTTCCTTGACCTCCTATACTTTTGCACACGAGATACTGATCTTTCCTTGGAAGACTTTCAAGCTGAACTACTTAGTTTTGAAGCTCTGCTCAAGGGTCACCATCACAATTACGCAGATACTCAATATGCTTTTACTGCTAACAAATCTAAAGTGCCAAACATTGCCAAGAAAACTCAAAAGCCAGGTTTGAATCCTACAATCAGACAAAATAGAGCTCCAGCTGCCTTCACTCCTTGTGGATCCAATTCTGTTCAACAGAATAATCCTTGTCCACAATGTCCTTCTTCCATGTTGCCCAGATGACTAACACAAGAGGGGGGGTGAATTGAGTTGTATTTAAAAAAAATAACAATTATAAATCAAATATACAATATAAAATATAAACAAAATATGAAACATCAATAAATATAAAGAGTAAGGGTAAGAGAGAAGCAAACTCAGTATGTTAACGAGATTCGGCCCCACTGCCTACGTCCTCGCCTCAAGCTACCCCTTGAGGATCCCCGAATTCACTATTCAATCTCCTTCAGGTGGAGATAGAAACCTATTACACCTTTGAACAACACCGCTACAAAGGATCCGTGTAGAACACCCTCTACACTTGCAATCACCTTACACGTGGTGATTCAACGATTCCCTGTGTAGAACACTTTCTACACGCACAAGGGTTGTACACACCCTTTTACTGATACAAGAATTGATAGTGGGTAGGATATCAGAAAACACTCCTCAAT